>OZ038390.1:6213837-6603496 GCA_964036045.1 Eutreptiella sp. 'Long Island Sound 2002'
CATATCGACCAGGAATTCCAAAAATGCACCACATTGACCCATTCAGCATGTACATTTGTCATAATGTCAGAACACAGGTACTCAAATCATTTTTTGCCCTCACCTAAACACCACCAGGCAACACAGATAGGAAACATGATGGAAAGCTCATTGTTATCAAATTGTTTGCCGAAGATCAATCAGATTTGGACTCACCTGAGCTGGGCTCACCAATGTCATCCTTTTCTGAACTGGAAGAGGAACCAGAAGAATCTGAGTTGGATGACGAGTAACTGCTTGGGGCGGACACATCATGGAGTGTTCAGAAAAAGTATGGAACATGCTTTCTATGCAACATTGTATGCCTCTTGCCTTTTCTTCCCAGTCCATCTATCTTGGAAGCAAAAAGAGATGATCGCTTTGACAACGTCGTCGCGTTTTGCGCAGGGACACGGTTGAACCGGGGTGCTGAAGAACGCACTGATGGGACGCTGGGACATGGTGTCGTCTGCAACAGAGGGAAGAAAGGATACAGTGGAGTGGCCAAAGAACCCTGCTATAAGTGCGCCCAAGGTACGGGAGGAAAAAATTGGCCCAAACGAAAAAACATTCCCAGAACCCTGATTCTCAGGTGAATTAGAGCAGAGGGGGGTGGGGGGGAGGGGGTCCAGGGGGGACCCCCCCCCTGCCGGAATGAAAATTCAAGCAACGCCCTGCCCCCTCCCCCCCCTCCAGTGGTGCCGAGTTGTTAAAAGGCGCCCTCCCCCCCCCCCCCCCCCGCCTCCACCCCCCCCCCCCCCCAAAACAGGACAAGTCATCCAGGGGCTCCGTTGACACAACCAAAACACGTTCGGACCCATAGAGAGTCAGAATGAGCAGTGGCGAGAGGCCAACAGGCGCCGCCAAGGGCAAACAATCAGATACCGTGGCCTTGTGCCACCCCCCCCACCACCATCCCTTCCTGCCACCCTCCCTCCGCTTCTCTCTGCTCCCCCCCCCCTCCCTCCCGCCAATGCGAGACCTGTGCACATCGCTGGCAGCTGCTCCGCCCCATCGATCCCCGGGGCCGTGCCGCAGGAGCCGCCGAAGTAGGACTGCGCCGGATGGGTCGTCCAGTCCCACTGGCAATGCGCCGGCGCCAGCCCTGGACGGACGTCGATGGCAACGGCGCTGGTCCACAGGATTTGGCCGTTTCCGCAATGTGCCCCTCGGTATTCGACGCGCCCACCGGCCGCGGGAACGCACAGCGCTAACGTCGTCGTCCAGACGGTCCGTCGGATGCTTCCGGCGCACGGCACTGCGGAGCACGAGCGGAAGGTGCCGCGTCCGGCGGGACCGGGAAAAGGGCGTGGGAGGGCAGGTTTGGTGCGGGCGCTTTGCCTCCCGATGCCGGGGCTGTGCGACCTCGTACTGAACAGTGCAGGGCTGTACACCACGGCACAACGGCAGCAAGATTTGTAGGAGTGATTCACGCCGTGGCTCGAGCGGCTCGTGGATGGAGAAGAGTAAGCCCCCCCCCCCCCCCCCCTGTGTGACATTCCGTCGGGGTGTTGTTTCTTTACGGGGCCCTGGACAGTCACCCGTTCGTCCCTTCACCTGCTGCGTCGGGTTGCTGCGTTCTGTCGGCCGCTGCGTCCGGTACTCCTGCTGGTGTTGTTTCCGCATTCGCAGAGCCCAGTGGTTGGTGTGTTGGGGCTGTGCTGGATGTGGCAGGATGTGCCGTTTGCGCGTTAGCGGTGCCCAGTAGTTGGCGCCCCCCCTCGTCCTGGCTGGCTAGCTGTAGCTGGAGGTGATTTTCTCAGAGGCCCCTGGAGATCAAAAGGGTGAATGAAGGCACAAGTGAAAAATTATATCCAGGAAAGAGGCGGGTGGGGGTAACCGGCGGCGGTTGGCGGTAACCGGCGGCGGTTGGTGGGTCATTGATGGCGGTTGGAGGGTCACCGTGAGCATTCTAGTCTGTCAGTGTGGTGGAGGGATGTTCCTTCCCCGCCCCCCCTCCGGACGTCCCTGGCGACCACACGGGCAGACTGCTGGAGCCCCAGACCGTTGAGGTGTGCCATGCAGACAGAAAACTCAAACGGTTTGGCAATTGGGACATTGCTCTGCGATGGCCCTTGTGCACGCCTGCCAGAACGTGGTGGACCAGTGACCGGTCCCGCGGGGTGCTCCCGTGATCGCTCTGAGCGGTCCAGGGGGCCACTCGCTCACCAAACGTGTGGTGTTCGAGGGACAGCGCTGAGACCACTTCAGAGCGCGGCGAGGCGTTGCCCACGGGGCCCCGGTCCAGAGGACATGGAACGCACCGATGGTGACCGCCATCTCCCCCACCCCCTCGTCTCCGTGGTCCAGTCGCCTGTTCTTCAGCAGTGAAAGCTTCGACCCGGGCCCTCCGAGGGGGAAAACCCAGAATGCCACCGTCGCACTGCCAAAATAGAGTGCTCACGGTTACCCTCCAACCGCCATCGGGTACCCGCAGGCATTTGCGCCCCCCACCACCGAACTCACCAAATCACCGAACCAGGATTTTTGGAGCCTGGAAAATGGGGAAAATGGGGAAAATGGAGAAAAATGGGGGGGAAATGGTGAAATAGCGGTCATAGCACACGGGATGTGGGTCTGGTGGGATGTGGTCGAGGAAAATGGGAGGGAAATGGGAGGAAAATGGGAGAAAAAATGGGGCAAAATCCCCATTTTTCAGTCCTATTCTCCCCGTTTTTCCAGAGGACGAAGATCTTCCCCACAGGCCCCTTTGTGAAAATCAGCTCACCGCGCTCACCGACGAAAAACTGGGAATCTTTGCCACTCACCGACAATCACTGCCACAGCGGGTTCTGGGAATGTTTTTTCGTTTTCGTTTCAGCCAATTTTTTCCTCCCGTGCCTTCGGCGCACTTATAGCAGGGTTCTTTGGCCACTCCACTGTATCTTTTCTTCCCTCTGGTGCAGACGACACCATGTCCCAGCGTCCCATAAGTGCGTTCTTCAGCACCCCGGTTCAACCGTGTCCCTGCGCAAAACGCGACGACGTTGTCAAAGCGGCTAGTGCGGATGCCTGTACCTGCCAACCGTCGTCGGTTATTCCCCAACGGGGCGCCGTTGATACTCCCTGTCCCTGAGGGGGGGGAGGGGGGGGAATCTGGATCCTCACGGACAGAAAGAGGCCTTATGCGCTGTATTGAACACACCTGAACAACTCTTTGGCCCTGAGATCAGCCCCGGCACGCTACTTGCAGCGCCTTCGGCAGTTTTCAGATAGCAGCTGTGCAAATCCTCTTGTCGCGAGTCACTATACGTCCAGGCCACGCATCGCGTCTCCCGCTGGCATTCCCTCTGGCAGGAAGATGCAGATGACACGCCCGCGACGTTTCGGAGGTCGTTGCCCCAATAGTCCGTCGCGTCCTCGTAGCAACCTACAGAGACACCATTGGGCCATGAGTCCCAAAACAAACCATTCAATGGATCACGACGGGCTGCACCTGAACGAAACCCGACAGAACAAGAAAAGCGCCCAGTCTGGGCTCAACCAGGCGTTTCGGGTGGGCCCCCGACACGGACAAAGAATGGCACGATCGATCCCGGGAGTTCCGCTTCGCATGCCCATCGATTCACGCGGCAACGCGGGTCGCATGTTCCAGACGTCCGGAGGAATATCCAGCCCAGACAAATTCTACACGCCCTCCCCGTTCCCTGGCCCATAGCCAGCCCCCGCCCCCCGCTGCCGGACCCCCATTGCTTCCGCTCAGGCCTCACGTGCCCGGGATTGTTCATGGGAGCCGGTCCTTCCTCTCCACAGCCCATAAACGCCATCGTGCTCATCGGAAGCATTACAGAGCCCCGAAGCCTGTGTGTCTGGCTCAGGGCGGTCCTTAACGGAAAAAAAAAAGTGTTCCAGAACCAGTTTTCCCATGTGCTTTCCCATGTGCTCAACCATGGTTGGTGGCGGTTGGCAGTTGGCGGTTGGCGGTTGGCAGCGGTTGGCAGTTGGCAACTGGCGGTTGGTGGTGGTTGGTGGTTGGTGATTGGTGGTTGGTGGCGGTTGGCAGTGGTTGGCAGTTGGCGGTTGGTCGCCGCTGGCGGTTGGCGGCGGTTGGTGGTTGGTGGCGGTTGGTGGTTGGCGGTTGGTGGCGGTTGGCGGTTGATGGCAGTTGGCGGTTGGCGGTTGGTGGTCCCTTGGGGCGGTCCTTAAGGGCGGTCCTTAGCAAAAAAAAAAAATCTGATCCCTTAAGGACCGCCCTGGTCTGGCTTACGGCACTGAATCAAATGTGGAAAAGAATTGAAAAAGGCCGTTGGTTCGCCAAAAAAAGAAATCCGACACCGCAGGCACAAGGCATGAGACGCACCGTTTCACGCACAATCGGTCTTTCAAAACTCCCGATGCTTTTGTCACAACTCCCCAGATTTGCACCCCCTTTGGGAGCTGCTGGAGTTTGTCGACAGCACTGCTGGTGCTCCGACCCCCAAGGCTGTCCTTAATGCCAAACACACACACAATGCACGCAACAAACGGGCAACAGCCCAGACAGCAAGCAGCAATCAAGGAGGCCAGTGGGCACTGAATCTCGTCAGGCACAGTCAGAACAAAGACATCAACATTCTCTGGCTGACACACACGCACGCACGCACGCATACACACACACACACACACACACACACACACACACACAATTGCGAAGCACAGCACAACAATAGTGCCTGAGTGTGAATCCTCATCAGTTGGCGTCAAACACACACACACACACACACACACACACACACACACACACACACACACACACACACACACACACACACACACACACACACACACACACACTTCGGCGACAAACAGAGCACAGAGAAGACTGGCCTGGATGTACTAGATCTCGTCAGGTGCAAAGCAGAACAAAAACAGTAGCATGTCCCGCCTGCACTAGGCGCCTTTCTGTGTGAGGAGAAGCAGGGCCAGCAGCTCAACGGCAGCCTTGGGCAAGCCCGCGGTCACGCCTGCATAGCAGACAGAGCGTGAGGCTCTGCAAATTTACCTCAGGGTGGGTTCATCCCTGTCCCTGCCCACTGCACTCCCTCACCAGGAACCCGGACGATAGACCAACAGCGTTCGCTTCTGGTTAGACTACCCTGTCCCATTCACCACCAGGTGCCCGCGCTTCTCACTACGATGGACAGCCTTGAAAGAGCCTTGGAACAGAGCATGACGACGAAAGCATGAGGAAAGCAGGAAGTCCCGTAGCTGGGACTCCACACACACACGCATATAGGGTGGCAGCATGCATAGTGAATCCCGAGGTCGCGTTGTACTGTGTGGTGTTCAGGTGTGTGTTCTGTACTTGTGTGAACCGTATATCAGGCACACACACATACACACACACACACACACACACACACACACACACACACACACACACACACACACACACACACACACACACACACAACTGCTGGCCTCCGGCACGCTCCGACCTCGACAAAGCGCCAGCCACCCTCCCCGGGCCTTGCGTGGCCAAGGAATGGCGACGCACGAGCGCGCGCGCACAGCGAACGCGGACGGTGACGTGTACCTATGTGGCAGATCTGATACAGATCGTTCCAACTTCCCGAAGTCCATGTGCTGTCAAGGTTGCTGTTGAACTCGAGGCTGTGCGGCTCGGAGCTGCCGGTGTAGTCCATGCAGCCGGCAGGTCGATTGGACCCGCTGTGCCGGACGGCCACCGAGCTCACCCCGAGGCCCAGCGCAACGGCGGCCTGAACGCACTCCGCTTCGTTGTCAACGACGAACAGTCCGACGTCGGCGCACTTTTGGCTCACAAGGAGTCGGTGATACGTGGCGCCTGACGAATGAGGGCGGAGCTCAGGGGTCCCACGCACTCGGTCCAGCAGCGGCACGCCCCGCCCACCGTCCGCCGTCGTGCAGCTGCAGGACCGCACCGGCGGCGGTGCCGTCCCCAACGGGGCCGTCCGGCTCAAGGCCCTTGGGAAGCCGCACGGGCCAGAGCAGAAGCCGCCACGTTTTTGTTTCATTTCTTTTTGTTTCTTTTTTTTTTGGTTGGTCACCGCATTGTAGAAGTCGCGACCGGCTCGAAGAGCGGGACGGACAGCGGGAGTGAGCCAGCGAGCGGTGCCACCACGCGATATGAGGGTGGCCACCCGCCCCCCTCTTGTGCGGGTTGAGAGCGCTGCTTTGACCTGCATCCACCGGCACCAACAGCGCAGGCGGCAGTGCCCGCGGCAATGGGGGCATGGCCGGCCGACGGTGGCGGTTACCATCGGTTGCTGGACGGCGGTTGTAGGATGCGCCCGGGACACATGCCTCAAACGAGCGCGCGTTCCTGCGCCCAGCACAGGCCTCAGGGGTGCGTCCACACACCCCACCGATACAGTGTTTGCACAGGGCCCGTTCCCTTTTCGACAGAGGCGCCGCCATCCCATGCCGTCCCCGTTCTGGACCGCAGTCCGGCCAGCGAATAGAGGCGGGGGGGGAGGGGGCGGCGTTGCTTTGGTGTCCCTGAGTGGCCTACCCCCCCCCGTGTCGCATTCCGTCGGGTTTCTTCACGGGGCCCGGGACAGTCACGCATGCTTCCCTTGTCATGCTGCGCCGGGTCGCTGCGGCCTGTGTTCCTGCTGGCGTCGTTTTCGCGTTAGCGGGGCCCAGTAGTTGGCGCACTGGGGGTTGCGCTGGGTAGTGCGGGCGTCGTTTTACGGGTGTTACTGCCCACTCCCCTCTGCATGTGAGGGGACATGCCCACATGCCTCGCCGCGTTTCCGTGTGACATTCCGTCGGGTTGTTGTTTCTTTACGGGGCCCTGGACAGTCACCCGTTCTTCCCTTCGCATGTTGCGTCGGATCGCTGCGTTCTGTCGGCCGCTGCGGCCGATGCTCCTGCTGGTGTCGTTTCCGCGTTCGCGGAGCCCAATGGTTGGTGTGCCGGGGCTGCTGGTGTCATTTCCGTGTGCCGCGCCCCCCCCCCCCCCAATGGGACACGAAGATTGTGGTGTCTGAGGCTCGACATTGCAAAGGCTGCGGCAGAAGCGACAACAACCGATCAACCGAAGATCATCGATGGCATTGCCACAGGCGCCCGCCACTGCGACCGCCAACAAATTCCCGGAAATCCCGATCACGAGGGCTGGACGTCGCCCGCACACCCCCCCCACAAAGGCAATACCTGCGAGCAGGGCCCGCGCACGGAAGCACCAATGCGCCGGGTCCTCGTAGCCCGTCGTCCCGTACAGCGCCGAATGGTGCGCGCCGCACGTCAGCGAGGTCGCCTCCGGGCGGGCCAGCGCGGCGGCGCAGTCGGCCGCGGAGCAGGACACGCCGTCCGCGGAGCCGCACTCCGCGTCCCCGTGGACGGTCAGCCTCACCGGGGCCCCGATGCCCGGCAGGCACTGCCACGGGGCGTCCACCCCCGGCGCCGGGGTCGAGGTCCACAGGCGCTTCGAGTCGTACTGGCAGCCGGTGCCGCAGCAGTCGCGGGCCTCCAGCTCCGCGAGGGTGCACAGCCGCCGCCCGGCCGCGCGGCACGCGGCCGCCGCCTCCGCGTGCGT
The DNA here is from genome assembly GCA_964036045.1 of Eutreptiella sp. 'Long Island Sound 2002'. NCBI lineage: Eukaryota > Euglenozoa > Euglenophyceae > Eutreptiales > Eutreptiaceae > Eutreptiella > Eutreptiella sp. 'Long Island Sound 2002'. Next base: position 6,221,357 of record OZ038390.1, read on the forward strand.
CGCGGCGGCCGGGAAGCAGACGCCGTTTGGGTTGGAGTCGCACTGGCCCGCGGCGGTGCAGCACCGCACCGCCAGCCGCTGGTCGCGCGGCGTTGCCTCGGTGCCGATGTCGTTCGGGGAGCCCGCGAGGCTGGGGCAGCCGTCGCCACTCATCCAAGAGGCTGAGGAAAGTGGCGTGCGGCCCTGTGCGCCAGCGGCTGGCGCCACTGCCCTGCCCTCCTCTGGGGTGGTCGTGGTGGTGTTGGGGGGGGGGGGGGGGGGGGGGGGATGTATTAGAAGAGGGGGGGGGGTGTATTAGAAGAGGGGGGGGGATGTATTAGAAGAGGGGGGGGGGGGATGTATTAGAAGAGGGGGGGGGAGGGTGTTGGGACCCATCAAGAATGTGTGCACTCAAAATGGCGCGACAAGATTTTCCCAACGGCAGATGTCGTTTTTTCCCGCGATGGTCACTTTGGTCTGGAGGGGGGGGGGTCCTCCTCCTGCGGCGTACGGCCATTCTACTACGTCCCTTGGGGGGGGGGGGGGGGCGCTGCTGCTGGGGCGCTCGGTACCACAGCGATGCCCAAGCGGGTTCGGTGATTGCGAGGGACGAAAGCACGTCTTTCGAAGTTCGCCATTGCGTCTTCAACTCAACACACGATGGCCGCTTGTCTCCTTCGGCGTCTGATTTCCAAGTGCAGCTCGAGGCTGGGCCCCTTTTCCCGTTTGATGTGATCGCCCCCCCCCCCCCCCCAAATGCGGCTCCGATGGACCCCCCCGGGGGTGCGCGGCATTGACACTCTCTGGCCTCCTCCTGGGCTCTCCCTGACCTGCCCCCCGCGGATTGCTCTGGGGGCATCGATGGGCCTCCTCCGTGTCCCCTCACGCACTCCCGCGGGCGGACGTTATTGCACTCCCTCGTCCTGCACTTTGGAGCCCCCCCCCCCGTCCCCCCCTGTGTGACATTCCGTCGGGTTGTTGCTCCTTTACGGGGCCCTGGACAGTCACCCGTTCTCCCCTTCGCATGTTGCGTCGGGTCGCTGCGTTCTGACGGCCGCTGCGGCCGGTGCTCCTGCTGGTGTCGTTGCCGCGTTCGCGGAGCCCAGTCGTTGACGTATTGGGGGTTGTGCTGGTTGTTGCCGGGGTCGTTCTGCCCCACGCCGTTGACTCCCCGGTTCACTGCAAAGCGAGGCCTGTCGGCGGCGTTGGTCGCCCCCACACCGGCGCTGTGCCGCGCGCGCCCTGCACCCCAGCCCCGTATCGACGGGCCCCAACCGCCCGGGGGGTGCCCGGCCGGTGGGCAGCGCTGCTCGTCTCCCGGACTGTGCCCCGGTCTCTCTGTCTCTGCTGCCCCAGTGGGGCCTGGTAACGCGACGCATGACCGCACGCGCACGCGCGGGCGACCCCCACACGGGGCAGTCCCTGACGCGAAGCAACACAAAGCGTCGGGCACCGGTCCGCCCGGGGCCTCAACAAACGCCGTCTGTTTGGGGCCAACTGGCGTCCGGTGGCCCTCAACTGCCGCCGCCCGACACCCAACCGCCGTCAGTTGACCTCAATCCTGCGGCCCAAGGCCTCGGGCTGTCCCCAGTCGACACCGAAGCCCCTCCTCCAAGACAGCCCCGCGCGCACCCCCCCTCGACCCCCGGGCACACCTGCGGAGGGCATCGCGAACGCCACCGACCCGCTGCGCACCCGCAGCCGCGCCAGTTTGGCCCCGCCTTCGAGCGCCGTGAAGGACAGCGTCCAGAGCCCGGGGCTGAGGGACGCGGCGCTGAGGTCGAGCAGGCGCCACTGCCAGGCCGGGCCCGGGGGGACGTCCCAGTTGACCGTCCACTCCGGCGGGGCTCCGACGGGCGCCGCCGGATCGATCACGTCCACGCGGAACGAATTGGCCGCGGCGCTGGGGGCCAGCGCCAGGACGTCGAGCGTGAGGGGGGTCGTGGCGGAGGCCTTGAAGGGGAACCGCGCGTCCTCCCCCGAGGGCAGCGCGACCCACTCCCGCGTGGCGTCGCTGCCCACCGCCGCCGCGCTCGACAGCTGCGCGTCCGCGGCGTACACCGCGCGCCCGGACACTGCGGCACAGAGCGCGAGGGATGCGGGTGGCTGTGGGGCGGATGTGCCGCCCCCGGCCCCAGCCCTGGCCCCGACCCTGACCCTGACCCCCTCCGACAGACCGGACCACGGCGTCTTTTGAGTGGGGACGGGGGCAGGGGGGGAGGGGGGGAGGGACCCAAAAGTTTGTGTACCAAAAACGACCCGACAAGATTCTCCCTCTTGTAAATCGTGTCTGGGCAGGGTCAACGGTGGTCAGGCCCAAATCCAACGCAGGTGTGGGTGGGGGGGGGGGGGGGGCTTGGCAGGTCAGCTCGTCTGTGGAGGTGACGCAGGAAGTGCTGCAGAGCACGTTCGGTGCGGGACACACCCTCACGACCTCCCCGTTTACCCCCACAAATGGCCCCGGCCAATCGGCAAATCACACAAAATTATGGCACTGGGCACCGGTTGCACTGCACTGCACTGCACCCATCTCCATAGACCCCCCCCCCCTCCCTGTGTGGCATTCCGTCGGGGTGCTGTTCCTTTACGGGGCCCTGGACGGTCACCCGTTCTTCCCTTCGCATGTTGCGTCGGGTCGCTGCGTTCTGTCGGCCGCTGCGGCCGGTGCTCCTGCTGGTTTCGTTTCCGCGTTCGCGGAGCCCAGTAGTTGGTGTGTTGGGGCTGTGCTGGATGTGGCGGGATGTGCCGTTTGCGCGTCAGCGGCGCCCAGTAGTTGGCGTATTGGGGGATGTGCTGGTTGTTGTGGGGGCTGTTTGACTGTTTTTGTTGTCCCCACACCTCCGTCCTCAGGCCGTCCACAACCTGCCCCGCTGCGTTTCCGTGTGCGTGAGGCCCATGTGCCCTGCTCCTCCACGCGTTGCCCGCCACATAGGCTCCCCCACTCCGTGGGTCGCGCGTGCGCAGGGCGCGTTCCTTGTTGCAACCCAAACCCTGTTCGGGGCAAAAATTTTCCACTGTACGGGCCACTGTGCGGGGCGGACCTTTTTTGGTAAAAAAACCCTCAGCAGGGCATTGCGTGGTGACCCCAATCACCAAAATATGTTCAGAATCTATACCACCAATAAGCCATATGTCAGCAGAGACATGTCATACCCGAGTTGGTACATGCATGCGCTCACAGCTGTGGGGACATGGGTTCACTACCCACATCTGGCACCTTTTCTAGCGCTTTTTCTGGCCCTTCTGGCGCTTTTTCTGGCGCTTTTTCAGCATTACAAGCATTACAATCAGAATGCTTCTGTCGAAGGGTACAACGATCCGACTCGGCCAAAGACAAAAAAGCAACAGTTTCGGCATTCTTGGAGTGGCATACATTACAAGGCATAGTCTGGTCAAGAGCATAGGGGAGGGCAGGAAAAAGAGACGAATGGGTGCCTAATATTGCCTATTTCTGTGCTATGGTTCTGAGAACCCACTGTACGGGCCACTGTTCGGGGCTGTACGGGAAATATGGGATTCCTGTAGGGGGGGGGGGGGGTTGTTGTTGGTTGTGGGTAGCGTGCGCTTCATGGTTGACGCGGGTGGCGTGCGCGCCTGCATGATGTCCCGGGTGATTTACCCCCCCTCCCCCTTTACGGGATACGAAGGTTGTTGTGGCTGAGACCCGACATTGCAAAGGCTGCGGCAGAAGCGACAACAACCGATCAACAGAAGATCATCGATGACATTGCCACAGGCGCCCGCCACTGCGACCGCCAACATATTCCCGGAAATCCTGATCACGAGGGCTGGATGTCGCCCGGCCCCCCACCCGACAAGCACTACCCCCCCCCCCCCCCCCGGACTGTGTTGTGCTGATAGTGAGTTCTCAGGCCGGGCCTGAGGGAAAGGGAAAGGCACCATCCAAGGCGCCGCCCCACGCCTCGGCTCGTCCGCCCCCCCCCCCCCCCCCCGCACACCGCCCCCGCATACCGTCGCCCCACGCCATCCGCAGCCGCTGCGACTCCCGCAGCGGCGCGGCCGCCAGGTCCAGCGCGCCGCCCTCCGCGCCCTCCGTCACCAGCTCCCACGCCTCCGCGTCCGCGACGTCGCCGGCGCCCCCGCACGACGTCTCGAGGTGCCGGTGCGTCTCGGTCCAGGGCCGCAGCGTCGGCCCCGCGACCTGCGCCTTCAGACAGCCGCGGTGCTCGGCGTCGGGGTGGACCCGGTACACGCGGTACTCCAGCAGCCCGTCGGGGGACGTGTGCTCGTGCAGCGGGAACGTCACGGGGCCCTCGCAGCCGGGCCCCCACCGGCGGCAGTACGTCGTGGACAGGCCGCCCCACTGCCCGCCGCACATGCGGTACTGCAGCCGCACGCAGACGTCGGTGCCGGGGCCGGCGCACGCGGCCGGCACCGCGGGCCCGCAGTGCGCGCACCACGCGGCCTCCGGGGCGCACGCGGCGCGCACCACCGTCCAGCCCATGACGTCGTCCCCGCCCGGGGCCGTGCCCAGCGCCCACTCGAGGTACGCGACGGGGCTCTCGTCCTCGGCGATGGCGCCGCCCCAGTTCGCGCTCAGCGCCCTCTCCTCGTGCGACTGCCAGTCGACCTCGCGGTGGTGCGTGCCGTCGTTGACCGTCGTGGCCGACAGGTCCGGGGCGGTGGTGTCGACGGTGACGCCGTCCGAGGCCCGCGCCGTCACGCGGCCGTTGCAGCCGACGGCCTGGACGCGCCAGACGTACGTGCGCCCGTGCGTCAGGGTCGGGGTGGGGCAGCCCGGGATCGCGGAGTACGCCAGTTCGGTGGCCGTGCCGACGGCCGCGCCGCCGCACTCGACCGCGTGGTCGGTGCCGTCGGAGGACTCCAGCGACACGTCGTACCTGAAGAGGCGACGGGGCACGTGGGCGTGCGGTGCGCGGGGCCGTTGGGGCAGGGGGGGGAAGGGGATTGCGGTCAGGGAGCGTTAAATTGCGAAAAGTTGCGGGAAAATCGCGGTGCCCTAATCAAGCCTTTGGAAGCCTCAAAGAGCAACACGTCTGCACAGGGCACCAACAAGCACGCGAGGGGGACCAGCAAAAAGCAAGTGCCGAAAAATTGCGAAATTTTGCGAAAAATTGCGAATTTTTGCAAAAAAAGTTGCGAAAAATTGCGAATTTTTGCGAAATTGCGAAAAATTGCGAAAAATTGCCCCCCCCCCCCCCCCCCTGCTGTGGGTCCCAACGGCGTGCGGCGGTAAGACACAGCAGATGCACTAGACCATCAGGAGCTCAGCATTTCATCCGCAAAGTACATGGGACTGGGGCGATTCCAACCGGAAACATGGGCCCACAACTGCCCGGTCCCAAGATGGGCACAAGCCACATCCCCTGCCCCGCCACAGAGAAGTCGCGCCAAGCAGAGGGGCCTGCTGAGCAAGACCGATGGGGCATGACTGCGTTGGTCCCATGATGCGTTTTTGCTTCGTCTCACCCCCTCCGTGGGGGAGGATCCGAATGCCACGGCACCGCTTGGCACTCGGGGTGACATCCAAAGCAGGGGCTGCCTCAGGGCCTGGGGCAAGCGGACTGCACCCCGGCGAGCCCATGCAAAGCATGAGACGGGGGGCAGGTCCGCAACCCAAAAAATTGTGCATCAAAACTGGCGCCAATCGATTTCCCCTTTTGTAAATCTCATTTTTTCCCACTATGAGACCTGGGTCTAGGGAATGGGGCAGGGGGTCCGGGGCGGGGGCAGGGCTGCAATAGAAGGGAAGGGAACTCAGAGGCAGCCCCAGAGGCGGTTGGACAGGCGGTTAGAGGAGGTTGCCGAAGCGGTTGGGCGCGGTTACTGTCGGTTACAAATGCCGTTGAGCCCGGCACTTGGCGTTGGGGAGACAGTGGCTGGGCATACGCTGGGCGCCCTTGGGGGGGGAGAGGAGGGGTACCCCCCCCCTTCCAATGCATCCCTTGGGGGGGGGGGGGGGGGGGGCATAACCCCCTCCTGCTATGGTCGTCAGCCGTTCTTGTACACCCGTGCACCACCGCCGTCCACAAAGGCGGCGCTTCCGATCCTTTCAGGCCAACGCGCGAGCACAGCACACCTCATGATCCAGGAATACGTGGAGGACCAGCCCTCCCAGGACGCCTTGAGGTAGTCCAGGCGGGACTGGTAGTCGATGTCCGTGTCCAGCCCGTTCGACGGCAGGTCCCGCACCGGCAGCGGCGCTGCGGGGGTGGGGGGGTCGGGGTCGATCCGCAGCCTCCCCGACGTCGTACTGGACTCCAGCCCCATTCCGTTCCGGGCCCAGACGGTGGCCATCACGTCATCCCCCGCCACGAAGGTCCCATCGAATGTCCCCTCGACGCTCAACCCCTGTATGCACCACGGCGACGAGAAGCACGCAGGCAGTCCAGGGTTGGGTTAGAACGGAAGGGACCTCAGAGGGGGCCCCAGAAGCGGTTAGGTAGGCGGTGAGAGGAGGTTGCCGCGGTTGGGGGCGGTTATTGTCGGTTGCCAATACCATTGAGGCTGGCAGTTGCCGTCAGGGAGACAGTGGCTGGGCATAGACTGGGCGCCCTAGAGAGGGGGCGGGGGTACCTGCCCCCCCTTTCCAATGCATCCCTGAGGCAGTCCCCTCGGGGGCCTGGGCGAGTTCACCGCGTGCGCTGTTGGAGGTATTTGCCCTGGACAAGCCGGTTCGGTGCCACGAGGACGGTCCTTGGGAGACGACGTCCATGGCCCCTGCCGACAACACTGCCCTCAATCCGCCTCCAAACCCACCGATTTGCAAGATTATCGTCAGCATCCAACCGCCCGACGAGACTCCGGTTGGGCCAGAGGCTCAAGCGCGTGACTCTGCCGCGCGCAGCCCCCGGCTCGAACCGAGGTCCGCCCCAGCGACCAGACCGGCGCCGGCAGTAAAGCCTCCGCCTCCGCACAGTCCTACAGACCCCAAAATCGAAGATTCGAACCCCAGGCCGCACCCCGATAAATGGACAAGCGGTTACTGTCGGTTACAAATGCCGTTGAAGCCGGCACTTGCCGTTAGGGGAGACAGTGGCTGGGCATAGGCTGGGCGCCCTGGAGGGGGGGGAGGACCTCCCCCCCCTTCCAATGCATCCCTGCCCAACCCCCACACGCACCGCCCCCACACACCGTGTCGGTGCGGGGCACGTACTTCTCCGGACTCGCCGGGGTGCCCAGCGCCCAGAAGTACGCGGTGATGCCGCTGTGCGGGTCCTCGAGGGCGTGCTCCCACGTGACGCGGAACGGGCCCGAGAGGCGGTCCCGGCACTCGAGGCCCCCGTCCGGCAGCACGACGCCCGTGCCCTCGACCGTCCCCGTGCCCGGGTGCAGGTCCGGCGGCGTGTGGTCGATCCAGAAGATGAGGGGCGCGCATGCGACGGCGAGGCCCGCGCGGTTCCAGCCCTGGACCGTCAGCCGCAGCCGCGTGTTGACCGGGAACTCGGTGGCGCTGACCGTGAGGGTCGCGGTGGGGGCGCCCGTCGGGTGCACGACGCCGGGGGTCGGGGTGCCGGTGTGGCCGGACCAGGTGTCGCGCAAGGGGTCGCTCGTGTCCTCCACCAGCCAACGGAAGTAGTCCATGCCTGTGGCAGTGGCAATGGGGTCACGTGGCTGAGCGGTCATGGGCCGGGAGGCACCGAGTTCGAGTCCCGGAGGAGGCAAAGGTACCAACGCCAAAGCACTGCGCACGCTGGTACTCGGTCGGAGGCGATCAAGTGGCCCCGCGAGCCAAGAGGGACCAGCAGCGGTTCGCTGGTGCCTGGAGACCGCCCGGGGGTGCTACCTCTCCCTGAGGCAGCGGCAGAGGGAGGGGGCGGGCGGCTCTCTCGCCTGGCGACTGATTTCAAGTCCCAAGCTCGAACCTCCGGTCTGGGCGGGAGACGACGGCAGGCTCCCCTGGGCCGCCCGGGCGTCCACTGTGTACCCGCAATCGGGAAGCGGTCGGGCGAATTTGTTGTTACTGCTGTGCGCGTTGCTGACGTTGGTGGTGGTGGTGGTGGTGGTGGTGGTGGTGGTGGTGGTGGTGGTGGTGGTGGTGGTGGTGGTGCGGGTCTTGTTGTTGCTGCCGCTATTGTTGTTGTTTTTCCTGCTGCTTTTGTCAGCTGCTGCCGCTGTTGCTGCTGCTAAAGATTCAGAACAGTGGCTGGCTCGGGACGGCACGGGCACGCTACCTCTACCTCTGCCTCTGCCATGCACTGGGTAGGATCCCCCTCAATGCACTGGGTAGGATCCCCCTCAATGCACTGGGTAGGATCCCCCTCAATGCACTGGGTAGGATCCCCCTCAATGCACTGGGTAGGATCCCCCTCAATGCACTGGGTAGGATCCCCCTCAATGCACTGGGTAGGATCCCCCTCAATGCACTGGGTAGGATCCCCCTCAATGCACTGGGTAGGATCCCCCTCAATGCACTGGGTAGGATCCCCCTCAATGCAAAACAACACTGTTCCGTTACGGTTGGCCCAAAAACTATCGCAGGGCGCAGCAGCCAACTGAAAGCGCCGGGCCAGTCAACAACGGCACTCGGCCAGTGGCCAGCACTGCCGGCAGACACATTTCGTTCATTAGCACCGACTGCTACCCACAGCTGTCAGTTGAATGCCATGTGTTCTCAGGTCATGGTACGTGGTTGGTGGTTCGCCAGCGGTTGGCGGGTGTTTCGCCGAAATCGCGGGCCTCGGTACGCGAGGCGCAAACCACCCGGGCGCGCGCGTCGTGCGCGCCAACCCCCCCCCCTCCCGCCCCCCATGCGCCTCGCCCACACCCAACTCCCCCCTGCGCCAAACACACCAAAATGCGCCAACCCCCCCGCCGCCGCCTGTGCGATTTCCTCGCTCGCTTCGCCCGCTCAAGATACACGCCCTGTGGACGTTCGCTCAAGAGCACCCCCCGACCGCCTTGCGCCTCGTCTGCGCCAACCCCCCCCCCCGTGCGCCTCGTATAAAGAGGCGCGCAGATCCGGTGAAACTATGCCACCGGCCCAGAGAACTGTCGGTCAGCCCTGGCGCTGGGGTGTGCAGGGGGGATGCTGAGCGCTGGGGTGCCGAACAGGCCTTGGCCCGGCAACGGGAGCGGGTGGACGATGTCTGGTCCGCTGCGCCGCGTGAGCCCGTACGTGGCAGGGGCCGTGCCGCGTGCCACGCTGCGGACGCGCGCGCGCAGAACCGGTTGCGGCGCATGGCGCTCCCCGGGCCCAAGCGGCTGTCTCTTGCAAAGCGGTGCGTGATGCATGGGGCATGCTAAAGCGAGATGCACCGGGGCCGAAATGACAATGGGGCAGGCGGGGGAAAGGGGAAGGCTGTGCCTCTTCTTTCTGGATCACGGAATGCACAAAATCATGCTGCCGATTCTGTCGTTTCATGAAACGGCGCGCGCAACGCCATTTGGAGCCACGACCTGCCACTGCTGTGGCCAGGACTTGCCGCTCGCGTCCGCCAGCTCAGACCTGATCGCACAGAGCCGGGTCTTATTGAGTTTTTCACCGGATGCAGCTGTTTCTTACTGAGTTCTGGGGCTGACAGGAGCAGTATTACTGATCTTATTGAGTTTTGCACTGGATGCAGCTGTTTCTTACTGAGTTCTGGGGCTGACAGGAGCAGTATTACCGAGTCGCACATGGCGCGGGGCTAATTGCAAACGAAACTCGGTGGCCCTGCCAGACCCGTAGCAGCCGCCCTCAGGCGCGTGTCATGCCTGAATCATCGTCGCCGAACAGACCGTCCCAGTCCATCACGATGGTCCTGTAGTCCGCGCTGACCGTCGCCGTGGGCGGGCCACGGCACACGGGCGGCGTGGAATCGATCATCACGTCATATGTGGCCCCGCTGTTGAGCCCGGCGAAGTTCGAGACGTGCAGCGACAATTTGAAGGTCTGGACCGGCGCTGCGCTTCCGGTGACGAAGTCGGGGAACGCCTTCGGGCCGGAGGGGCTCAGCAGCGCCGTTTGGTAGTCCACGTGGACCCAGGGATCGGCCCCGCTGGTCGAGTAATCGGGGAATGTGGCCCCGCTGGTCTGCGCGCCGCTGACGTACTCGGGGTTTGGGCACGCCTCTTGGAAATCGGCCTCCGTCTCCTGAAACTCCGGAGACGACTCTGTGATGACGATGACACACAGGGCGGTCTTTGGCGGGGGAAAAAATAACAGCTCCAGCGTCCGCCACACGACTATTTGTGGCACGATGGGGGCTGATGGCGGTTGGAGACTACCGACGGCGTTCGGGGGTCACGGGATTTTTAAAGACAAAACAATGATCCGTAACAAAGTAAACTGAGGAACGATGAAATGGTAGTGTCCTCACACACCGGCGTGGACAACGCATCACAACACGACGCAACACAACACATGGCAGGCACTGTGTTTGTAGAGGCCACGCTTATTGTACTCTATTCTGAAGCTGTTCCTACTCACTTTCATGCAGACGCATGTGTGCACAGGAATACAAGAGAATCGTGTTGTGCTTTGTTGTGTTGCGCTGTGCAGCGCTGCGAGGCGCTGCGTTGGTTTGCGTGGTGTCCATTGTGCTGCGTTGCGTTGTATTGTGTTGTGTTGTGCCGTGTTCTATTGTCCTTCTGTTGTGTTGTACTGTGTTGTGTTGTGATGCGTCGTGTTGCATTGTGTTGTGTTGCGTTGTGCTGTGTTGCGTTGTGTTGTGATGCGTTGTGTTGCATTGTGTTGCGTTGTGTTGTGACGCGTTGTGTTGTGTTGTGCCGTGTTGTGTTGTGATGCGTTGTGTTGTGTTGTGTTGTGCTGTGTTGTGTAGTGTTGCGTTGCGTTGTGATGCATTGTGTTGCATTGTGTTGTGTTGTGTTGCGTTGTGTTATGACGCGTTGAGTTGTGCTGTGTTGTGTTGTGGTGCGTTGTGTCGTGATGCGTTGTGTTGTGATGCGTTGTGTTGCATTGTGTTGTGTTTTGTTGCGTTGTGTTGTGTTGTGTTGTGTTGTGTTGTGTTGTGTTGTGTTGTGTTGTGTTGTGTTGTGTTGTGTTGTGTTGTGTTGTGTTGTGTTGTGTTGTGTTGTGTTGTGTTGTGTTGTGCTGTGTTGTGCTGTGTTGTGTTGTGTTGTGTTGTGTTGTGTTGTGTTGTGTTGTGTTGTGTTGTGTTGTGTTGTGTTGTGTTGTGCTGTGTTGTGTTGTGTTGTGTTGTGTTGTGCTGTGCTGTGTTGTGTTGTGTTGTGTTGTGTTGTGTTGTGTCGCGTTATGTTGTGTTATGATGCGTTGTGTTGCATTGTGATGCGTTGTGTTACGTTGCGTTGCGTTGCGTTGCGTTGCGTTGCGTTGCGTTGTGATGCGTTGTGTTGTGTTGTGATACGTTGTGTTGCATTGTGCTGTGTTGTGTTGTGTTGTGTCGCGTTGTGTTATGACGCGTTGAGTTGTGTTGTGCTGTGTTGTGTTGTGTTGTGCTGTGTTGTGTTGTGTTGTGTTGTGGTGCGTTGTGTTGTGATGCGTTGTGTTGTGTTGTGATGCGTTGTGTTGCATTGTGCTGTGTTGTGTTGTGTTGTGTCGCGTTGTGTTATGACGCGTTGAGTTGTGTTGTGCTGTATTGTGTTGTGTTGTGCTGTGTTGTGTTGTGTTGTGTTGTGTTGTGGTGCGTTGTGTTGTGATGCGTTGTGTTGTGTTGTGATGCGTTGTGTTGCATTGTGTTGTGTTTTGTTGCGTGTTGCGCTCTGTTGTGATGCGTTGTGTTGTGTTGTGTTGTGTTGTGTTGTGATGCGTTGTGTTGTGTTGTGTTGCATTGTGTTGTGTTGTATTGTGTTGTGTTGTGTTGTGTTGTGTTGCATTCTGTTGTGTTGCGGTGCGGTGCGGTGCGTCATCTTTGTGTCGCGGTGTGATGCGCTGCGTCGCCGTGATAGACCAGGTCAGCAGTTTGGGGCTCGAGGGCAGGACTAGCACACACCTGAGGGGCATGAAGCGGTGGGATCTGGCTTCAATCCCTCACTTTCTCCGGAGTCGTGCCAATGCCGCAGACATTGTGCCGCCTGAGCGCTGCTCGTGCACGTCTGGCCTCCACAGAAACGGGTCTTCAGGGACGTGTGACTATTGCAGTACCGCAGGGCACAGGTCTCCCCGTAGCCAAAACGGGTGTCTGAAACGAACGAAGCACAAAACAATACACTGCAATGTGTGCACGTTGTGCAGTGTGCAGTGTGCAGTGTCCCGGTGTGCGAGGCGTGCTGCGCAGTTTGCAGAGTGCATAGCGCAACGTGCAATGTGCACAGAGAGCACTCCGTGTCTCCCACTCCTGCTCGGTCCCAAAGCACAGCCTTCGGGGTCCCCTGATTGTTCGGGCCTTTGCTGCGGCGTAGCCTATGGCCCGGCGTATTGCCCTTCGGGAGCCGCTTTCCTCGTCCGCTTGAAATGCTGGTCGCAGTTGATGGCGACTTGGAAGTCACCGGACGCGAAAGCGCCCTTGGCTGTGTGACTTGGCGCATCACGCCCTCTGCGCACTGTGCACTCTTCACATGTCCTCGACACACGGGATGGTCCCTGAACTCTTCTGAAAAGATTCATTTTCGCTCTTCTTGGCCCCTTGGAGACCGTCCCGGGGGCACTTGCCTGGAGACGGTGCACTTCGCTCAGCTCGGCCGAATCCAGCGCGTCCGAGGCGCGTCAGCCTTCCTTTTTGCCGCTACCCGATCCAAAACGACCCATTAACGGCCCGTCCCATCCGAACGCAGACGGCACCTGCTTCTCCGACGACTTGGAGCTCCGACATCGCGAGGACTCCCGCTCGGCTGACCCGCAGCTTGCGCCCGACGACGCCGCAGTGGAACACGTAAGAGCCCGTCTGCCCCACGTCGGGGGCTGTGCCGGCGCAGGGGACCCAATTGTCCGCGATGGTGAGCACGTGCGCCACGGCCCCAGACAACGCGTCCGCGGCGGAGGTGCAGCGCGCCCAGACGGTCGCGTGGCGGACGTAGCGGAGCCCCTGGGGGAAGGTGACCGTCGCGGACTGCAGCGCCCCCCCCGAGCACGACTGCCAGAATCCGGAGGCGGGGGCGCCCGGCAGCGTGCACGAGAGGGGGAGGGTGTCGCCGTCCGTGAGGTACGCGGCGCCGGGGGCCCCGACGTCCGCCGAGCAGTCGGAGCTGACTTCGGGGGGGACTTGGTACGCGACGTTCGTTGCTGAAAGGCGAGGGTGACGGGGGAGGCGGGGCATCGGGGATTGCGGGCCGGGTCGCGGCGTGCGAGGGCGTGGGCGCGGGGAACAAGGGCAAGGGTGCCCGTGGGACAGGGACGACGACGACGACGACGCCCCGCGAGGCAGCGCCGGTGGCGGTGACAACGAGAGCAGCAGCGGCAGCAGTACACAATCACCGCATTTGACGACGACGGCAACGACGATGACGACCGCAGCTGCGGCAGCGACGTCGACGCAACAACGGCAGCGATGACGACGATGCCGGCCACCACCGACGACCAACAACCAACACCGAATCGGGGGGGCGAGAGGGCACCTGCGGTACAAATGCACACGCGCTGGCGGTTGGGGTCCGAGCTCACTGCCCCGCAGGTCGCGGCTGCGTCCCGGCGCATCACCTCGGCCCACATCGCATCTGATTTGTAGGTGCACCCGCTGTTGTCCAGCGCATGCTCGCCCGAAACCGCCACCGTGCGCCCCAAGCCCTCAATGATCTTCTTGCACTCGCTGACCGACTGCGCGGCGGCCTCGAGACCCTCGGGGTCGCAAACCTGCAAATGTGTGGTCCCGTAGTCATGGACTTGCTGCGCGCATTTGGGGGACGGGTGAGGCGGAACCCCGGCCACGGCTGATCGAATGCGGCTGGGCTGGGGGGCAGACTCGGACCCCAGCCCCAGAGTTGCATTAGAAGGGAAGGGACCTCAGAGGCGGCCCCAGAAGCCGTTAGATGGGCGGTTGAAGGAGGTTGCCGAAGCGGTTGGGAGCGGTTACTGTCGGTAAGAAATGCCATTGAAGCTGGCACTTGGCGTCAGGGAGACAGTGGCTGGGCATAGGCTGGGCGCCCTGGAGGGGGGAAAGAGGGGTACCTCCCCCCCCTTCCAATGCATCCCTGCCCAGCCCCTTCACCCTGATGCACCCACCAGCCCTTCCTGCCACCCTCCGTCCCTCCCACCCTCACTGGCATCCCCCCATCAGGGTCCATCCGGGGCCGGGTGCACCGTGCCATCCCCCCTTCCCCCTTCTGCCCCTCCCTGTGCTCATCATTGTTCCCTCGCCCAAGGCAATCGGGGATCGTCAGCAGTCCGGGCGGCTGTGAGACCAGACAACCGCAGGTTGGGACCCGGTCGCGCCGATGAGGTAAGGTCTCGCAGGCCATGGGGCTGCGGTCGTAGGGTGCGTGGGTGGTAGCATGGGTTGTGGGCCCCAGGGCCCGTTGCCCTATACCCCACTCCCCCCTGGCTGGTGGCACCCTGTCCGTCCCCACTGGACTAAAAAGCATCCCATTGTGACACGTTCCAGCCCTCATGTGGTGCGAACGCTAGAGCCTAAAAGTAGAGACACAACTTGGAGATCGGTGACACACCATGCCAACCGGTCCATTTCAGGGTCCGGCAAGATTGGCTCGGGTCTCCAGCCTCCAGCTTCGATGCCCATTGCTGGCACCACATTGTACGCCACAACCGGGCCTATTGGTCCTTCCCCGAGTCTTGCTCCAAATGCCCCAACCCAAAAAAATTGAGCACTGTCCGCTCTATTTTTCCCATGCTAAAGGATTGCCCACAATGGTAGTGAGTCCAATTTCTTGTTGGTCCTCAGTGGCTCTGTGGAGACTAGGGGCTGGGAATCCACTCCTCACTGTTGGACGAATCGGTGTGCAGCAATCCCACGATGGGCTCCGGGGGGCAGCAGCGCCCCACAGTGCCGGCCTATGGGCCCACGTTCCCGCATCCCAGGCCTGCGGATACACAAGGGACCGCGCACCAAATGGAGGGCACTGGTTTGGGTGAAACCCGCAGTCTCTGCCCCGAAAAGGAAAGGACAGGACCGCCCGACTTTTGGTCAGTGACCCGTACCACTGCGATGATGTCTCGTGCCACCCCTCACCCGGTGGCTGCACACACACGTGCAGCCCGAGGCGCTGCATCCCCCCTGCCCCCCTGTGTGACATTCCGTCTGGTTGCTGCTCCTTTACGGGGCCCTGGACAGTCACCCGTTCTTCCCTCCGCATGTTGCGCCGGGTCGCTGCGTTCTGTCGGCCGCTGCGGCCGGTGCTCCCGCTGGTGTCGTTTCCGCGTTCGCGGAGCCCGGTAGTTGGTGTGTTGGGGCTGCATCCCCCCCCCCTTCACCACCTCTCAGACGTTCCAGAGCCGCCCGGTCCCAATTACCTCACGCTTACAAACACACACGCACGTGCACACACACACACACACACACACGTACACATACGCCAAAACTCACGCACACCCTTAAGCGATAGCACGGGCTCACACACACCACACAGAACACACACGCAAACACCTCCACAGACTCTCTCTCTCTCTCTCTCTCCCTCTCTCTCAAACACACCTACACAGATACTCACACACCACACACGCACGCACACCCATCTACACAGATACTCACACACCACACACGCACGCACACCCATCTACACAGATACTCACACACTGACCCTACATTTCAGAGCAATTGCTTCCCTACCCATTCCCCGCTCCATCGTAAGGCAAGGCAAATGCGAGACCTGCCCCTTTCGACTACAGGCTTCGTCGCAGCTCAGGTGGGCGTCGGCAAGGAAGTAGTTCGCAGGGACAGCTGTCAAGAGGACACAAGATATGCAACTTCTGGAAAACCGGGGCTGTACACCCGGGGGTGAAGCACAGAGGGGGAGGGGGAGGGGGAGGGGCTGGACCTGGTCCCCAGGCAACCCACCCTCCAACTGTCGGTCAAAACTTGGTGGGGGGACTGTCCGGGGGGGCGGGGGGTGGCCTAATCAAAAAAACAGACAAATGCAAACCAGAGGTAATGCACTCCACAGGATGGCACAAGTGCATCTTTGTTCTCTATGCCAAACCTGGTTAAGCCTCAAGACACACGCTGTGTCTGAAACAGAAAACAGAACATCATGTCTGACTACAGTGAGTCAGACAATCACAGTCGGCAGCTGTCAGTCAGACATCAGCAATCAGTGACTATCCCCGGGGGGGGGGGGGGGGTGATTGGTGGTGGTGGCCTCAAATGGTCAGGTTGCAATGTCCGCATCAGGCTCTGGCCGCGCCTGCCCCACGGTTGTCATCGCCTTCTGTCCATCCTGCCGTAGCACGGCGCGTTCACAGCACGAGTTGTGGTCATAATCGTGGTGAGGGGGGGGGGGGTTGAAAGAGGGGAAGAGGGGGGGGCAAATGGACCCTCAGGACACTAACCCTGCAATCATTCTGCACTAGGGGTAGGGTTCATATTGAGCCCGGGTCTAGGCCTCAAAGCACGCTTTCTGCGCGCCACAAGCACCCCGCAGGGTTACAGGAACCTAGTTTATTGCGGACTGTTGAGGATTCCTTGTGCTTGTCCTGCAGTGACCATGGGCACCATCCATGCGCCTTTACGGGGAATCGAACTCGGAATGCGTGGCGCATACGCTGCCACTTTACCAACAGGACCTGCTTGTGTCGGCAGCGGGGGTGTGTTCTGGGACGGCATGAGAGTTAAATGGAGTGGGGGGGGGGGGGGGGGGGCTGTGTCACGCTGCACTTGGCACAATCCCCTCAACGGGGATGCAGCAGAATGGAAGGGACCTCAGAGCCAGGCCCCAAAAGCGGTTTAGACAGGCGGTTGGAGGAGGTTGCCAAAGCGGTCGGGGGCGGTTACTGTCGGTTACAAATGCTGTTGAGGTGGAGAGACCGTGGCTGGGCATAGGCTTGGCGCCCTGGAGGGGGGGGGGGGGGGTACCGCCTCCACTTCCAATGCATCCCAGCCCCCCAAGACCGGACCCACCCCACAGCCGACCTGTGTCGCACGCATCCCGGGTCCAAACCAAATAGTTGTCGAAGCTGCAGCCCGCGCCTTTGCCGGCGAGGGCCTCGATCTGCGCCCTGGAGCACAGGACTTGGCCGCGCTCCTCGCAGTGCGCCTTCGCCTGCCCGTAGGTCGCCGCCTTCAGACAGTCGGGCCGGGTCCCGGCGGGGGCCGTGAGGTCGTTGCAGCAGGTGACGCCGAGGGCGTGGGTGCCGTGCCCGTTTACGACCGCCCCGATGACGGAGTCGTCGTTGATGCAGGCGTCCGGTTTCCAGGCCCGTTCCGGGCGTACGACGCTGCCGAGGATGACCCAGTGGCTGTGGGCGCCTGAGGGAGTGGGGCGTGGAAACCAAAGGCACGTCCGTTTGTGTTATGCTGCACTTGGCACAACCCCCTCAACGGGGATGCAGTAGAATGGAAGGGACCTCAGAGCCAGGCCCCAGAAGCGGTTGGGCAGGCGGTTGGAGGAGGTAACCAAAGCGGTTGGGGGCGGTTACTGTCGGTTACAAATGCCATTGAAGCCGGCACTTGCCGTCAGGGAGACAGTGGCGGGGCATAGGCTGGGCGCCCTGGAGAGTCGTAACGTTGACGGTGACGCACCGCCGCGGGACCCGGTCACCGGCTTCCTCAACTGCCGCCTTCGCGCAATCGCCAACTCGCGCCGCGAGTCTCGCGGACTGATACGGCGTTTCTGGGTCGACGTGCGGTATGTCCAGGTGACCTCCGTTTGCCTCGACGGTACTGTTGTGCCCTTGTCGGAGTCACCTGTGCCCGTGTGGGGGCACCCCCATTGCTCATCATTGGTGTGGGTGGGGGGGGGGGGTCCGAGAGGGGGAGGGGTCCAGCCGACAAGTAAGTCCACCCCCCCCCCCCGTGAATGGCTTGCCTGTTACGTGCATGCACCAACCCCTCATTCCTGGTCTTCCCACACAAAATGGGCCCACATTCTTGTGGCTCTACACTCTGGACCACAAAACGGGTGGTCCCGAAAATGACGGAAATGACATGGGGCCATCGCACGTGGACAAGGCCGTGCTTGGGCAAAGGAGGGGGGGGGGGGGCAGGGATGTATTAAAAGGGGGGGAGGGGGGGTCTGAAGGGGTGGGGGGGAGGGGGGGTTTGGCTGGGACCCCCCTCCTTCCAGGGTCCCCCTATGGTCCCCGCCGAAGGGGAGGGGGGCTGGGAAGGTGGGTTTGGCTGGGACCCCCCTCCTCCCAGGGTCCCCCTATGGTCCCCGCCGAAGCCGGCCCAAAATTTTTTCATCTTAAATCTTCGTGGCACCGAAGGCACCGAAACAAAAATTTGGTTGTCAGCCTCAAACATTGGAAGGGGAGGAGGGGGGTCCCGGGGGGGGGGGGGGGGGGCCTTCCTCCTGCGGTGTGCGGCCGTTCTAATACATCACTGGGGGGAGGGGGGTTTGGCACAAGGCCTCGGTCACTGGGGGGGGGGGGATACAAATGCAATCTCCATCATGAATTTGACACGACACAGCTGCGCATGCCCTTGACGGCAGTGCAGCGTTCCAGGGGGTTACTAGCGTTGCCTCGGGTGCTGTGGTGCCATGCGGCGCAGCACTGTTCCGCACTGCGGTCCTGTTGCACGGGGGCAGGGCATCGTGCGTTGTGCTGCCCCCTGCGAGACACCATTGCCCTGCTCTTATGTGGCCCCTGCGGGTAGGGGTAGGGGCGTCGGTCGGACGGGACGCCGCCTCGTCACGGCACGGCCCCTTCCTGCGCCCGGCCGGAGATGAGGCATGCACCGAGCCTCAGGTGGGGTCGGACGTCCGTCCCCCACGCAATGACGCGTGCAACGGGGGCCACCGCTGTGCCCGTGCATGGCCTGCTCCCCTCGGGGCAAGGGCAAGGGGGGCGGCAGGGGCGGTCCCGCAGAACGCGCCCAAGTCCGGAACAGGGGGAGACCTGCTTCGCTGTCATCGGCCGCGGTCTTGGCGCTTGCTGTGAGAGACGACCGTGTCGGGGATAGCGGGCGTATGGGTGTTGGTGTCGGGGCCAGCGCACGTCCCTCGGGGGTGTGTATGTGCGTGCGCGTGCGCGCGTTTGTGCATGCGTACCCCCCCCCCTCCCCCCTGCGCAGGCGACGCTGAAGGTGAGGAGAACAACGGTCGGACGGACCCGCGTGCTTAGACAAGGCAGTGCTTGCGCAAGGGGGAGGGGGGGTATGCGTGCGGGCACGCTCGTGGGTCACCCACGACGAAGTCAAATCATGCTCAAGACTGCGAGGGCCAGCATCCTACTGACCAGAGTTGGGGGGGGAACAGTGGAGCGGGGGGAGGGTGGGGGGGGGCTCAGCGTACTTTATCTTGCACTCCATCATCGAGCTGTGCATTTAGGGCCAGTGGCTTTCTCACTGCGTCGCCCATTTGCGCGAAAAGGGACCGTGGGGTTCACTGTGGGCAGTCCACGTCTTCGGCTGCCGCGCATTACTTTCTTGTGCCTTGCCCCACGCGGCTTCCACTTGAACGTTTTGGGCTGCGGTTTCGCGATTTCGAATTTCACGCGCGCGTTGGTTGTGATCTGTTTGGCGTGCAGAGGTCCCGCGTGCTGAAGCGGTCGGCGAGGAGGAGGGAGAGCACTGTCGGAGGTGACGTTCCAGCCCGAGCCCCAGACACAGGCACAGACACAGGCACAGGCACAGGCGAGTCGACGCCCAGAGGTACCACGCAACAAATCTTCATCTTCGCATGAACACGACACGTGCGAAGGCGACTGCGTGCGTTGTGACCGGTGTTCACTTCCCAATCGCCCCCCCCCCCACGCACACCAGGAATTGTGCCCCGGATGTGACAACAAGGGTGACGTGCCAGGAACCGGGATCACCGCCGGCACATGGCCCATCGTGTGCATGGCCTCTGCGTCGCAGCGGCCCCATGAGGGAGCCGCTGCTCGGCGCACGTGCGTTCCGGGGACCAACGGCTACCGTCACAAACCCAAGCCACCCCCCCAACCCTCCCCCCACCCCACCTCCACCCCACATAATGCGGGGGGGATCAGGAAACTGTGAATCAGTGTGTGGGTGGAACTCGACTTTGCCACATCCTGACACTTGCTGCCTGAGGCGGAGATACAATGCGGGCCACATATTGCTGGGGAGGGCAATGGTGTTAAGAAGGGGCGGAGCCTCAGAGCGTGGGACACGGCAGGAAGGTGTGAATCAGTGTGCTAGTAAGCCTGCCAGTGGGGCGCTCAAACTTGGAACCAGGGATGTGCTTATCTATGGGGTGGTGGGGGGGGGATTAACTGCGAGACCCACCCACCAAGATTTTTGGGAAAATCCGGGGACCCAGCATTGTCCCACCCCCACCGGGGGGGGCGGGGGGCGGGGGGCTGTTGGCCACCCACCCAGTCAGCCACCACAGCGGTACACAACACACGAGCAAAGCTGTCAGTGGCCCCCTGCAACAAATCCACATAACTACACATGCCTCGTGCTCTTGAAGGGAAGCATGGGGCAGAATGGGACAAGAAATGTGCCGGACAAGACAGGGCACACAGGCACCCACCCACCCACTCACCCTAATACATCCCTGCCGTGAACCCATCGGCACCCATACTGCGGGTGTACGAAACGGTACCCCCTGACCCAGCCCTCTCCTTCTCATCAACACCTTTGCAGACCCCAACGCCATGCCATTGCCCGCGTGCTGCAAGAGCGCGGGGGGGGGGGGGGGCAGATCCCCCACACAGCGCGATAGCCCCCAATCCCCTTTCTTGAAATGCCAGGCCCGCGTTACAATACCAGAAGCCCCCCTCTGAAGCCGTCCTGCCGTGGCCCTGCCTGTATACCATTCCTCTCAAGCCCATCTCCTCCTCTTGCCTGTCTCAGTGCCGGCGTGTGCGCAAGTGTGTGTGTGTGGGGGGGGGGGGGGCGGGGGGGGCTTACGGAGGACCCCTCCCAGGCTGGGGAAGCGTGATGGGGATATCTCTACCTCTTTTCACAGAGCGACGGTGTTGTTTGCGCGATGAAATGGCTCGCAGTGGTACAGGGCTTGGGTTGGAAGAGCAGCCATCATCGCCACGACACTAGCGGTGGGGGGGGGGGGGGGTGGAGGCCGAATTAAAAAACAGACAAATGCAAACCAGAGGTAATGCACTCCACAGTCAGGCCTAAGTGCATCTTTATTCTCTATGCCAAACCTGGTTAAACCTCAAGACACACACTGTGTCTGAAACAGAACAGAACAGGGGGGGGGGGGGAACCCACTCGGCTGAGCCCGACGGCGGGGGGGAGGGGTGTCCCACATTTCTCCGTGCAAATGATCGCAACATCGCGCTGATCATATCATTTCGAGGGATGCATATTGGTGGGTGGTCGGGTAGGGGCTAGGCCAACATTGACAGATTTTGTCTTTCGGTGCCTTGGGCGCTAATGGCAGGGCTGTGCTTCAAGGGTGTGTTGCGGGGGGGGGGGGGGGGGGTCTGGGACCCAAAAGTTTGTGTACCAAAAATGGGCCGACAAGATTTTCCCGATTGTAAATGTCGTTGTTTCCCTCGGTGGTCACTTTGGTCTTGGGGAGGGTGGGGGGGGCCCTTGCCAAAAAAAAATTCAGCACATGCCTGGCCCATGTTCATGGCCCAGGCACAGCCACCCTGCGCGACTAAGAGGGTACGTTTGCCCGGCACGCACCCGGCGCGCCCGGCATCCAAATCAATGGTCCGCCCATCCAGCCCAATGCTTAACCCCCCAAACATCACTCCCTCCTCCAGCCCAGGCTACCTCGCCCCCGCCGTCTCGGGGGCCCACGCGTGGGCGGAATGGCGACATCACCCCCTGCCTTCTCGGGGGTCCCCAACACCGGGACAAAAAATGGGAAAAAACAGCCGGGGAAAACGGCCGGGGACAACCGGGAAAACAGGGGAAAACTTTGCCCGGCGTGCCAACGTGACTGTCTGAGCGCGGCCAAAGACCAGGGAGGGGGTGTGGGGGAGGTCGCGTGGGACGCCCCCCCCCCCAAATGACACGGAGTCGGTTCCCACAACATTTCCAGACGGTCGATCTCTGCGGCCACTCCGCCTTCCACTCACAACCCGCGCCGCACAGGGGCCCAGCCGAGGGCGGGCGCACGCCCCTGCGGCCCCTGCCCTGGGACGGCGAGGGGCCGGCCCCGCCACAACGGACACCTTGGCACACGGGAGTCATGTCCGCCCGCGTCCCGCCGCCGGTGGTGGCGCTGTTCCAGTGGAAGTTGTGGTGCGTGTACCCGATGCGGGTCGCGCAGGCCAAGATGAAGCCGGTGGAGTGGCCCGTCCACTCGGAGGACCGGGAGATCCCCAGGGCATCGTGCGCCACGCGGCACGTGTGGATGTCCGGGATCAGATCCCCCGGCGGGCACTGCGTGTTGGCGGCCGCGAGGTAGAACCGCCCGGCGATGTCCGCTGCAGAAGACCGGAGAGGGTCGCGCGATGGGACCGCGGTGAAGCGTGCGCTCGGGGGGGGGGGGGGGGGGCATGTGGATGTGCCCACCGGTGCTGAGGCCCAAGGGGCGGGGGGGGGGGGGATGAGGGTAGTAGAGGCGGGAGCGTGTGCGATAAATCGACGATGGTGGTCACCCTCCAGAATCACTCTGGCATTCACAACAGTACTTCATGTCTCAATGCGGCGGGGGCGTGTGCACGAGCGGGGGGGGGGGGGGATGCAGTAGAATGGAAGGGACCTCAGAGGCAGCCCCAGAAGCGGTTGGGCAGGCGGTTGGAGGAGGTTGCCAAATCGGTTGAGCGCGGTTACTGTCGGTTGGAAAATCCCATTGAAGCTGGCACTTGTCGTCAGGGAGAAGTAGCTGGGCATAGGCTGGGCGCCCTGGAGGGGGGGGGGTGGGGATTCCGTGAAAAACGGATGCTCGAGGGAGGGGGACTGGGAGGGGGTGTGGGCGAGTGCCCAAAAGGAGGGGGGTAATGGGGGTAATGGGGCCACCGTCCGCGCATTTCAGAGCGGGTACGTTCGTGCAGTCGGCTCCGATTTGGATCCGCAAAACCGACTGTCATCCGCCCTCGGCCCCTTTCAATGGAACGGCGGACCTGCCGTACAAAATACCGACACCCGCGCAGTACTGAATTTGGCGGTGGGCCCTCTGAACTGCATGTCCACAAATGTTTTGCGAAAGCACTGAAAATGTAAAGAAAATCCATCCCACCACTTTTTCGGTGAAAAACGTGTTTGCGTTGCCTTTTTTTTGTGGGGGTCGGCTGATCGTTCTCTCGTCCGTGTCTTTTTTTGTGGCGTTTGCCCTGCCCTTCTTTGGGTTTGTCCCAAAAGGCTTTGTGACGAACAACCCGTTGAGCCCGCCGTCCACGTCGTTTGCGGGTTGTGAACATCTCTCTCGCTGCGCCCTGGCGAAGGTACAAGTCTGCGCAGCCTGGGGGACCCAACGGCTGAGCCCCAAATGTGTGTGACAGCGTTCAGCGCATTGACAGGGGGCAGCAGCAAGCGGCTATGCAACACGCCACACTCGCACATGTACCAACTTGTGCATTGAGCCCTTCTTGGGCACAGCAGACCCCGAGAGCTTGCCACCCCCCCCCCCCTACACCACACCACAAAAAGAGGAAAAAAAGAAACCCTTCCAATGAACCTCCCTCCCAAGGGGGGTCCTTAAGAGGAAAAAGAAGTGTTCCTGAACGGCAGATTTGTAAAGAGACCGCGTGTAGCTCATATGTTCAACCATGGTTGGTGGCGATTGGCGGTTGGTGGTGGTTGGTGGTGGTTGGTGGTTGGCGGTTGGCGACTGGCAGTTGGTGGTGGTTGGCGGCGGTTGGCAGTGGTTGGCGGTTGGCGGTTGGTGGTTGGTGATTGGTGGTTGGTGGCGGTTGGCGGTTGGCGGTTGGTTGCCGCTGGCGGTTGGCGGTTGGCGGTTGGCGGTTGGTGGCGGTTGGTGGTTGGTGGTCCCTTGGGGCGGTCCTTAAGAGTGGTCCTTAACAAAAAAAAAATCTAGTTCCCAAAGGACCCCCCCTGCTGAGTCCCTCCAAGTCGACAACCGAGATATGTGCTCGCAGGGAAGCAAAATGCCGGACACCAGCCCCCAAAGTCATGACGCCAGCGGGTGGGGCAGTGCTAAGAGGGGGACATTGTCACGGTGGTATCAGGAGCGGGCGCCCCCACCCCCCGCAATGTGTGAACCCGCCCCCTCCACCCCCACCCCGATGAGTGGACAACCCCCCCCTTGTGACATTCCGTCTGGTTGTTGCTCCTTTACGGGGCCCTGGACGGCCACCCGTTCTTCCCTTCGCATGTTGCGTCGGGTCGCTACTTTCTGTCGGCCGCTGCGGCCGGTGCTCTTGCTGCTGGTGTCGTTTCCGCCTTCGCGGAGCCCAGTAGTTGGCGTGTTGGGACTGTGCTGAATGTGGCATGGTGTGCCGTTTGCGTGTCAGCGGCGCCCAGTAGTTGGCGTATTGAGGATGTGCTGGTTGTTGCCGGGGTCGTTTGACTGACCCCCCATCGACACGTGGAGGATGCCCTCCCCAAAAAAGCGAACATGTACGTACACACGGAGGTACCAACCGGCATACGCACTCAGCCTTGATGGCACACCAGAGCTTTTGGGGGGGGGGGGGGGTCCAGCCCCGGCCTTCTGGCGGTGCTGAGTTTTTCGAGGCGCCGAAGGAGCCGAAGAAAGTTTTTGGTGCAAACACAATTGGCAGTGGTGCCGAGTTGGTAAAAGGAGCCCTGTGGCACCCCCCCCCCCTCCAAAGCCAAACCTCCCCCGTGCCACAAACCCACAGCGCGGCCCCCGTCCGGGGCACGCCGTGGGCCACATGGGCCACATGCGGTCCTCCCGCCCCCTTCCTCTGCCTGGTCCGCATGCCTGTGCCATCCCGCACGGGTCCGCAGTGCGTCAGCCCCCTGTCTACGCCAGACCTTCCTCATCTTCGTGGCATCCGCCGGAGCGCGATACTTGGAACACAGGGGCAGGGGGTCGGGCCCGGGTCCGGGTCCTGAGGGTCAAGGGGGACTTTCTTGTGCCCTGTGCCGAAGGTATCTCAAAGGCATTTGGGCATCAAACAGGTCTACTCGAAGATACCCTCGAAGAGGGATGGACTGCAATCCCACAGTCCAACTCCCACAAGGTCCCACAAGGCACGCACCGTGTGCAGGGTTTATCTTAACCACCGCCGGGGGGGGGGGGGGGTGATTTGAGGGACCCACCCGCCACAGATTCTTGGCAAACCCACAAATGTCCCACCCCCACGGGGGGGGGGGGGCTATTGAACACCCACGCAAAATGCCTTGACCAGCAGCGCCTTTGGCCACAATGGCCTACCCTACGGGGGGAGGGGGGGGGGGGGGGCGGTTGGAAACCCACCCACCGAGAAATTCTGACAACCAGCCCCCCTGTGTGGCATTCCGTCTGGTTACTGCTCCTGGACAGTCACCCGTTCAGTCCTTCGCATGTTGCGTTGGGTCGCTGCGTTCTGTCGGCCGCTGCGGCTGGTGCTCCTGCTGGTGTCGTTTCCGCGTTCGCACAGCCCCCCCTAAGACAAACCCTGACCGTGTGAATCAGGGCTGAGGGACACAAGGAGCCCCTCCAGAAGCTCCGGCACCAGCGATGGCGTACAGGTACAGCGCCACACCTGGTTCACGACAGGCGGTGTCCAACTGCCCCTGCTCGAACGGGTCCTGCGTAGCGCACAGCTGTGCCCCATCGCAGGTGCCGTCCCTGTCGGCGCACCGATAGGCCCCGGTGAGACCCGCCATCACACAACTGCACATCGCGGGGCTCTCGGACTTGGGCTCTGCGATAGTGTCGAGGGCAAAGAGGTACGGGTCACGGATCTGAGGACATGCCCCAGCGCCCCTCCACAGCTCCGGCCCGGGTGTCGGTCCTCAGACGTCCGTGTGATGGTGGGTTTCGAACGTACGACCACCGCTGTACAAGCGGCTGCTGTGAGCGCTGGGCCATGGGGGACCATGTTGTTGGGGAGGGGGGCAGACCTGTGGTTATAGCCGTGCGCGCACGGTTACGCACGCTTGCGCACATCGGGGCCGCACGGTTACGCACGCTTGCGCCTGATTTCTTCGCACGGTTGCGCACGGTTGCCTTACTGGTGCTGGTGGTATTTCTGTTTAACGGTACTGTTTGTTTACCAAGACCCCCCGGTCATTTCCGGGCTAACATTTGTACGTTAGCGCCCCACCAGGCCGAGCACCAGTCATTACAAATCCTTCAACGCGTCCACCAACAAACGGCGATGTCCAAGGAGTATGTTCATGTCAGCCATGTCATCCGGAGTAAGAAGTCTCAAAGATTGTAATGTATCCCATCCATCACGGCGCAACGGAACTTCATAAGCTGCCAATTGCGGCTTATACTTCGCCAGCCACGATAAGAAGTCCCCCTCCTGGTTGCCGATTTTGGTTTCCTCGGACAAATTTTGTTCCATACTGGGTACCGGTACGTCTGGCACATCACACTCAGGCTGTGGCATTGTATCCTCCTCATCCGTACTTGTCCGGTGTTGTACAAATAAACACCATCATCGGACGCGGCCGGCACCTAAGGGGCTCTCCGGTCAAAAATGTTTTCCTACAAGGTTGCGCACGGTTACGCACGGTTGCGCACATCGGGGCCGCACGGCTACGCACGCTTGCAACCATAACCTCTGCACGGCTGCGCACGCTTGCACCTCATTAGACCGCACGGCTGTAACCACAGGTCTGGAGGGGGGGTTGCCTCGGCGCCTGTGCTGGCGGGGCAGTGGGGCGTAACGACTCTCCAGAAGTCTCCAGGTCGTTGCCAGCCCAGCCCCAGGTTGCACACGCAGGGGGAGGGGACCGTTACACCCCAGCGCATTTGACCTCCCACCTGGAAGAGGGTCCCCGCTGTAAGGATGTGAGATGGGATGCCCCCCCCCTCTCTGTCTGGTTGTTGTTTCTGTACGGGGCCCTGGACAGTCACCCGTTCTTCCCTTCGCATGCTGCGTCGGGTTGCTGCTTTCTGTCGGCCGCTGCGGCTGGTGCTCTTGCTGGTGTCGTTTCCGCGTTCGCAGAGCCCAGTGGTTGGTGTGCTGGGGCTGTGCTGAATGTGGCAGGATGTGCCGTTTGCGCGCCAGCGGCGCTCAATAATTGGCGTATTGAGGATGTGCTGGTTGTTGCCGGGGTGGTTTGACTGTTTTTGCTGTCCACGCGCCTCTGTCCACAGGCCGTCCATAGCCTGCCTCGCTGTGCCCCCCCCCCCCCCCTGTGTGACATTCCGTCGGGTTGTTGTTTCTGTACGGGGCCCTGGACAGTCACCCGTTCTTCCCTTCGCATGCTGCGTCGGGTCGCTGCTTTCTGTCGGCCGCTGCGGCCGGTGCTCCGGCTGGTGTTGTTTCCGCCTTCGCGGAGCCCAGTGGTTGGCATGCCGGGGCTGTGCTGAATGTGGCAGGATGTGCCGTTTGCGCGTCAGTGGTGCCCAGTAGTTGGCGTATTGGGGGTTGTGCTGGTTGTTGCGGGGGTCGTTGGACTGTTTTTGCTGTCCCCGCGCCTCTGTCCACAGGCCGTCCCCCCCCCCCCCCAAACAAAGATCTCATGACCGCCGTCGAGCCCTGCCCCCGAACCACCGAATGGAACACTTTTGTTGCCCAAAACACTTTTCATTCGGCACTCCAAGCGCCATGCTTCTGCCGCAGGTACTTTTGCCAATAATGAAATGGGCGGGTAAAATTGGAACAGTGGAATGGCGGAGGGCTGATAGAGAACAGCCCTCTGATCACCGCACCTTTTGGGTTTGGGGTGGGGGGGAAGGTCTCCTCCTTCTGGGGTCTCAAACAGCCCCCCCCTCCCCCCTGGCAAACCTTTCTTGCAACTCCCGTGATACGATGGAGATGGCGTATGATTCTGTGATGGCGCCTGCTGACCCTATGCAACAGCCAGCAGCCCCAGGCTGGGGCCTGGGTTTGAAGGGGGTCCCCCCCCGCTGTGTGACATTCCGTCGGGTTGTTGCTCCTTTACGGGGCCCTGGACAGTCACCCGTTCTTCCCTTCGCATGTTGCGTCGGGTCGCTGCTTTCTGTCAGCCGCTGCGGCAAATGCTCTTGCTGGTGTCATTTCCGCGTTCGCGGAGCCCAGTAGTTGGTGTGTTGGGGCTGTGCTGAATGTGGCATGGTGTGCCGTTTGGGCGTCAGCGGCGCCCAATAATTGGCGTATTGAGGATGTGCTGGTTGTTGCCGGGGTCGTTTGACTGTTTTTGCTGTCCACCATCTGGGCTGCGGGAGACACCCCCCACCTGATGCCGGTTGAGCAGGGGTTGCCCTGGCACCCGGTAGCGACGGGGCTGGCTGGCCAGGCCATCCCCTTTGTTGTTGCTGTCTCCCATGCGCACGCTCCACCATCCGCTCCATTCTGGTTCCCTGTTCCCGCTGTTCTGGTTGCCTCTCCTGCCTTGCTGTGCACCTCCTCCTTGTTTGCTGTGCTCGCCCTTGTCCCCTTTGGTGTGGCTCCCGCGTTCTGTGTGCCTGTGTTGCTCCTCCCCCTGTCTGTTGGCGCTCCTGGGTGCCCCTATCGCGCACCCCCTCCTGTCTCACCCGCCTGCCCCCCCGTACGAGGGTTTCACATCTCCGTACGACGGGGACTGTCCCGTGGGCGGTTGGCTGGTCACGGCCCTGTTGCCACCCCCCTGGCGGGCACCTCCTGGCGCGCGGGGCGCAGTTCCCGCCCTTGTGGAGTACGTGGGCACCTTGTAGAGGGAGGGGGGGGGGGCTGTTTGCTGCCCCCCACCCACTCGGGGTGACTGCCAGTCTCGCCCCAACCGCTTCTGCCATGCACTCCAACCGTTTGCAACCGCCAGAACAGCCACTGAACCCGCTCTCCAACCGCCGGTACCGCTGTTGCAGCCGCTATTGAACCCTCCCTCCAGCCCCTCCCCGCTTCAAGCGCAGCCTCGGACGGGGCCCTCCTGGGCCCGTCCTCGCTCAACAAGAACAGGCCACACTACAGACGCGGCATCGGGCACGGGGGGTACTACACAACACCCAGTCAGCTTTGAACCCCCTCCCCCACAGCACCGGGCATCGGGCATACGGCACGGTGCATCAACCCGCCCTGACGGAACATGCCCCCCCCCTCCCCCACAGCACCGCACGCGGGTGGTACGACAGGGTCCCGCATCACTCTTCACGAAACACAGTCCTACCGCTGGATGACTGTCAACTTGCGGCACCGAATCCCAGAAACCGCACAGCAACGTGCGCAACCCCACACCACCTCCCGCACCCGATGTAAAGGGACAGCGGACACGATCCAAAGCCTCAGATGCGGGCACTGACCTGAGTAGCAAAGGGCCCCGACTCCCGACCACAGGCCGGGGTTCGCCTCAAGATTCCGATTCAAGTAAACTCTCCCGTTTTGGTCCCAGAAACATCCGCCGGGGCGGTTGGTGGCAGGGCCCGCGAGACTCTGGAATGGGTAGCCGAACTCCGCACCGGCGGCTTCACAGTCCGCGCGGCTCGCGATGGTGAGCCCGGCCGGACAGTTGCTCCCGCCCGCCATCTTCGTATACCCGGCGCCTGCGAGAACGCCCACACGCGTCGCAAGTCCCAAGCCCCACGTCTCGCGCCCAACGCTCGAACCCCCACGTCCGCCCCATACCCAGCCCTGCTCCCGTGACGCTGGGCCACGGGAAGGGGCGTAGAGCGAAACCGCGGCGTGGCACGAGTGCGCATTTGGAGGTGGGCCGGCCGCGTTGGAAGAGAGGAGGGGGTCCGGAACCCGAAAAAATTGGGTACCGACGACGGCCCGGATCCGTTTTCCGTTTTGTCAATTTCATTTTCTTCCACTAAAACATCCGGGTCCAGGTACGGTCGTCGGCCGGTCGAATACGTCCTTTTGGGGGGCGGACATGCCTGCGTGCCTTTTGGGGTTTGCTCATTGCGGGGGGACTCTTTGGGGGACCAGTCGGGGACGAGAAGAGCATTGCGTTGCCCGTCCGCCGCCTCGATCCCATTGGCACGCACCGCGGAACGCACACGCGTATCGCGCGGGGCGACGCCCCCGCTGCCCGTTGTTCAGGGGTGGGCGCCCCCGCACATGGGCTTCGGAATGGTGTGGGACGGCTGGGGGCCTGTGCAAGGCACGAAGGACCAAACCCGAGGACGGAATGCCCCCGATGATGCCATTCCTCGAGTACCCACAAAGCGGACGGCACAATCCAATGCTCAAGGCACAAACAGTGGACAATCTTTGAGTTGTCACTCAATTACCGACCCGTTGGCAGGCGCACCTTCCAACATACCCCTCCAGGGTATGTTGGAAGGCGGGCGGGCTTTCAACTGGAGTGACGGCGGGGGTCGATACAGCCCTCTGTCTCCCCCCCCCCCCGCCGCCGCCAAAAAAAAAAAAGCTCAATTGACGGGCCCACCCAAAATCCTACCAAAACTGACCGCCCCAAAATTCGGCAAAACATGAAAATAGGATTTTTGGAATCAGCGCGTCGAGGGAGTTCAGAAAAGTCGTCATTTGCCATGTATTTGGTGAAAAAAGCACTTGACCATTTTCAATGCTCAGGGAAAAGTTGGGGGCCGGATGAATGGTCCTGTCCATTGAGCCCTTTCTCCGAAACCCCCCTCCAGTTTTGAGGGGCTGTATTGAACATCCCCAGTTCAGTGTCCACATCGCCCGAAAACCCATTGTTGATTTGGAAGTCCCCCACCCCCCACACGGGAGCCCATTTCCCCGACCCCTTCCCCTCCCCAATTCCCAGCATCGGAGCCTCCAGTCCCCAGACCCCGATCTTCTGCGCACCCCACCTGCACCGACTTCGGCTCTGCTCGCTCTGCATGAGCCCCCCCAGCAGCGTCAACACCCAGTCCCCACGAGAAATCCAGTGCAAATCCGCGGGGAGATGGACCATACCAACACCGCACATGAAGATCAGCTCCGCCAGTTGTACGGCGTCTGCCGTCGCCGGCGCGATCTTGGAGACTTGCAGCCGGTAGACCTGATACGGCCCCGGGATGGCCACTTGAAAGAGCTGAGCGTAGTGCCGGGAGGGGAACACGAAATCGCTCACGGCCGCGATCACCCGGCCATCCCCCAGCAGCTGCCAACTCGCCGGATCCCCAGACCCGCTGCTCGACGTCAGGGAGTAGGCCGTCACCAGGGCCGGGGCGCTGAAACGCATCTCGAGCCAAGATCGGCCATCCCTGACATTGAAGTGCTTCCAGGCGGTTGAAATGTCGCCGTCAAACGCCGCGTGAACTCCCTGATTGGGCAAACTCTCTCCGACAGCGCGCGCGACCCCCGCGGGACACCTGGACCCTGCAATGGACAGCGGGCGGAGCACGCGGTGTGCGGACCAGGGGGTGGTCACCAAGGAATATGGATCTTTGAACCACGTTAGGGGGTATGTATAGAAAAAACAATGTCTCTAGGATTTGGGTCTGTATCGACGCACAGCGGCGGCTACAGCACAACGAAATTCTGCCCACGATGATGCCAAACACACCCAAAATACCACCGCTATGACGAGGACAGGGATCGCCTGTTGTCGGATGGCAGGACGGATCCGCCGATGGCCCCGTGAATGGTGGGCAACTTCCGGCGGCCATCAGCTTGGTCGGGGAT
Organism: Eutreptiella sp. 'Long Island Sound 2002'; assembly: GCA_964036045.1. Classification (NCBI taxonomy): domain Eukaryota; phylum Euglenozoa; class Euglenophyceae; order Eutreptiales; family Eutreptiaceae; genus Eutreptiella; species Eutreptiella sp. 'Long Island Sound 2002'. The sequence continues at coordinate 6,252,795 of OZ038390.1, forward strand.
AAGGGGGGGAAAACTTGCCCGTTGGTGTGGCAATTGATGGAAGACCAGTGGCTCCATTTGGTAGCACCAGCTACGCACAACAGCCCCTGTGCTCAATTCTCAGGACAAAATGGCCCAAAACAGGCGGAAAATGGCCATTGTTTGACCCATTTTGTGGCCGCCGAGAGCTGCCAATGGCTCTGTTTTGGAAGCCAGACAACATCAATTTAGACAACTTGTTTTTTTTTTGGGCTTTTTTCTCTACTTTCTTCGTAGAAAAGCTTTACAAAACATGGGTCTCTTTTTGATTGCCTCCTTTTACGTTCGAAGGCAAAATTGGTCGTAGCCAAGAAGCTTTGTGTAACTTGGACCCAAAGGCACGAATGAACAATTTTTGACGCCTTGGAGCGGAGTTAGCTCTGGAAACGGAATGGCACGATTCAGCGGAATGGATCGATTCCGGCGGTGGAAATGCATCCCGTCTCGCATGCCCATCGGATCACGGGGTGACCGGGTGTCGCTATTCGAGACCGGCCCGCGTTGGCGGTAGTTCAGAGGAACGACACCACGCTCTTCGGGACACTTGGTGGTTACCTATGCCCCAGAATGATTGCTTGTCACAGAAGCGGAAATGCATCACTCCGAGCGTGGGTTGGAAGAGGACGAAGGACTTGCATCTCCACACTTGAATCCTCATGGCCGACAACACAGTACCATGATCGCCCTGCACAGAAGGCTTCGCAGCGCCTCCCTTACACATGGCACACACCATGTCAACAGCCCTCAGTCCCAACTCCAGCAAACCCGGCACCCAGGAAGCCCCCCCCCCCTCCCCTCCCCCACCGGGGGTCGGGTACCCGCCACACTAAGCAATCGCCTGCACACAACACATGGCGGCCCCGGCTATGGGGCAGCGGACTTCACCCCCTGTGCAGGGATGCATTGGAAAGGGGGGAGGTAACCCCCCCCCCCGCCCCCCTCCAGAGCGCCAAGTCTCAGCTTCAGTGGCATTTGTAACCGACAGTAACCGCCCCCAACCGCTGTGGCAACCTCCCCCAACCGCCTGTCTAACCGCTGCTGGGGCCGCCTCTGAGGCCCCTTCCCTTCCAATGCAACCCTGCCCCTGTGCAGTCCTGCAGTGCACTTGCGCTGCTGCTTTGTGCCGTCTACTTTCCCACACGCATTTGGACAGCCGCAGAACACAACGCAGTGGCCCGGACCCGCGGCCCAGCAACTCAACAAAACAGGAACGTCCCTGGGGATGCAGAGGGCCAGACGAAGGCCGGTGGGAAACAGGCAGGCGCACCTGCACTGGGGACGTCCACCGGCACAGCGGATCCAGCAGCGGGGCCTGTAAAGTGCAGGAACACGCGACAACCAGACGACAGATGACAGAGCGCGTCGACACGCATCCGCCGAGCGGCAACAGCAGGCGATCCCCTGGTCCCTCTGGCTCTGCCCTTGGGGGTGGCAGCCCCTGCCATAGTGCAGGCTGGACGGTGATGACCCATGACCTGTGACCCCCCCCCCCCTGTGTGACATTCCGTCGGGTTGCTGCTCCTTTACGGGGCCCTGGACAGTCACCCGTTCTTCCCTTCGCATGTTGCGTCGGGTCGCTGCGTTCTGTCGGCCGCTGCGGCCAGTGCTCCCGCTGGTGCCGTTGCCGCGTTCGCGGAGCCCAGTGGTTGGTGTGCCGGGGCTGTGCTGGATGTGGCGGGATGTGCCGTTTGCGCGTCAGCGGCGCTCAATAATTGGCGTATTGAGGATGTGCTGGTTGTTGCCGGGGTCGTTTGACTGTTTTTTGCTGTCCACGCGCCTCTGTCCACAGGCCGTCCGTAGCCTGCCTCGCTGTGTTTCTGTGTGCGTGAGGCCCAGGTGCCCTGTTCATCCACGCGCTGTCCCGGCCGTCCACCATATGCCCTTTTCCCCCTCACGGCTGGTCTGCCCCTGATGGGCTCCCGCTCCTGTTGCGCATACGCCGTTTGTGCCAACTGTGTGCGTTTTAGGGGGTCGCACCCCTTGTTGCCTCATTTGTGCCCCGCGAGTGACCCGTAGGGGGGGGTATATGGGGTATTTTCGGAAAGCCCTTGAAAAGGGCTAGTTGGAACACCCAGGTCTGCACGCTGTACTGGCGGTATATTTGAGATCTTCGACCGTTTTGGACGGTGCCTGTGTTGCCTGCTGCCTCGTTTTGTCAACAGGCAGCTGCCACCAACAACTGGCCAGGCATTCCTCTCCAACATGTTGTTCCCATGACGAAAAAAGGGGGATGGAAATTTGTGCATTTTGATGCGCTGAATTCAAAAATGCAAGAGTTTGGACTGAACAAGACGGGACGTTGGAGAATTCGCCAGTTTACATCAAAAGGGTCACATCTTAATCTGTATCTAAACGGGTTTTCACAAGTGTGGCAGTGATGACAATTTTCTGTAGGAGGCTTTTGGCTTTGCGCACACCTCCCCTTACTGCTGCCTCACACCGTTCCAGTTCTGAAAGTGATTCTGAGTTGTGCATGGACTCCAATTCGGATAGCAGCTCTTTCTTTTGGGCTATGGACGAGATGACACAAAATCGGGGGGAAATGCCAGAAAACTGCTCCATGAACATCTGCTGCAATCATAAATGACGTCCAGTGCAAAGCTCCGTGGAGCAAAGGATGGTGTGTCCATGTCTATCCACTCACAGACAGGCCATTGCTTAAGGATCCGGAGGGGGGGGGGGTTGTTTGGGGCCCTGGCCAGCCCTGGCCGACCCACCCTCCCACCCACATCAGAAAAATTGTCCTCCAGCAAAAAATGATATTTATCGAAGGGCCGGAGGTTTGAGGCCTTTTTGAGGTACAAACTTTTTTTTGGCCTCTGACCCCCCCCCCCCCCAAGGGAGGGCCTTCTCCTTCAGCAATAGCCCGCTAACACAAGCATTTGCAAGGGCCGGGGAAGCATTGCAGAGGGTCAGCCCACACCACAATCTCTGGGTCCTGATATCACGCCGGGCCGAGCCGTGAAATCGGGCCGATCATGATACCTCACCTTCAGGAAACACTGGCCCGGCACGGCGGACGTCGGCCCTCCGAAGGAGAAGTGCGTGCACTGGGCATCATTCTGACAGGCGGCCTGGCAGGCGTCCGCAGAAGCGACCGGATCGAGCGTGCGCAATGACAGTTCTGAATACTCGGCGTCGAGCTCGAAGCAGCCTGCAGTTCATGACAGCGGGACCGATCAACGCAGGCGGCACCACCAGCGACAACAGAAGTGACCAGCGCCCCACGAAACTCGGAGAAAGCCGCACCGGGTGCGCCCCCTCTCTTGTCTCGTGCCATGCCCCCCCCGCAGCATGCCCCGGAGACCGCTCTCGACGCCTTTGGCTGCTGCCCTCGGCCCGGGTGCTTCTATTTTCGCGTGTCGTTCTGGTTCGGGCCCGGGCTGTGGCTTCCCTCAGCCGCGGGCTGACCGGCTGCACGTTCAGTGGCCTGGGGCCCGTGGATGCTCAACGGGCGTGTGTGGCCTGTGGCCCACCCTGACCAGTCAGTCCCTGGGATTGTCCATGGCCATCACTGTGGCAAGAGGTCTTGTGGACCGGCAGGGTTTACCCCTCGGAGTGTCTTGAGTGGCCTGGAGCCCGTGGATGCCTATGAGGGCTGTGTGGCCCGTGGCTCTCCCTGACGGGTCGGTCCCCCAAGAGGGTAGCAAGCAGGGCGGTCCTTAACGAAGGAAAAAAAAAGAAGTGTTCCTGTACCCAGGTTTCCCAAAAATGCCCGTGGGCACACCATGTGTTGGCGGTTGGCGGTTGGCGATTGGCGACTGGCGGTTGATGGCGGTTGGTGACGGTTGGCGGCAGGTGGTGGTTGGGGATTGGTGGTTGATGGCGGTTAGCAGTGGTTGGCGGTTGGCGGTTAGTCGCTGCTGGCGGTTGGCGGTTGGCGGTTGGTGGCGGTTGGTGGTTGGCAGTTGATGGTCCCTTGGGGCGGTCCTTAATAGAAAAAAAAATCTCGGTCCCAAAGGACCGCCCTGGTAGCAAGGGACCCTTACCAGAGGGGGGCTTGTGACTCGGGGCCATTGGCTCGGGAGGAGCATGAACCAGGCAGTGCCCATGCCTCACCGCGGGAGGATCCACAGTGGGACCCGCCCCAAACATGGGCCGCCCCGTCCGCACCCTCCGTGCAGGGCATCCACCCCGGCGGTGACTTGTGGAGCCCTCCCCGCGGTAACAGCCGCTGCGAGAGTACACAGCACACTGCACCGCACACCCGTTTCACGTGTCTACGTGGCCTGTGGCTCGTGGCTACGGCAGTGGTGGGCAGACTTTTGCTTAGGGGGGGGGGGTCCAAAGGGGGGAGGGGGGCTGTGGGCCCCCCCCCCCCGAGACCCTGAGTTGTTCGAGGCGCCAAAAGCGCCGAACAATTTTTTTTGGCCTAAACTGACTTGCACCGAAGGCACCAGAAAAATTTTTCATTGGCCAAAGACCCGGAGAAAAATTTGCCCAATCACTTAAGAGGGGCGGGGGGGGGGGATGGGGGGGGGGGGCTGTCAGACCCCCCCCCCCCGCCCGTCCAGGAGATGCTGAGTTGTGAAGCAAAACTCTGGTGGCGAGCCCTGGATGGTCTCACAAGTCCGAAGAGGCGGCCGGAGTACAAGTGCTGAGACACGCGGTCGTGCTCGTCGGGTACCCGGTGCCGGGGCTCTGTCCGTCCCCATCCGTATACCCCTCCCCCGATGGGCGTTGTGTTGGTTGGCAGTGGTCCCTGTGTTGCGAGCCGAGGTGGTGTCCCTGTGGCCCAGATGCGGGGCATCGTAGAGCCGGCCCACCCACGCGTGCGAAACCTCAACTCAGCCCTGCTGCACAGGGCCGGTCTCGTCAGATGCTCCTTCCGCACCGTCAGCACTTGGAGATGCGTTTGTGAAGCAGGTGCACATAGCGGCGTCTTGTTACGCCCGGGCCCCGGCCTCCTCCGAGTGTCAAAGATCAAGGAGCGTGCGGGTGTAATGACATGATCTGTTGATGCGCGTCAACTGCGCGCCGAGCCCTTGGGGAAGGAGCACCGACTGGTGCGATGCAATGTGCTGTGCTGTGCTGTGATGTGATGTGCTCGCCCCCCCTCGCACACACGCCCAGCCCCACCGATATCAAAGCCGCTCTGTGTCGAGGTTCGCGGGGCCGCCTCCCTTCCTCCGACATCAGACGCTTGGGGCTGGGCGCACAATGCTCGGTTCCGCGGGACCTCACGTGACCCGCCACGAAAGCCCTTGTGATGCCCTCGTGATGTCCGACACAACGTAACTGAGCCCGCAGTCGCAGGAGCGTGTCCCTTCAAAGCGACCTGCCCCCCTTGCGCCCCCCCCCCCCCTCCAGAGCGCCCTCCAGCCCATCATCCAACGCCCCTCCCCACCCCCTCCCTCCCGCATGTCTGACAAAGCCTGACAACACCCAAGCCCCCAAAATTGCACCCGCCAGACTAACGTTGCAGACCCCCATGGCCGCATTTTCTGAAGCCCCGCCTCCTCCTCTGCCTTCTCCCCCTGCTCCTCCTGCCTTGCCCTGCCCCCGCCGGTGCCCAGCCGCGCAGCAGGTGGCGACCTGGCAGCAGCGCGTACAATTCGGTTTTTGAAGAGATCGTCCCGTCGGGCCCCGGCATCCCGCCGCTCCATGCCAATGTGGTGCCCACGGCATAGAACCAGTTCCCATGGTCCACGGAGCCGTCCAGCAGCGTTTGGGTCCGATCGCTGTACTCCAGCCCTCCCCAATAATTGCCCGTGAAATGGATGTCGACGGCCTCGTACCCCGTGACGCCGCGGGAGGTCGCCTCCACCGGATTCGAGGTTTGCTTCCAAATGTTGTAGTTCGGCGCCGCAAGTTCAGGGAACACGATCTTGAGCAGAAACGTGCCGTCGGCCCGGCGAAACGTCTCCAGCTGATCCAAGATACTGAAGTTGTCCTCCAGCGGAGTGCCAGTGTTCCTCCACGTGTCCTTGTCCTTGTATGTGCCAGCAGTTTGACGGAACACCAACACATGCTCTGCAGAGCGCAGAGGCGTGGGTGTGCCCTGTGGCCCGCAGCACCACATCACAGCCACACCGCATTGCCGCGGGAGCAAAACATCGGGAGGGCTGTGTCCACTACACGCCCTCTGCCTCAATGAACCGCTGGTCCCAGGACTAGGGGGGCGTTGTCGCACAGCGCGGGGCAGAGCACGGGCGCACCGCCCATTACTACGGTGTTCATCCCGGGAACGCCCCCTGCAAACCACCCCCCTTACAGAGGCGTGTGTGATCCGATCCAAACAGCCTCGGGGGTGCGGAGTTCAGGGCCCTGGGGCCCGTGGCTACCGGCGGTGGAAAGCAGCCGACTTTTCGCACACCGCACAGTGCGCCCCCTAAAGGACAGCTGTTGAGGATCAGCCCGCGAGGGGACTCCCTCAAAAAGCAAATATGGAGGGCAGACCGGGGGAAATGGGGGAAATGGCCATCGCCGGCCCCGCTGGATCCAAAACAGAAGGGACCAATGGCCACGCGCTGAGAGACACTGGACAAGACACGTGCCATGGCAGGCACAGTGCACTGCGCCTTGGGTTGTCGAGGTCCCGGGGCGGGGGTGGCGATCCGCGAGGGCAAAAGGAGAGGCCGGGAGATGCACCCCCCAAACACTGCCGGCACCGTTCTCAGACGGGGTACGCGGGTCTGAGTGGCAGGCGTGCGGTGTGTACGGGACCTCGGGAGGACTGAACTTGTCTGACAGGCACACAGCGCGTGGGTGTGGGATCGGTCCCTCGCGGGCCGTAGCAGTGCAGTGCCGCCGTCGGGGGGTCAGGCCGAGAGCCTGACACGGAAGGAGGTACACCCACAGCCACGCCCACATGCGGCCGGGGCGGTCCTTAAGGAAACAAACCAAGAAACAGGGTTCGTAACGCCGACAGAAACGAAGGTTCACGGGGACGCTCTCGGCTTCGTGGTCATGCTTGGCAGCGGTTGGCAGCGGTTGGCGGTTGGCGGCGGTTTGCAGCGGTTGGCAGCGGTTGGCGGCGGTTGGCGGCGGTCGGCGGTTGGCAGCGGTCGGCGGTTGGCGGTGACCTGTCCTTGAGAGCTGTCCTTAACAAAAAAAAATCTGCGTTCTTAAAGACAGCGCTGCATGCGGTACACGCACCCATGGCCACACTCGCAGGACCGGTGTTCGATTGTCTAAGGCATTGGCTTTGACAGTGGCAAGGGGATGCGAAGACATGGGCGAGATGCTGCGGGTGGAGAGAATCGTGGGCAGCCAGATCATCGATTGCGTTGGAGGTGATTGTGGGCCCCGACGGGAGAGCCCCCCAAAAGGGCTCAGCGGACTGGGGACCAAAGAGCCCCCAAAGCCCCGCCCCCTCCCAATGAGTACCCCCGGCTCCAGCAGCGCTGGCGGTAGTGTCCAAAGGCGCATGGCCACGGGGGGGGGGGGGGGGCATTCCTGTTCAGTGACGGACCACAACACCCGCAGCAGGAGCCAGGGGTCTTGGTGGGGTCCGGGTCAACAATTTTCGGGTTTGAGGGGCGCTTTCGAATTCCCCTGAGCATTTCTGAGAATTTGAATACCCACAAGTTGTGGTGGTGGTGGGGGGGGGGGGGTTGGCATGACGCCTGCAGTGGATTGCTGTCTGAAGCTGGCGGCGCCCATTGGCCTCTCGCCACTCATGCCCTCATGCCACTCGTGTCCTTTCCCTGCACCTTTTTCCTCCGGGGATGGCGGTGCCCATTGGCCTCTCGCCGACTTGGGCCCTCGATCTCCAGGCCTCCCTGCACTTGGGGGGGGGGGGTGGGGGGGGGGGGGGGTGTTCCTATTCACTGCGAGTGAAAACACAACGGGGCGTCCCAGCAGACGCACCAATTGACCAGCGAAGGCTGTTTACCTTCTGTTTGCACTCACAGTAGTCCACTGCCCTGGTACACAGGGGCGGTGCCTAGTCAATTTGGCGGTGGAAAATTTGGCTGTGGGAAACTTGGCGGAGGCAAGGAACAAGGCGTAGACATGGAGCACGCAAAGCACAAGGCGCTGGGAGGATGCCCCTGGCGTGGGAGACATGGCGGCCAAACGCCAAATCTCCCACACCAAATTTACGGCCGACCAAATCCCCCCCTCCCCCCCCCCCGCGCTCAAGTCAGTGCTGGAGTCGGCAAACCCCCGCATGGACTCGGAGTGTGCATCGGGATGCCCCTGGTCAACGGCACAGGCAACAGCCCGTCTCCGGGACAGCCGACCCCCGGAGTAGTCAAACAGGACAAGTCATCAAGGGGCTCTGTTGACACAACCAAAACACGTTCGGGCCCACAGAGGGTCAGAATGAGCAGTGGCGAGAGGCCAATAGGCGCTGCCAAAGGCAAACAATCAGATGAGCAGTGGCGAGAGGCCAATAGGCGCCGCCAAAGGCAAACAATCAGATATCGAGGCCTTGTGCCAACCCCCCCCCCCCGCGCGCCTTCACCCGCCTGCCATGCAGACATACCCAGGGGCATGCCCGTGGGGCGACAGATCATCCGCACGTCACTGAGGCTGTTGCCCATCGGGAGCACCCCCGTCTGCACGCCGGCCACCGCCATCCCGGACGGGCAACGCGCCCACTCCGTCCAGGCGCCCTGCTCGCCGGCGTCGTAGGGCGTGACGCTGCTGCCATCGCTGCACTTCCCGCTGATGCCGATCACATCGCTTTGTGGGTCCACGCGGAGTCGGAAGCCGACGATCACGGCGAAGTGCGGACAAGGCGGTGGGGTCAGCAGGTTCCCCTCCTCGAACCCGCTGGTGCGGGTCTCTCCGTTCGGACACTGCAGCTGCACCTGCTTGGCACCGACTCCCACGCCCACGCCGTCCACTCCCTCCCTCGTCCGGAGATTGATGCCGACGGCAGGCCCAGGGCACTCACTCATGTCAGCCCAGGATTCCACAGCGAGGCCGCTGTTGCCGTTGAGGATCGCAGCCTCTGTGACGCAGAGACAAGGCACCATGAACGGCTGCTGGTTTACAGCGCCACAATGCCAGTCCAGGCCAGCCCCTCCCTGTGCGGGTGCACGCGACCGTGGTCATGCGGGCACCCCTCCGATGCACATGTGGTCAGGCATGCGCATCAGCTCCGGTTCCATGTTGCGACCAAGGCTATCTTAATTGCCTGCGGAAGCGATGACGGGACCTGAAAACAACTGTTTTGGTCCAATGGCTCAGCAGCACAGATGCACGGAATTCCAACTTCAAAAGTGAAGCATAGGCCATGCCATGGCAACAATGCCCTGCCGGCACAAAGAGTTCTTACTCCAAAACCAAGCAACAGCAACTACAATTCAGCCAATCTGCACTGAACATGAGATAGACGAAACGCATGATTGCCTAAAATGGTTCACGGGCCGGCAAGGGAAGGCTGAACGGCATCAATTCGATAGCTGAACGATTCTGGAAACACAACTGTTCCTAAAACTTCATCCGTTTGGATCTTCGAAGATCAATAGCGTTGGAACATTTCAACTCGGGCATGGGTACTTGTGTGCTTGGGCCCAAAACACCCTCTGCACTTGGCAATGGGGCGTTGCTTGCATGATAGGCGCACCCAAAAGTCACCCTTTTCTTGCTGGAACTTGCGGTGTGGGGGCCGACTTGCAAAATTGAACTTATCCTTTTATGGTTGGCAAAGGCTCGTCCACGATTTTTTTTGTAAATTGTTTTGGTAAATCTTCTCGAGTGGATGCAAGCCGCCCTGTAAAGCCCTCCTGATGATCCTCCTGCCCCCTCTCCTCCTCCGGATTGAAATGCAATTTTGCATGCTGATGTGTGATTCGTGCTGGGTGCCGATTGATTCAACTGCATTTGTGCTGGTGTGCCGCATCAACAGATGACATGGTAGGAACCATAAATGGCTGGAAGTTAAGTGACTTCTGTAGACACCCTGCCATGCAGTGAGTGTGAGCGTGCAGCCACCGGCGAAGACGGCGGTGAGGGTGCTGGCTGTGCACTGGTGGTGGGTCGTCGCTTGCTCTGCTTGGGTGTTTACGGCGAGACGCGTGGGCTGCGCTGCGGCTGCCGTGCCGTCCTGGTGCGTGCCGGTGTCCAGCTGGCTGGCGTGGTGCCTGCTGGTGTGTGCCTTGCGCGTTTGCCTGACCAGGGGCTGCCCGGCCCCGAGGTACTGTGCACGCACCGCGTCGAGTGCTCGGAGACCTGGGGGCACCGGTGCACCGGCTCTTCCCTTGCCTTCCTCCACCTGCGGTCTGCACCGGACATGCCACGAGCGTCTGCCAGGGAAACTGGTTCTCAGTAGGAATGGGCCCCGTATCAACGGCCCCTCAGTAATACCCGCCCCCTGCACCACCAGAACTCAGTAGGAACGTGCTGCGTCCAGCGTGTGGCTCAGTAGGACCCTTCCCCATCTGATCAGTGGCACGTCTGGTCTGCACTAGCAATGCCCTCAGGCTTGTAAAACATTCCGGTTTGGGACGTCCAGCGCGAATGGGGAAGACCATACTCTGCCGGTCTCCTGTTGCACTGGAATGTCGGCTGCAAGCCCGGGCCAATCCCCCAAGACTGAGCACACCTGCGGTCGTCGTGACGGTGAAAGCAATCGGTTGCGAGTGGGGCTGTGTTGGGATGGGGGTGTGCCCATCGTTGTACAGGAACCAAACGTTGTAATCTCCCGGTGCAAGTGGCCAGGCGCCGGCCTCCGCGGAACCGAAAGGCAGCACTCCCTCCGAGCGCGGTAACTGCGTTACGTCCACCCTCTGCATTCCGGAGGTGTAAAGCCACAGGGCGGGTGCTACGCCGGACGCGGGGTCCACGGACCGAGGGTAGATGGCAACCCGGTCTCTGTACGTGGGCCCAGTGTTGTGGAAAGTCACGGCAAACCCCTCGTTGAAGGCAATAATGGTCTTGCTCAAGCTGAGCATGGCGCCTGCAGTGCGGAGGAACATGACATCGAGGCTCAGCCGGACGCCGGACGGCCAAGGGGAACCTCAGCCAAGTGGTCAACGCCCCCAAATGCCGGGCACTCAATTCTAAGTTCAAACCCAACAAACGAAATTGTTGTTGAAAGTTACCTCCGCCTGCGTGCTGCAGGAGAGGGCAGCACAAGCATTGCAACCCCCATGTCTGTTGCTCCAAAAGAGTCCATAGCATTTTGGGGGCAAAGGTGTCGAATCCCTTTTTTTTTCTCGGCCACAGCCTTATGTCAATCCCTTCCTTCGGCGGGCGTCCGTGCCCCCCCCCTGTGTGACATTCCGTCTGGCTGTTGCTCCTTTACGGGGCCCTGGACGGTCACCCGTTCTTCCCTTCGCATGTTGCGTCGGGTCGCTACTTTCTGTCGGCCGCTGCGGCCGGTGCTCTTGCTGGTGTCGTCCCCCCCCCCCCCCCCCGAGCAATCTTCAGGTCGCCCGTGTGACAGTGAGTTGTTGCTGTTGTTGCTGTTGTGGTGGTGGTGGTGGTTGTTCTTGTTGTTGTTGCCGTTGTTCTTGTGGTTGTTGTGGTTGTTGTTGTGGTTGTTGTTGTGGTGGTGGTGGTTGTTCTTGTTGTTGTTGTTGTGGTTGTTGTGGTTGTTGTTCAAGGTGCTGTTGTTGTTGCTTAGCCTTTACGCGGACCTATGCAGGCGGAGGGACCGCGCTCAGGCACGCGGCAGACCCAATGCTGCTAGCAGGAACAAATACAAGGACAAGCCGAGGTCGCCTTCAAATGTGAAGATACAGAAAAGCTGTTGCGTAGGAGCTGCCCTCCATTGTGTTCTGGCATGCACAGGAAAGAAAGAAATTGTGCGTCAATCTGTCAAGAACAAGAAGGTCCTGAGAACAAGGAAACGCAAAAGCAATTCTGATTTGCATACAACCGGCTATCTCACACTGAAACCCAAATGAAGGGGATTTTTTCAAGCAAAATGGATGTGTACGTTGTCCTGGAGGAGATGATGGGCTGTGTCTTTCTGTGCGCGTGTTGGCGGTGGTGGGGTGCCATGAAGGCTGAGTGAGCATTCCGGTTGGTACTTCCGGGTTATATCTGCTACGAGCTCCGAGCTACCATCTGATCATGGTTCCCTTTCCATCAATCCTTTTCCAATGTGCGACGCAAAGGGCCACATGTCGAACGCGTTTCATGCAACTGAGGCTGCTGCTACTTCCTAACTCAGCATCAATGCCCCCACACTGTGGGCATTCCACACTGAGGCAGAAAATTTGCTGCACAGCACAGACAATACCTGTGCAAGCGGGTTGGGTTGTTGTTGCCGGCCACTGGGCGCCAGGACATGCTGAGCATGGGACGCCAGTGGCCCAGGTTCCTTGATCTAAAACTCCACGATGGGTGGCATCGGAGCACACGCGGCCACAGCCTGGAACGTTCTGGTGGAGCGCCCCGGAATGTGCGCACCAACTATCCGGGGAAGGGACTTGGTATGGAACACCTGGTGGATGTGAGCAAATAGCAATCTTCAAAAGCTGAAGGTTGGCATCAGAGCACGGCTCTTATACCTCGTTCAGGTGCACTGCAGCGCTGTGCACAGCACGGCAGCAGTGCAGTGTAACACAGGCCACTGTGCTGCTGCACACTCACACTGCCCTTGCACACTGCACAGGGCCGCTATGCTTGCAGCACGTTCCCTGTCTTGCAAACATGCCATTCACCCGCAGTCCCCCTTGGCTGTGCATGGCATCGTCAGTTGGCTGCATTGTTTCTCTTCTGCCTCCTTGAATTCCTTGGTTATGCAAAGCCCCGGCCCCTACAACTGCAATCTCCACCTCCCCATCCACTTGCATGCCTTTGTTTGGTTGGTACCACCAGAAACCCAGGCACTGCACGTCAAACATGTGCATCCCAACACAATGGCCCCACTGCGTACCATAAGATCAGTTTGTGGGTGGGTGGCTGCCATAAACTTGAGCGCGTATGCTGGTACTTCTGGATGTACATACTTGTTCACCTTTTTTCCACGTGTGGATAGTTGGGCTGGTTGTCCACGCACTGGGTTGGGGGTGAAGAGGGCAGTGAAGAGGTGGGGAGCCTGCGCATGGTAAACCCGCCCCCTATTACAACCTCCCCCCCTTTCATAACCCCCGCCCCATGAATGCCCCCCCCTCAGAAAACTGGAAACTCCAGATCATATAACCACCTCCCCACTTGGCCTTGGACACACGTGGCACCAGTTTCGAATTGCTCAACTAGCTGACACACAGTCTGCAATGTAGCTGAAAAGTAACTCCTCTAGCAAGAGGAAGAGCTGGAGCTGGAACTGGCGCCATCACGGGGCTGGAAAAAAGCAGCAACGGTTGCCTGCTTCAGGCGCTTTGCTGGAGGCCATAGTGACTGCAATACACAGCAAACGGCACGGGACCTTGATCCCACCCAAATAATACCCCCACCCAGAACTCCAGAAATTTCAGATCGACAATGGCCCCCCCGGGGTACTAATAGGGGGGTGGGGTTTACCACTGTGATAATGTCACCATTTTGGAACTGCCCACCCACTGGCATCATGACTCTGGGGGCTGGTGGCTGGCATCCCCCCCCCCCCCCCCCGCAGGCACATATCTCCGTTTTCAACTTCGAGGGAGAGGTTTGGTTGGCGGGGAGGGGGGGCATACGTGAACCTTTGAAGAGGGGGGGGGGGGGGGTCGGGGTGGTGCTATGGACGGTTGATGCAGTGCGACACATCATGTGGGCCGGTTGTCTTTTTCTTGTCTTGGGGCGTCCGAAGAGCCCATCTTTGTGTATGGGGCGCATGGAGAGCCCAAATGCACTCAGCCCACACACAGTAGTCATCTTGGTGTCTAGGGCGTCCTAAGAGCCCAAACGCATTCATCCTCTTTGCACGCAGGGCGTCCAGAGATCCCACATGCATTTGCACTCTCTGCACTCTCTGCATTCCTGTATGCCCAATTCATTGTGGAAAAACAATGGCTCTATTTAGTAGCACAAGCTTGACGCAACAGCTTCCGTCTTGAATTCTTAGAACGAAATGGCCAAAGACATGTTGAAAAATGGCTGCTTTTCACCCATTTTTGGCCATTGAGACTTGCCAATGGCTCGGTTTTGGAGGCCAAATGGGGCAAAATTGCCTCTTTATGTGTCTATCGATATGCAAAAAGAATGGTTCCAATTTGACATGGTGGTTTCACATGTACCCTGTACCTACCCTTCACGTGCACGGATCACTCAGCAAACGACATGTGGGGTCGGCGAGCACCCAGCAAAATTGCCTCTTTATGAGTCTATCCATATGCAAAAAGAATGGTTCCAATTTGACATGGTGGTTCAAGGAATGATTTTTTCTCGGGCTTGTTGATGTTGTTGTTGTTGGTGGTGGTGTTGTTGTAGTTCTACATGATTACTATTATGACAGCAGGACTTTCTCGAGGACACAACCGATCCTATAAACTCCTCCTGCCTCCCTCTCACGTCTCTTCTTCACCCATGGGCATTGCCTTTATGTCACATTCATTTTGAAATCCCAATGACTCTTCTTGGAAGCGCTGGTTTGGCTCAATAGTCACCGTCTTGAATTTGGGCTCAAAAATGGCTGTTTTTTGCCGTCAAAACGGCCATGGCATGGGGCCGCAACTTGGAATATGGCTTCTCGATGGGTCATTCGCCTTCCTTTTCTGTCCCATTCACTGTGGAAAAACGATGGGTCCCTTTGATAGCACCAACCTTGTCATCAATCCTGAAGACAAAATGGCCGTTGTTGCACCCAAGCACCCCTTTCGACGAAGATTGTACAACGTTTCGGAGAATACTGTTTTTTTTACCTCCTGTCCATTGTGCACATTCAGGCCCAGGCGTGGTTTCTAGGCCCCCAAAACATATTCTCCATCGATCTTATGCGTTTAGCGACATCTGCAAACCCAGTGCATGTTGAAATATGCAGGGGGGAAAACGGACTTTGGGCTGTAAATGGCGTTTTATGGCAGTGGGGCAGAGATGGATCATGGCTCAGTGGTCTATTCCGTACTGCAGATTGAAGGGGGGGCTCACAGGAATCCTCTGGAAAGGAGATCAAAGGCACAGTGGCTACCTCCAGGTAGGCCACTGAAGCAGCTGAGGGCATGCGCACCTGAGCAGCAGTATGCCCCCGCGGGGCCTGAGGAAAAGGTGCGGAATCCGCGACCCGAGCCGCATCCGGGTGCCGTCGCACTCATCCAGTAGCCCACAAAGTCGGTCATCCATCCGCCGGCGCACATCTCGAATCCTTCGACTTCCCTTTGGCTGCATAACCGGGGATGCCCGGTCTGCCGACACGCCGCCTCGGCGCTCGCACGGGTGTCGTACACGTATGGATGAGCCGCGGGATTGACGAGCGATCCGATGTATTCGATGGACTCTGATGGGGGAGCGCAGTGAGGGAATGGGAACATCGGCTGCGCACAAACTGCACGCGCGAAAAAGGGTGCCGCACAAACACTGCACCATCGGACACCAAGAGCAGGAGCGTGCGACATGGTACACTGTGAAGGCTAGGAGCTGCTTGTGGAAGCAAATGCAACCCGCGAAGCCAGCACCTCGGGCGCGGAGTATCAGCCACCTATCCGGATTGAGAGGCATGGGGCTGCATTTCCTGACGGGCATCAGTCATGGCGTGTGGGCCAGGCAGAGCATTGCACATCAGAAACATAGAAACGCCATTTGCTCTGATTTGTGGTTCATGGCTCTGCTGTGTGTAGCGTGTAAACCTGATATAGGACCCCCTCCAAAGCCCCTGCAAAGCTGAAGCCGAAGCTTCCTGGTCGAAAAGGATGCTTCAGGATGGCTTTTCAGTCTTTCCGGCATGGCATCTTCAGAAACGCACGCCAGTGGGTCGATTTTGGACTTACCCTTCCCCCACAGCTGCATGCACAATGAGTGCCATTTGCAGCATGTGGAACACGAAAGTGTGCGTGTTTTTTTCGGGGGCGGTCTAAGACTGGTATTGCATAAGTAGCATGGTGCTGCAAGACGAGACCAAGCAGCGTGTGTCATGATTTTCATTGCAGATTGCCTGGCATTGTATCACAGGCCACGACAATGGCTCTGGTGACTCACCTTATGTCTATTTGGGCCAAGTATGGGCAAGCTTCTTTTCGCCCCTCCGAAGTGCCATGATGCCAAACCCCTGCCGTCAACTGTTTCTCACCCTCCACAAGCCCATGAACCAGCCACAACCGCTCCCAAAAACTTTATAAGCGTCCATTGCACATCTGAAACCCACAAGCTTGTACATTATTGGACCAAGAATTGAGAACAAACTGGGACCTGCAGGCGCAGGCTTGCAAATCATCTTCTCTCCTCCATCCGGATTATTGCATGCTCCGGTAAGTCTGTTGAAATATCTCTTTCCACCTTGATCGATATAGCATCCACAAGTCTCAGGTAAACTCCACGTGCCAGCGCCACCCCATGCGCTTCCAAACATAGTGGCTTGTGCATGACATTCTGCTTCAGTCAACGATCGATCTTGTGGACAACTCCCCGTTGATGGATCGATGAAAATGAACCCTGTGGCAAACAGAACATCAGGAACATGAATAGAATGTGGTCAACAAGCGTTCGTTTCATTCACCAGTGTTGATTTCCCAAGGCAAAAGATGTAGTAGACGAGATTCATTGTGGGGAAAAAAAAGGCCCCATTCGGAGGCAGTGACTCACAACACACAGGAATTTCTGTCCTGAATTCGTAGGTTGAAACACAGCCCGAAATAGCTGGTTTTCACCACTGCCCAAGCATGGAGTCACAGCTTGGAATATGGCTCTTGAAAGGCGCATTTGAATTCTATTTCTGTCCCATTCAGTGTGGAAAACCAACGGCGCCACTTGGAAGCACCAACTCGGCACAGCAGCTTCTGTCCTGAATTCTCAGGACAAGATAGTCAAAAACTGGCTCAAAAATGGCCATTTTTCACCACTTTTTTGGCCATTGAGAGCCAGCCGCCAATAGCTCGGTTTCGGAAGGCAAATTCACAAAAATTGCAGCCTGATATGCCGACCAATATGTCAAAACAATGGTTCCATTTTGAAACGCTGGAGAAATGTTGGAGAAATAATTTTTCCTGGGGCTTGTTGCTTGTTTGCTTGCTTGGAGGTTTCATTGAATTTTGAGGATTTTCAGCCAAGAACTGCCGAAAATAGCCATTTTTAGCCAATTTTTGGCCACCAAGAGGCCCATTGCCTCCGTTTGGGGAACAAAAGGAGGAAAACTTGCTCTTTGAACTGGCCATCTACATGAAAAATCACTCGTTTGGTTTGAAACCTTATGACCAAAAATCTGAATTTTGAGGATTTTTAGCCAGGAGCTGTTGAAATGGCCATTTCAGCGGATTTTTGGCCACCGAGAATTTGGCGAAACAACCGAGGATTGCTCTTTGATATGGCAATCAATATGAAAAAATACTGGTTTGATTTTGAAACAGTATGACGAAAATCGTGGAATTTTAGCTCGGGCTTGCCTGCCTGCCTGCTTGCAGCTGGTTCATCAGTTTGTCAGGAGGACTTTAAAATTTACCTCACTGCCTGCCGGCATGGACACCATGTAAAGTCCTCCTATCCTCCTCCCATTTGTAAGCATTTCGTTGTCTACCGAAAAAAGAATAGTTTTTATTGGAGACACCTGCTTGACCCACTAGATATTTCAGGACGATCATTCTAAAAACAGGCTAAGCAAACTGCTCTTTTTTTACCTCCAAATGGACCACCACATAGCACCACAGTGTCAAACATGGCCCACCAAACTCCAATTTGCCATCTCTTCATTGTCCAATCACCGTGAAAAAAGAAACGGCGCTTATCGGCCATCATCCTAAGCTTCTAGGACCGTCATCCTGAGAATGCGTTGAAAAACTGCTCATTTTCCCCTCTAAATCTACCATCACGTGGCACCACTGGGTGACACACAGCTCATTGGACACCCGTTTGCAATCATTCCATTGTCCGATCACCGTGAACAGAGAACGGCGTATTGGAGGCACCTGCTTGACACACCAGCGATCGTCATGAACTTTCAGGACAATCGTCCCGGAAACAAACCCCTTTTGTGGCTGCCCAGAGCTGCCATCGCCCTCTGTTTTGGGACCAAATTGGGAAAACTTGCCCGTTGGTGTGGCAAATGATGGAAGACCAGTGGCCCCATTTGGTAGCACCGGCTTGGCACACAACAACCCCTGTGCTCAATTCTCAGGACCAAATGGCCCAAAACAGGCGGAAAATGGCCATTGTTTGACCCATTTTGTGGCCGCCGAGAGCTGCCAATGGCTCTGTTTTGGAAGCGAAGTGGGATGAAATTGCGTTTTGATACCCCCATCGATGCAAAAGAACTGGTTCAATGGACAAACAGTACATTGAAATGATTTGTCTAAGCGCTTTCCGAGGCAACCATACTGAGCTTTCAGGACGATCGTCCTGAAAGCGGGTATGAAACCAGCTCATGTTCACTCTAACTGGACGTCCGTCAAGCAGGTGCCTCCAATGAGCACCATTTTGTTTTTCACGGTGATTGGACAATGAAATGATTGCAAATGGGTGTTCAATGAGCCGTGTTTCACGCCGTGCGTGCCATGTGCAATCCTCAACTTTCAGGAGAATCGTCCTGAAAACCGGTATAAAAACCCCTCATTTTCGCCTCTAGACCCACCATCACATGGCCCCACTGGGCGAAACACAGCTTGTTGAAGATGCAGAATGCTTGGAAGCCTCAGTCGGAGCCGCGCACCGCAGGCCTAGGCAATAATGTGGGAGCACCCAGATATTGGATCCCTTCTCCTCTCCTGTGACCCCACCGTAAAGAACCCTTGCCCTTCAAGGGGACTACCGAGACACGGTCGCCTAACCACAGACTGCCAAAGCGGATCCCTAGACTTCCTTTACCAAGAAATACCGTTGGTTTCATTGCACTGGCTTTGATCACCCCGGGTAGGACCCAAATAAGCCGGGCATAGGGGGGGCGGTTGAGTCTGGTTATGCTCGAGCTCCGGTCGGGCCAGATGCACCGCAAGCAAACCCAACCCCGTATCACCTGCGTGTCTAGCACACTCACATCTGCCACATTCGTCTGTCACAGTCCAGTACCCATGCCCTCATGACCCTCACATACCTGCCACAGGCTCACGCTCACAAGCCACCCCATCTCCGCTGTACCCTGTGTTGCAGCGACAAGTAAAGCCGCCGATCGTGTCTGAGCATGTTGCATCGGCGTGACAGTTGTGCACTCCAGCGCTGCACTCATCGGTGTAGTCTGCAGAACAACAGGTCACGTGGGGTCAGCAACGCCGCAACGAGAGGTACTCAGGGGCTGGCAGGTCATCGCCTGAAGGCAATGCCGAAGGGGCCGCACAGGGGCACTCGGAATAGCGGTCACTGCTGAGCATGCCACCAGTTTGGGGTCAAACCATAAACAAGTCGCGTCACGTCAACACCAAAAAGTCGCAGGTGTGAACACGGTCCGGGCCAACCTGGGGGGTGGCAATCCAGGAAATCGCTTGAAGTGGGGGACCCCCCCCCATAGACATTAGAAACGGCACTTGTCGACACCGCCAATGCCTGCCATCCGGATTTGTAATGGACAATGCGGTCCGCGTCAGAGATGGGGACACCCCATTTCTGGCAACAAGCAGCAGAGCGATACCCACCAGGCAGTTGGCCGGGCGGTCCCGCAGAGTTCGGCCGCAAAACGTTCCAAAACAAGTCTATTCCTTCGGTCAGCCCACCTTTCGAAGGAAGTCCTGTGACTGGCAGCAACTACGGGTGGCCTTGGTGCTATGCAGATCCCCCTGAGTCAATATGTATGTCTGGACCGAACCCGCGAAACTTGTATTGCAGCGGCGTGCCCCTCTTCCCGAACAGCACTTCTTTTTCTTTTGGCGATATGCCAAATTTGTGCCAAAATTTTTTGAACTGTTGACCACCCGAAATAGTTGGTTACTTGCACTTGTTTTGCAATTGCTTTCCAACTTTGTTTGATCATCAATCATCGGCTGTGGTATGCAAAGTGCTGAATGTCATGTGCTTCCACTCACGCACCACTGCCCGTAGTGGTGTTCATGAATCAAGCAGGAACCTTCGGGTCTCAAACCCTTCATTCTTCCTCTTTCGCTGAACACGAGGGATGCAACCGCACAAACGAGGGGTTCCATAAAAAATTCTGGTCATGGTGATCCTTCAGTGCTGCGCTAGCAACGACACGATGCACAAAATGAATGAATTTTTGCAATCATTGTGAACGTTGCATCATTTTGCGTTCCTGGTTGATTGTTGGGCCGAAAGAAACCATTTTCTGGAAATTAGCATAGGTTTTGCGCTGAAGGAAATCCATACGCACACCCGAGCGTGGCCCCAAACCTCTTACACTTGTTTTCGGCACTCCGGCTGTTCGCAAATGTATCAATCGAACCGCCCGTCCAGCGGTGCGCCCGTCCTTTCCACCGTCCGTCACCCCTTTCCCTCCGTCCACGCACGTCATCCATCCCGCCCTCCATCCTCCTGCCGGGGTATCAAACCTGTGCACATCGCATTTGGCACGTGTGTTGTGAAGCCTGCGGAGACGGTCAGCTCAACGGAGGCGCGCACGGTGCACGAATTGGCTGTGCCGTCCGCACATGTGACAGCCTTGCACATCACCCCGAGCTGCACGCACGCAGCCTTCGCACGATCCAGACTCAGAGTGTCTGCTGCTCCTGCGGCAAATCCCTCGGAGGCCATGCCAAAATGCGGTGTCCATTGACAGGGATCTGCGCGGGAAATGGAAATGACGCGGCGGTACTCGACGCGCTGGAGAGTCCAATGACGCAATACAATGGGCATGGCGCCTTTGTTTAGGGGAAGGGGCCGGGCGGTGACAGTGTCCAGGGGGGGTGAGGGAAGAAGGGCCACAAGAGAATGATAGAGGGAGTGGAGGGAAGCCGGCGTGCGTGCAGGGGACGTGAGAGAGGGTGGCGTGCGCACGGGGGAACCGGGATTCGGTAGGATCGGGTGGGAGTGTGCGGGGCCGTGAGGGTGAGCAGGAGGGTTGTGAGGACGTGAAGGCCCGCGTGACAGGGACTGGGGCTCACGGACTGTCAATTACGATTACGGCGGCGGGGCTGCATATGGTTGTGCCCAGATTTGGGCTCGCAACCTCACCACCATTGAAAGGGGCTGTTTTCCCGCGGTGCCTGCCGCAGTGCACACACGTCGTGCAGGCTTTGGAGCAGCTGCAGAGTCACCCCGGCACTGCAATGCAGGAGTCTCTTGGTCGTGATGCACTGGGTACTCAGAGCCGTGCATCACATGAGCGCCCCATCATCCGTCCTCCGGTCAGTTTGGTGCGTGCTGCTGATCCCCCGGAGGGGCGGACCAGGGACCAGAGGATTCGGTTGGATCGTGATTGCGTCGCTGGGTCAGCGGCGCACACGCACAACACAAAGCGCACAGTGCACAGTCTCCGTGAGGGTGCAGGGGCTGGTGCAGTCGTGTGGCCTTCATGTGTTGCAGCCGCTGAGCTTCGCCTGCAGACGCAGATGCCGTTGGTGTTGCAGTTGGTTTGGCAGTTGGTGTTGCAGTTGGTTTGGCAGTTGGTGTTGCAGTTGGTTTGGCAGTTGGTGTTGCAGTTGGTTTGGCAGTTGGTGTTGCCTGTTTTGGTGTTGCAGTGGGTGTTGCAGTTGGCGTCGCATTTGGTGTTGCAGAGGGGGGGAGAGGGCCACGACGGCCTGTGCTTGCATTGGTACACCCCTTCCCCTTCGGACCCCCTAAGGCTGGCATACCATCTCAGAGGCGACACGGCGCTGCCTAGCGGAGCAAGCTTCAGCTGACAGGGGAGGGGGAGGGGGTTTGGCACAAGGTACAGGGAGGGGGAAATTTTCGCCCGGTTCGCAGGGGATAATTTCGCCAGGGGAAAATTTCGCCACCCTTGAAATCCCCAAAGCCCCAAGCAAGCCTGTGTCTCGCAAAATGTCTCTCAATTTTCGAAAAAAAATTTTGTCTCTCGGTCTCTATATGCCCCTTGAGGACATAGATGTCAGATGTAGTCATTACTCCAGTGGTACATGCACTTGGTTCTGATTGCACAGGCGTTGGTTCAAATCTTGGTGATGCAATGTTTTTCATGTGTCCAGCACTTGTGAATCTGATGAGATTGGTTTTTCATGCACAAACAAACCCTGCCTGAAGCAGTCTCCAATGGTCACAGAACAACAACACATGCACTACACAGAGGGTCCAAAACTGCAACAGGCTGGCACAACATGGTCCCAGAATTGTGTTTTCCAAGAGGAGCCAGGCGCGCCTACGAACGCGCCTGAGCCAACCGTTTCTTGCGCAGCGTCACCATTCAGGATTGTTGATGCCTTGAAAAAGAAGCCGCAGCTCCAACACCAGATACCTGATCGTCAGATTCATGCATCTGCGCAGCAAATGGTTGGCACAGGCGCGTTCATAATCGCGCCTGGCCCTGCTCAGGAAACACAATGCCTGCTGCTGTGGTGAAGCATGGAACTGTTACGCCAAAATTTCGCCAGGGGAAAATTTCGCCACTTTTCTTAACGGCGAAATTTTCCCCGCGAAATTCTCCCCTGACGAAATTTTCCCCTCCCCTGTATCGGTATCGGGGGGGGGGGGGGGATGGGACCCAAAATTTTGTGTACCAAAAATGGCCCAACAAGATTTTCCCTCTCGTAAATTTCGTTTTTTCCCATGATGGTCACTTTGGTCTGGAGGCCAGGGGTACCCCCCATCCTCGTACGGCCATTCTAATACTTCCCTGCCTGAGAGTGAGGGTGGATGCAAGAGAGGACCTCACCGCCTCAATCACTGCCTCGAGACCCCACCTGAAATATCTGCTGCACTGCCTCGACTCACTGCCTCAACGCAATGCAAGTCCCCACATTAAAGCCCTTCCTCAAAGCCCCAAAGCCAAGGCCCACATCTCAAGCAGGTACCAGGCACTGCTACTGTTACTGATACTGCTACGCTAAGCAGGTCCAGCAATGCTACGGTACGGGCAGCGCACACTCGCAGCACCGGATGGCCCCTCCACCGGCGCTGCGTCCGTCACCTCCCCGCGTTGCCGCCCCGTGCCCGACAGCAAGGGCGCCACGGACGCGCACCTGGGGACAGCACGTACAGCTCCACTTTCTGAAAGGCCGTGGCCCGGTAATAAGGCCCGGGGATGCCGCTGCGTTCTGAACGGCTGCTGCCCACGGCGTAGAACCAGTTGCCAGAGCCCACCGACCCGTCCAAGAGCGACCCCGTCCCGGTGTTGTACTCGAGGCCCCCCCAGAGCTGGCCCGTGAAGTGGACCTCGACGGCCTCGTACCCCACGACGCCCCCGGCGGCCCCCTGCACCGGGTTGTTGCGCTGCTTCCACATGTTGTAGTTGGGGTGGGACAGTTCCGGCCACACGAGTTTGAACAGGAACTTGCCGTCGGGGCCGCGCAGCGACTCCAGCTCATTCAGAATACTGAAGTTGTCGTCCTCGGGGCCACCGTGGCTCTTCCACTGATCTTTGGAGAGGTACGTGCCGGCGGTCTGGCGGAAGACCAGCCTCTGCCCTGCAGTATGCGATGTGGCAGGGGTTGGGGAGGGGCGGGGGGCACACATGGGCCACTCTGTGCCCTGCACTTTGCGATGCGACAGGAATGAGGGGAGGAGGGGAAGAGAGGGGGCCAAACATGCACCAGTCTGCGTCCTGCAGTCCGTCATGCCGCAGGGGATTGCATTGGGAGGGGGCACAAGGACAGTGGGCGGCATGACCCTTCTTGAAATACCAAAAAGGGCCATCCTGTCGCGAGCCCCATATTCAGGCACAACACAGCGGGCTCTTCTTAGTATCAACCTGAGGCCAATGCCCGCCGTTCGTCGCCAGCCCCCTGGCTCCCACAATGACAAGATTCATTTGCATGCGCCTCCAAATATCATAGGAAAGACAATGTCCAATTACAAAATTCAGTAGGAACGACCGGTGGTCCCATACTAGCCTTCGCACCTGTTGTTGTCAAGCAGCCAAAAGGTTCTGCACTATTAATACGGGTAGGTTTCAGCGTGGCGCAGGAAAAGCGTTCCCCTGTGCATGAGTAGGAGCTACTGCACAAGAATTTGCGCGTTCTGCCAAAGCCTGAAGCGCAAAGGCACAAAGATATGCATCAGGCCAGCATCCTTTCACTGTGGGATGGAAAATGGGGGGGGGGTTGCATCTGAGGTGTATTATGTGGCAGAAGGGGAGGAAATCCTACGTTGACGTGACAAGTTGCTGATGGGATGTGCAGGGTGCCAATCCCGTCACCCACCTGGGAGGCGGATGTGCCGAAGGGCCATGATGCCATTCCTTTCAGACAAACCCAACCCAGGCTAATCAGGATACAAATGGTTCTCCACTTGAGATAAGCATGGAACGTATAGCGGTGGTACAAGCATCCATAGTGGCGGAGGTTGGTGCAGTTGCACACAATAAGACAAGGGTACAAGGCGTGCTGCCACATCATCCGCAAAACAAATTCCCAATCACCTGAGGGGGACCCAAGGCACTTCCAATGAAGTGGAGAAGCCGTGGATCAGGAAGGGGGAGGCGCAGCCAAGAAGGCACATTGAGGGCAGAGGGGGATGATTAGGATGAGGTGGGGTGCATGTTGCAGGGCGCACGGCATGGGTTCACAAAGTGTCTCCGCAGTGCTGAGTTGTCCAGTGAAACTCTGGATCTGCCGCCGTTGGTGATGCCGTTGCTGTTGCTGTTGTCAATAAAATTGACTTTACCCCCCTCCCCTTTGCGCAGCGACCACTAACGCTGTTTCATTGTGTGACCACAGGCTGGTCGCTAGACAGTCGCAAAGGCAAAAAAAGGGGGGGGGCGAACCAGGGGTAGACGTTCGGCGAGACCATGGACAGTATTGCAGGCCGGAAATTTGTCCCTCTGGTGCCAGAGTTGTACTGGCAAATACCCGCCTGCCGACTGGTCCATTCACCGAGCATTGCCAGTGCCAGTGCTAGTGCCAGTACCGATGGTCATTACCAATGCCGTTGCTGTTGGCGACGATGACCATGATCACAATGACCATCATCATGACAAAAGCAACGACGAGGACGATGATAATGGCAACTGGCAATGGCAAAGGCAAGGTACTATGACAATGGCCGACAACGACGATTCTTCTGTTCTTCACGGTTGTTGTTTGCTGTTGCCCTTGGCATCGCTTTTGTCACTGCCAGCGCCACTGTCAGTCATCCTTGCTCTTGCCATTAAAGTTCTCATTGTCGTGGTCGTGGTCGTTGTCGCCGTTGCCGGTCGTCGTGGTCGTGGTCGTTGTCGCCGTTGCCGGTCGTCGGGGTGGTGTTTGTGGTCGTGTTCGTGGTCGTCGGGGTGGTGTTTGTGGTCGTGTTCGTGGTTGTTGGTGTCGTGGTACACGCATCCAATCCAACTCCTCAACCTTCGCAGCAAGTCCCGGCATACGCCCGTCACACCGCCGTACCTGATAGCCAGACCCGTGCTCGCGAGCACCAGTGGTCCACGGCGTGGTAGCCCCTGTCCCCAAAGAGAGAGGCGTGCTGCTTGCCACACACGACGGAGTCCGAGTACGGGCTGGACAGAACGCCCGGACACGAGCCCCAGGCACAGTCGAGGCCGTCTTGGGAGTTGCATTCCACGTCACCGTTTGCGTTCAGCCTCACGGGGGCGGTGAGGCCCTCAAGGCACTGCCATGGGCCTGTGAAGCAGTCGGGAGAAGCGTGGGGCTGTGGTCGCAGGCGACCTCTTGAGGGGGGCAAGTCTGACTATGGCGGCACATCTGCTGAAGCAGGTCGCGGGCCGGTCTGTAAGCACCTCAGGAGGGCTCGCAGCAGCAACGCGAGGGCGGGGGAAGCAGCACCAATGCCCGCGGGGACTGCGATGCCGCACAATACCACAGGGGCACAGCGACATGTGAGCCCACGCGGGCACGGAAGCACGCGGCCGCTGCTGGCACAAGACCGCAGGCAGCAACGCCAGCGGCAATGTCGGTATGGTCTGCCGACAGTAGCGGTTACCGTCGGTTGCCGGAAACCTGCGTGCAACGAGCTTGCGACTGGTATAGAGGCATGGGCCAAAGGGGAGTTTGCTACGGACTTCACAGAACAGAAATCGGCTTTGCCAATGGCTGAGGAACTGCACGGGTGCAACACCTTTACTGTGCCATCCTTGGCTACCGTGGCCGGAGCCGGAATGCAGCATGAACGGAGGAAGGGTGGGTGGGTCAGAGAGCCGGCTCGTTCAGTAAACGTCATTTCCCCCCGGCTTGACAATATTCTGATGTGGGTGGGTGGGTCGACCCGAGTCCGCCAGAGCTCCAGACTAATCTCGCCCGTCATACACACACACTTCTCCACAACCACACACCGCCCGGAGGCACGTCCAGAGTTTTGCTGAAGGGGGGGGGGGGAATCCAAAAGTTTGTGTACCAAAAATCGCCCAAATCAATATTTCCTTTTGAAAATTTCATTTTTTCCCTCAATGAAATCCGGCTCCGGGGGGGGGGGGTTTGACAGCCCCCCCAAGGAGATGCTAAGTTGTTAAGCAAAACTCTAGGCACGTCACGCCTCCGCATAACACACCCAAGTGCGGGCAACCCGAAGTGCCAATTGGCATTCCTACTCCAATTTTGATGGTTCAGCCCCCCAAAACCGGCATATCTCAGTGTATTTCACATATCAATTTGCATCATCTTTCCTTCCCGCTCCTCTTTGAAGTTCTGTATTTCTTGAGTGAGTGCCATCCAGTGGCTCCTGGCGGGTGGCGCTGTTGAACAGGTGAGTCTATCAAAGGCTCCCCCTCCACCTTGGCTGAGCTCCGCTCCATTGGCCTTTACCCTTACACTCACACGTCAAGCAACGGTCTGGCTCAGCTGGTGTTCACCGCTGAGCCTCCAAATCCCGTGGCTTGCCCTCCCGCGGTTGTCGCCGTCGAGTGCCCTGGTGCAACGCTGCGGCACAGTGCATGCCCGCCCTCAGGACTCCCCCCTGGCTTCTCCCTGTGGCGGGTCTGCAGCAAGTCAAGGGCGGGTTACAGCCGCGAGATGACCGAGGCACGCTGCGGCTCAGGTTCCGGCAGCGCACGCGACCACACCTGCCCCCGCTCCCGCGCGCACGCAGCCGACGTCCGGGATATCCGGGTCCACCCGCCACACGCGCCACGTCGCCTGCGCCCCCGCGGGCTGCAGCAGCGCAAACACGGGCTGGTCCTTGCAGTCGCTGGTGTCCCGCCAGTCCTGGCACACCGTGTCCGACAGAGACCCCCACATGCCGTGGCACTGCTGCCACTGCACCCGCACGCAGACGGTCCCCGCGGTGCCGCACACGCCACCCCTCCCGTGCCCCACCGCCAGCGCATGCGGCGTGATCAAAGCGCAGTCGGGGAGGGCGCCGGGCGCGGCGGCCAACGCCCAGCTGTAGTCTTCAACGCCTTCCTCTGCGCCCTCGTCACACTCAGCGTCCGTGAACACCTGCAGGCGCAGGCAGGCGCAGGTACATCAAGGCACAGCGGCACGGAGGCATAGGGCCATGCTGGCGTAGGGGCACGGGGGGCAGACGACAAAAGGCGAATTATTGTACCAGACATCCGCACTCACGGCCACCGAACTCACCAACTCACCAAACTCTTGAAAAATGGGGAAGAATGGGAGGAAACGTGGGGGAAATTGGGGAAATATCGGGCATGGCACACGGGTAGTGGGTGGTGGAGGGTTGTGGCGGGCTGCGGTGGAGGAAGATGGGGCAAAATTGGGAGAAAAGTGGGAGAAAAATGGGAGGAAAGGGACGAAATACCCATTTTTCACAGTCCCATTTTCCCCAGTTTCCCGGAGGTCGAAGATCTTCCCCACCGCTCCCTCTGTAACACTCAGGTCACCGCACTCACCGACGGAAAAATGGGATCTTGGGCCCCACTCATCGACACTCACCGCCACGGCGGATGCTTGCGATACAGTGCACACAGGACGTGGGTCGTAGGCACAGGCCCGCATCCGGGGCATAGGCTGTGGCATCACCGGAGGACAGGAGTGCCGATCCATAGGCCAGACCATGCGGTCTGCAGGCGCCTGCCGACAGGGGTCGGTCAACACCTTCTCAGGGAGCGACTGTGCCGCGCCGCCCCCGGGGCACAGCGCATGAGCAGTCTTGGGCCGGTCTTGTGCCGGAATAGAGCCGGCGACCCTGCCGGATGCCCAGCGGGCGTTCAACCACTGAACTGCGCTCCCGTGTTACACAGCGGCACCCGGACACAGTCTACGGGCAGGAGGGCAGCGGGACATTGCGCAACACGGGGCATCGATAACAGGGGCGCAGGGCGGGCTAACATTAGAAGAGAGGAAGGGGGGTCGGGAGGGGGGGGTGGGTCCCAAAAGTTTGTGCACCAAAACTGGCCCGATCAGGTTTTCCCTCTTGCAGATTTCGTTTGATGGTCACTTTAGTCTGGGGTGGGGGTAGGGGGTTGCTCCAGGGTTGCATTGGAAGGGAAGGGACCTCACAGGCGGCCCCAGAAGCGGTTAGACAAGCGGTTGGAGAAGGTTGCCAAAGCGGTTGGGGGCGGTTACTGTCGGTTACAAATGCCACTCAAGGCGGCACTTGACGTCAGGGAGACAGTGGCTGGGCATAGGCTGGGCGCCCTAGAGGGGGGGCCCAGCCCCCCTCCCTTCTAATGCATGCCTGGGGTCCTCCTACGCTTGTCGGCCGTTCTACTGTAGACCTGCCACAGGGGCGTGAAAGCAACAGGGCACCCCGGCGTAGGGGCCTCCGGGCAAAGCAGCACCTGCAGCGCCCCCGTGAGGACCACGCGGTCCGTCGTGCTCTGGTACAGCAGGGCCTGCGGCGGCGCCGCCAGCGGCGGGGTGGCGTCCAGCGTGAACGGGTCGGCGTCCACCGTCGCGGTCATGCCCGCGCCGTTGACGGCGGTGACGCTCAGCCGCAGCCGCACGCCCTCCGGCAGCGCCCCCAGCGCCACCGTCGCGCGCTGAGTGGGGCAGTTGCCCAGGACGTTGCACTGCGCGGGGTGCCCGGGGTCCCACGTCGTCGTGAACTCCACCGCGCCGCCCGCGTCACGCGTGACCGTGAGCGTGTAGCTCGTGATGCCGGACTGCCCCTCGTCCAGCGGCGTCAGGTACGCCTTGAGCGCCCGCGACGGATGGTACGTGCCCTGCCGCGTGCCGCTCTGCAGGCCCTCCACCCGGACGCACGGGGGGGCCGCGCAAAACGGTTTGGAGCTCTCGAAGACCATGGGCCCGCTCGTGAGGGTCTCGAACTGGGTCAGCGTGTCCTTGTCCGCGCAGCACTGCGTGTGCTCGCTGGAGCCGGGGGTCACCCCGACGTTCGCCGGGGCGTCGCAGCAGGTGGTTTTGAGCGTCCGGACCTGCGACGCGGAGGAATGGGGTCGCTCAGGGGCGTGGGGCAGAGGCGGAATGGGGGCAGGCTATTGCTTAGTGACCCCCCGCCGGGGGGGCGGGTGTTTGGCCAGCCCCTGACGCTGAGTTGTTAAGCAAAACTCTGCCCCCGACCCCCTCCCCAACAACACAAAGGTGGCGATCATTTTGAGGTACAGACGCTGGGGAACCCCCCCAAAAAGGCTGGGGAGGGGCATTGATGTTGGCCTGTGCTTGGCCACGCAGATTGCGCGCCGTGCGTGCGCTGCGGCACCTTTCACCCCCGAGCCACACTCCCACCCACCGCGGCGGCGGCGCCCCCAACCGCCGGTTGGTCGGTCATTCCCCATCCTCCGTGGCATCAGCTCCCGCACCGCCGCCCCCCCAGCCCCCCTCGCGCACACCGCACCACCGCACACCAATCCCGGACACACACAGACGAGCACGGGGCAGCCCCATGGAGGCCCCCCGGGCTAGGCCTTGGCTGATCCAGGGAATCGCTTGAAGCGGGGGGGGGGGGTTTACCCCTCCCCTCCCAACACTCCGGCCCTGACTCTACCCCAAAGGCATTCCCATACCCCAACCCCAGCCCCAACCGCATTCCCAACCGCCAGTAACCGCCCCCCCAACCGCCGTCACATCCCTCGTAACCGCCCGGCACCCGCTCCGGAACTGCCCCCGTTCGCCCCTCTCCCCTTCAAGCAAAGCCCTGCGGGCGCGGACCTGCTGGCCGTCACGGGCCCTGATGCGCACGCTGAGGTACAGGACTTGCCCGTTGCTGATGGTCCCCAGGGCGCGGGACAGCGTCGTGGACGTGCCGGGCAGCGCCGTGAACCAGTCGTGCTCGCCGCCCCCCGCTTTGCTGGGGCCCACGAGGGACGGGAGGCCGCCCGGCCGGAGGAACTCGTACCCCCCGGCGGTGGTGCCCAGGCCCCAGGCGTACCACAGGAGCCCGCACGTGACCTGGTACCCGGTCCAGTCAACGGCCAGCGTCGTGGCGGTGAAGAAGCCGGGCGCCTGCAGCACCCCCATCGTGACCCGCGGGAACTCGAAGTGGACCCCCTCCTCCCGCTCCGACGGGCAGTCGTCCGGGCACGTCCCGCTGCCGAAGGCGCAGGACGGGTCGCGGGTCCCGAAGCCGTGGCAGACCTGCACAGAGACGCGGGGCACGGAGGTCCGGGGCGGAGTGTTGAGCGGAGCGCCTGCGGCACCGGCACCGGCAGCGCAGGCGGCAGTGCCCGCGGCAATGAGGGCATGGCCGGCCGACGGTGGCGGTTACCGTCGGTTGTTGGACTGCGGTTGTAGGATGCGTGCGGGACCCATGCCTCAGACGAGCGCGATTTCCTGCGGTACCGCCCCTTGGGAAAGGCCTGAGGGTTGCTCCGAGACGCCCCACACAGGGCCCGTTCCCTTTTGGACAGAGTGCACTGCGCGCAGGGGGGTCCTTAAGAGGAAAAAAAAAGAGTGTTCCTGAACAGCAGTTTCGCAAAAAGACCGCGTGTAGCTCATATGTTCAACCATGGTTGGTGGCGATTGGCGGTTGGTGGTGGCCGACTGGCGGTTGGTGGCGGTTGGTGGTGGTTGGCTGCGGTTGGTGGTTGGTGATTGGTGGTTGGTGGCGGTTGGCAGTGGTTGGCGGTTAGCGGTTGTCGCCCCTGGTGGTCCGCGGCGGTCAGCGACTGGCGGTTGGTGGCGGTTGGCGGTTGGTGGTCTCTTGGGGCGGTCCTTAAACGGTCCTTAAGGGCGGTCCTTAACAAAAAAAAGCCATCTAGTTCCTAAAGGACCCCCGTGACCACGCACACGCACCGGACAAGCCACGAAAGAGGGCCAGGGCTGCACGATGGGGTGTCCGATTCGGGCCAAATTAGGGTTAGGGTTCGGGTCACCGAGCTGGTGGAACCAGTCTCGGTTTTATAACCCTTTTTAGTGTCTAGGGTGGACCTACCAGGTTTAGCAGCAGCACCAAGCAGCACCAAGCAGCAGCAAGCAGCAAGCAAGCAGCAGCACGCGCGAAATAGGTAAAAATCAGAACTTCGTCGTGGTGCTTTGGATAGTTTGAAATTTTGGTGCATGATACCTATGGGTGTGAAGTACAATCACACAAAGTTTGAGCAAGAAACTCGACGGTGGCGGCCGGGAATGGGATTCACAAGTGGCGGACCTCAGTTTCAAAAACTGCAGTTTCGGGCCAAAAACAGCCATTTTTGGGCCAAAAAAGCCCTGGAACACATTCAAAACGGCCAAACGAAGGGAAACGGTGGGTACACTCCACGTGCCGCTTGACTTCCCCATGTCAAGGAGCTCTTTGCGGCCCTCTAACTCCATGATATGTCCTGGAAACAGCCCAAAAAGGCCCCGAGAAGCTGCAAATACCGACAGCCACAAACCAAGAATAGGCCATATCTTTGGCTACATGGCTCAAAATGCGATTCCGAGGGCACCTACTCCACCCGCAACCCCCCACTTTTTGTGGTTTCCACCCCTCATAATTGCCCAAACGGACGCCTAGACCCCAATACCTAGGCCCACTAGGCTGCGGCAAGCTGCAAGCTCAAGCCCAAATAGGTGGGTGCCCAAATGGGTCAATAGGGTCCAGTAGGGGCAAAAAGATGACTTTTCTCAAAAATGATCCTGGACCATGTGCGACGCTAAAACAAGTGTTTTTGGACCATTTTGAGCTTGTCGTGGCCCATTTTGGTCCTCCAAAAATCCCAAAATGCCTTCAAAATGGGCTGTTTTGGGACCAAAAATGGGTCAAAAATGGGTCAAAAACACATTTTTCCAAACCTCATCCTAGACCATTTGGGGTGCACAAACGGGTGAAATGAGCCCATTTTGAGCCCATTTTGGGGCATTTTGGCCCCTCGGAAGTCCAAAAAGCCTTGAAAGTGGGCCTCGTGGTGATGGGGTTCACTTGCAAGCCGATTTCACTTTGTCAAGAGCCATCAATGTGTGAATCATTCTTGATGTCCCTCACCAGTCATAGCTGATGTTCCCTCCCCCACCAGCTCGGTCCCAATATTCAGTCTTGATTAGGGCACAATCCGAGATCAAATTTGGGCGAGTTTGGCAAATGGTTTCGTGTTCGCAAATTTCTAGAGCCCTGGTTCTCGAGGGGGAGGGGGGGGGGCTCCGCAAACAGGCCAGACCATTGCTTAAGCACCCCAGGGGAGGGGGGGGCGGAGCGGCAAATTGGACCCCTGGCCAGTCTACCAAACCCTCCCACCCACCCACCCAAAGAGGGGGGGCTGGGGGGTAACCCAAACAACACTAATGAGTGCCCATGCCACTTGCCAACCACTGCACTTCGTAAACCCAAACAACCGTAGCATGGGAACGGCATAGGGCCCTATCCAATTTCAGAAGCCGAGCCACATGTCAGTGGGGCGCCGCCTGTTGAAGTACTGGACCCCGACAGGTTTGTGGTGGCCAGAGGCCCCATAGAGGGGGGGGGGGAAGGCAGGAGGCCGGCGGCCGGGGTGGGGGGGCGGTGGTACTTTGTGTGTAAAGGCACACGCACCCCTCCCCGTTCTTTCCCGGGCATTGCCTGGGCGTCCACTGCGATACGCCGTCGTGGGAAGGAGGGGCAAAAAGGCCCGCCGATGCCCCGGCCGCCGAGGCATCCGCAGCCGTCTGAACCGGCAAAACGCCATCGGGTACCCGCCAACAAAAACCAGAACCGGCGGGTCACACTGAACACCGCGCGCTCTGGGCCATGGGTACCTGAGCGTAGTCGCAGAGGTCCTCGCTGGCGTCGACGACGTCCGGGTCAAGCGCGGGGAACGCGCTGTTGATGGACGCGATCAGTTGAATGGTCTCGGTGCCCGTCATGTACCCGTTGTTGGTGGCCACGGCCGACTGCGTCTGCCGGTTCTCGCAGACCCCGAAGTTGAAGTCGTCCTGCGGGCAGAACGCGCTGACGCCATCGCAGACCTCGGCCGCGTCGCACCACCCCTTGGACGGCCGGCACACGGTGCCCTGCGGCTGCACCGTCACCGAGGGGCAACTCAGGGTCGTAGGTCCGGCGCATGTGTTCACTCGTTGGCAGGTGTAGACCTCCTTGTCGCGCCCTGCGTACGACGGCGGGAGACGTGGGGTGGGGGTGCGGGGGGGGGGGGGGGGGGCAGCAGAGCGGGAGGGGGGGGGGGGGGGCAGGGCGGACCGCTGGCCCCAACCCACCTCGAAGTGGCCGGACCAACTGGGGCTGGCCCTGCCGACTGGCGTCAGCCCTGCACCGCAAGGGGAATAGTTT
The DNA here is from genome assembly GCA_964036045.1 of Eutreptiella sp. 'Long Island Sound 2002'. Lineage (NCBI taxonomy): Eukaryota > Euglenozoa > Euglenophyceae > Eutreptiales > Eutreptiaceae > Eutreptiella > Eutreptiella sp. 'Long Island Sound 2002'. Next base: position 6,286,317 of record OZ038390.1, read on the forward strand.
GAGGGGGCGGTTTGGGGGAGGGCCGAATTTGGGGGGGGGGGGGGGGGTACCACAGGAGGGGAGGGGGGGTGGGGAGGATACATTGGCAGGGCAGAAATTCCGGTGTGGGGGGGGGGGGGGATTTCGTTTTTCAGATCGGCGCCGAAATTTCGCCCCCAACGTTTCTTGCACAATCCGGGCCATTTCTTGCTCCTTGGGTTGGCAGCTAACATATTTCTTCGGTCGGGAGGTACTGGTGCATGTCAGGATCAGTCTCTATGCTGGTGCGTATCCCAAAGAATGACATTGTGTATCCCAAAAGATTGTTTTGTGCATCCGCTGTGCATCCCAAAGACTGCGGTTCCCGCAACCGTACACAAGGCACCAGAATTTCGGGGGTGCCCAAATAGCCCCCCCCCCCCCGAATTTCCCCAACCCGAAACCCCCCCACCCCCCCCTCTGTATGGTCTGCCAGGCATACCTGTGCAGCAAGGGATGCTCAAGGAGGTGGCCCACCCCGTGCCTTGGACGTTGGTCACGGTCACCTGCCGGGGACTCGTGTGGCTCACGGAAATGGACCACGTGACACCACCGGCGCTGTACGTCGAAGGGCATGAGGAAACGGTGGAGGAGGTGACGGAGCTGGTACTCGAGGCGGAGGACCCGATGTGGACGTTCTCGACGATGCAGTTGTCCTGCAGCGTGTCTGCAGAGGGACCGGGGGAGGGGCTGCAAACCCTTACCCAACGCATGTGGGCCATGTTCAGTGGCAACGGTCATTTCACGTCGTTCACACGGGCCGCAACCGGCCCTGCGTATTTCGTTTGGCAACAGCGCATTCTTAGACCTCTGCTTCGGTCCGACAGACAGAGACAGACAGAGACAGAGACAGAGACAGAGACAGAGACAGAGGCAGAGGCAGAGACAGAGACAGAGACAGAGACAGAGACAGAGACAGAGACAGAGACAGAGACAGACACACACACACAGAGAGAGACAGAGAGAGAGAAAGAGAGAGATAACCCTAACCTGGCACGTACTACAGCTTCCTGTGCAGTACCCATCGTAGATTTGGCGTGAAGCACCAGAAAAGTGACTGGCGAGCACGTTGTCTTCGCAAACTGCCGCGGGCGGTGCATCTTGGAATATATAAATATATATATATATACCAAGGCTTCAATTTGAATCATGCTCAAACTGCGAGGTTCAACATTCCTACGTTCCTATTGCGCTGCAAAACCATGAGTTTGGTGTTCATTGGTGGGCCTTGCAGAAGCCCCTAGCACACACACACACTGATTCACAGCTTCCTACACCTGTGAACCATACTCCATCCCTCACTTCGTCACCCCAACATACCGTCGTCAGGCCCCTGTGGCAGGGCTGCGGGATGTCAGTCCCTCCCCTGAGAACTGCTAGAAACCGGCAGAGCGCAGAAACACTGCAACGAACAAACCACGACGGTGTTGCTGATCAGCCCCACAGCAGACCGTGGTCAGAAACACAGTAGTCTGCGGAAGCACCGCAACGAACACCAGACTCTAGACTAGGCAGTAGGAGTATATTTTGTTTATATCTTGGGATACATCAGCGTGCTGCCATGTAGGCAATACATGTTACGCTACGTGTTGCACCCGGTTCCATAGCAATGCCGCTCCTTGATGCAGACAGTAGGCAGATGGGCCCATTATATTGAACAGTGCATATCCAGACACGGATGCGTCTGGAGACCACCTCGTCCCAAGTCATTCCTGCAAACTGCGCTCCGGGTACACAGGGCCCGTCCGGGAAAATCGCCATACGACGAATGCGTCATGCCCACCCAACAGAGCGTACCTGCAGCGCACGTCACCTTCATCCCCACGCGCCCCGAATCCGCGGTTTGCTCGCACGGGCCCGAGAGCCCTCCTTCACAGGCGAGGCTGCCGCACGCGTTGTTGTTGTCCCCGACCGCATATGAGCGCCCGTCAGGGCACGTGCACGAGCCCCCGAATCCCCCAGATCCAACGCCGGACACCTGCCGGTAGTAGTTCCCTGCAGAAAGACGCAGAGCCCGTGCCCCGGGACATACGCTGGGGCCCTGCACCGGTGGCGACAGCAGCTGCGAGAGAGCGGCTGCCATCTCATCGACATGCGACGAACGGTGGCTGACACTTGTACGGCACTTGGCTGGCACGCGACCAAAGGCAGGGCGAATGCCGTTTGGAAAACCTCGGTGCAACGTTCCCAAAAGTGGTGGCACACAGCACGACGCGCGCGCGCTGGCAGCGATCCCTCGAGACCGCAACCCGCCGGCTGGAGCCCCAAGAGGACACGCGCATACCAGCGCACACCAAGAGGACTGAGAATCAGACCTACAAAACGGCGGCAGATCTTGACCACCGCTGGACAATTTGGCGGACTTCTGGCGCCAAATCCTGCACACCAACGCCCCCCGTGCAGGACCGCGTGGCAGCGGGCTCCTTGGGGTGTGTTGGGGTGTGAGGACTGCGTGTTTACCTCGGGTCGGGTGGCCCAGGGCTGCTAGTCACCAGCAACACCGCTGGTCGGTTGATGGCCAAAATCGATTGGGGGGGGGGTCTGGAACCGAAAAATCCAAAAGTCCGTGTACCAAAAGTAGCCCAAATCAATAGCTCCTTTTGTAAATTTCATTTTTTCCCACTGTGAAATCCGGGTCCAAGAAGGGGCTTGGGACAAGGCCATGGTGTTAGGTTGTTTGCCTTTGGCGGCGCCCATCGGCCTCTCGCCCTTGCACATCCCGAGGCTCTGTGGGTCCGAACGTGGTTTGGTCGTGTCAACGGAGCCCGCGGATGACTTGTCCTGTTTGACTGCTCTGGGGGTCGGCTGTCCCCGAGACGAGCTGTTGCCCGTGCCGTTGACCCGGTGCATCCCGATGCACACTCCGAGTCCATGGGGGGTCTGAGTCCATGTGGAGTCCAAGAAGGGGGGGGGTGTTTGCCCCCACCCCACCCCCACCCCCACCCCCCCCCTCAGGAGATGCTGCGTTGTTAAGCAAAACTCTGGGGGGCACTGGACATGGGGCGGGGGTTCAAGGGTTCCCGGCAGATTGCTGCACGCCACCATCATTTGTAGCATGCGAACGCGGTCACCATAGACCCCCTGCCCGGCGGGGCGGGGCGGTTGCCGACTTGTCCGACGGCTGCCATTCAAAGATCGTCGAATCAGGATTCGTTGGGTGCGGGCCGTACCTGGAACCAGGTCATTGCATGAGGACCCCCGGGGGGGGGGGGGGTATTTGGGGCCCTGGTCAGCCCCGGCCAACCCAGGCCCCCTACCCACATCAGAAGGAGTTTCCTCGGGCAAAACAATGAAATTTATTACAGGGGCCGGAAATGTGAGGCCAATTTTAGGTACAAAAACTTATTTGGGCCTCTGACCCCCTCCCTGGGGGGGGGGGGTTTCTCCTCGAGGAATAGCCTGCCCGCAACCCGAGGTCGTCCCTTGGAACAAGGACTGTCTTCTCCCGTCGGGGCCTCCACAGTGCTCTTCTGTCGCACGCCGCGCCCGCAATACGACACACCCCTGTACCGTACACCTCTCCGGAGCCGTGTCGCCACAGGGGCCGCCGCCAGCCAATGTGTGACCCCGAGGGGTATGCGATTGTTTTGGGGGCTGTAGGGGGGGGGGGGGGCACCCCCCCCCCTTCGTTGACCCAAACCCAGCACCTTTCCATCAGGCACCTCCAAGCGCACAAACAGACAAAGCTAACAAGACGCACTGTGACCGGTCATAGCTCGTGATTGTTTTGCTGCACTGCAGCACTTCCAAAGCAGTATTGAATGTTGCCTTGAGTTCGCCCAAAGGCTATCGAATATCTCTTAGGATGCCTTGGGTCAGCTCTCTCTCCGCCCTGTGGAAACCGGTTACCCACGCATGGTCGGTGCAGTGCTCTTAGTAACCGTGCATGCAAAACGGGTTATGCCGGTATCCACTGGCCCACAAATAGTGTCCCTTCCCCTTGTTACAAACCACGGACATATATATGTAGAGAAGTGAAGGGAGGGGAGGGGCCTCAAGCATCGGAATCATCCTCCCACTTGTCGCGTGCCCTCTTGCCAGTACTCTTGGGGCCACACCCTCACCCCAACTCAAGGGGCCACGCAACAAAGCGTGGATTGAGAGTCCCTAACCCCAACTCAAGGGGCCACGCAACAAAGCGTGGATTGAGAGTCCCTAACCCCAACTCAAGGGGCCACGCAACAAAGCGTGGATTCAGAGATTGTCCCGGTTTCCTCAATAGCACCGGAAGGTTGGGGCCCAAAAGAGGGCGGAAATGCTACGTCACCCCTGCATTCTCGGGGGTCCCCAACAAAGGGGACAAAATCAGAAGTCAAAACCTACGCTAGGGGTCACATTGATGCCCCTAGTATCTCAAAGTATGGGTCTCTAGTACAGCCACACGCCCAAATAGCTGCATTGCGCTAAGTGCGCCCCCTTAGTGCACCCCCTAAAAGGCCACCGGTGGGGCACGGGTCAAAAAAGATGCCCGGCGCACGCCCGGCGCGCCAACGCTCCCCCTAAAACAAAATCTCCGGCGCCTCTGGCGCCGACAAAGCACATTGTTCCGTGTAACAATTTTGGGGTCCATAGAGCCCCCCCCCAGCTCACCGGATTAAACCGTACCTGGGGTTCGGCGTACCTGTCGGCTCGGCGTACCTGTCGGCTCGGCGTACTTTCGGCCGGCCGATCGGCCGGCCGAAAGTACGGTTTAATCCGTCACCCCCCCCTTGTTTTGGCCGAAAAAACGGCCGGAGGTACGGCCGTACTTTCGGCCGGCCGATCGGCCGGCCGGCTCGGCCGGCCGATCGGCCGGCCGGAAGTACGGCCGTACCTCTGGCCGGCCGAATCGGCCTGCCGAAAGTACGGCCGTACCTCCGGCCGGCCGAGTCGGCCGGCCGAAGGTACGGTTTAATCCGTCACCCCCCCTTGTATTAATACCCCCATATACTAACAAACCCCCCCCCCTATATATTAATAACAGGACGCCTGCAGTGGCCACAGTCCGCCTTTTGTGTGCACCGCCTTCTGTGTGTACCGCCTTGCCTGTGGCCCCTTTAATAACATGACTCCTGCGGTGGCCACAGACCGCCTTTTGTGTGTTCCGCCTTGTGTGTGCACCGCCTTTTGTGTGTACCGCCTTGCCTGTGGCCCCTTTAATAACATGACTCCTGCGGTGGCCACAGACCGCCTTTTGTGTGTTCCGCCTTTTGTGTGCACCGCCTTCTTTGTGTACCGCCTTGCCTGTGGCCCCTTTAATAACATGACTCCTGCGGTGGCCACAGACCGCCTTTTGTGTGTTCCGCCTTGTGTGTGCACCGCCTTTTGTGTGTACCGCCTTGCCTGTGGCCCCTTCAATAACATGACTCCTGCGGTGGCCAAAGACCGCCTTTTGTGTGTTCCGCCTTTTGTGTGCACCGCCTTCTGTGTGTACCGCCTTGCCTGTGGCCCCTTCAATAACATGACTCCTGCGGTGGCCACAGACCGCCTTTTGTGTGTTCCGCCTTTTGTGTGTACCGCCTTCTGTGTGTACCGCCTTGCCTGTGGCCCCTTTAATAACATGACTCCTGCGGTGGCCACAGACCGCCTTTTGTGTGTTCCGCCTTGTGTGTGCACCGCCTTCTGTGTGTACCGCCTTGCCTGTGGCCCCTTTAATAACATGACTCCTGCGGTGGCCACAGTACTTTCGGCCGTACTTTCGGCCGGCCGATCGGCTGGCCGAAGGTATGGCCGTACTTTCGGCCGGCCGATCGGCTGGCCGAAGGTACGGCCGTACTTTCGGCCGGCCGAAGGTACGGCCGTACCTTCGGCCGGCCGAGTCGGCGGGCCGAAGGTACGGCCGGACTTTCGGCCGGCCGATCGGCCGGCCGAAAGTACGCCGAGCCGATAAGTACGCCGAGCCGATAGGTACGCCGAACCCAGGTACGGTTAAATCCGGCGGCCCCCCCCCCCCCCCCCTTGGGGTCAGGTCCTGACCAGGATCGGCCGCCGTGCATGTCGCGAAAATTGTCGCATGCCGCACCCTCCGCAACACAGCGTCCCCCTCCAGAGTCCTGCAGCACAATACACCCTGCAGCGTCCTGCAGTACGACGTACCCTTGCAGCACTTTGCCGTACAACACACCATTGCAGGACCCTGCAATACAGTACACCCCCTCCAGAGCCCGACTGTGCTATGTACCCTCATGCCCCCAGTCAGAGATGCATTAGAAGGGAAGCGACCTCAAAGGTGATTCCAGAAGCGGTTGGATAGGCGGTTGGAGGAGGTTGCCAAAGCGGTTGCGGGCGGTTACTGTCGGTTACAAATGCCATTGAAGCTGGCACTTGTCGTCAGGGGGACAGGGCTGGGCATAGATTGGGCGTGCTGGAGAGGGGGGAGGGGTAAACCCCCCCCCCTTTCAATACATCCCTGCCTGCAGTACCACATACCTTTGCAGCACGGCACCTTCAGGTTCATAGCCCACGACCGAGTGCTGTCAGTTCTCTTGACCTTCACTCTCCCGTCGTCCAGCACTTGAACATCGAATGTATCACCGGCGGTTGCGTAGTCCGTGTTTGTGCGGCAATCGGGACCGCAGGTCGAAGGGCACCAAACGATGTTGTCACCGGGGGTCACGGTCTTCTGCCTCGACGATGAGGTGCCGATCGTGACGTCCACGCGATTGCAGACCTCTGCAGTACGACAGAGGCATGGGCACGCGCCGGGGACAGTCATGCCGGTCAGGCCTTCTGCATTGCTTTCCTCAGCCAATCCCCTCGTATCGCTGTGGCTGCGGTGCTGCACTGCGCAGGCTATGGGCCACCCGCTGATCATGGGCCATCAGCCGCCTGCCGCCGGGGCTTCACGGCTTTCTGACCGTGAGCCCCAACCACTGCCCCATGGGACTCGCAGGCAGACCCGCATTGGAACGGAGGAGGGGGCGGGATGGGGGGATGGGGGGTTTGGACCCGGCGGGGGGGGGGGGGGCACAAGGCCTCGGTATCTGATTGTTTGCCTTTGGCGGCGCCTATTGGCCTCTCGCCACTGCTCATTCTGACCCTCTGTGGGTCTGAATGCGAGGGGGGGGGGGGGGGTGACCCTCCTCGTTCCCAACAGGGCTAAACACATTTGGCGCCGGAAATCTTTTTGGCACAACAAAGGCCCACACTTGGTTGACCCTCCTCCTCGTCAACAGAGGTCACAGTGCAAAGGTAAACTCAAAGCAACAAAATTGTGGCAAAATGTGTGTCCACAATCAGACAGCAGCCGTTCATGACAGTCCATTGTCATAGACACACACTATTCGATGTGAGCAACTCACTCGTACCCTGAACATGACCCTGAGGAACACACGGAACATCGGCGCCGAAGGTGACTTGGAAGGGGCGAAGGGGGAGGGGGGGACCCGGGGGGCGGGGGGGTACCTACTCCTCACATTTTTTTTGTTCTAATGCGTGTCTGTATGCCATTGAGTCTGGCACTTGCCGTCAGGGAGACAGTGGCTGTGCGTAGGCTGGGCGCCCTGGGGGGGCGGGGGGGGCCTCCACCCCCCTTCCAATGCATCCCTGGGGGGGTACATACGTGTGCACCTTTTTGAGGAGGGCATCCGCGCGGCGGCGGGGGGGGGGGGGGTCAAGGCCGAGTGAGTCGGCCAGTGGATACCTCCGGGGGTACGTAAGTGTGTGCCTTCTGAGGAGGGCATCGTGGATAGGGGGGTCCACCCACTGGGTCAAGGGGGCGGGTGCAGAAATGGTTTGGGGGTTGGTTGGGGGCGGGGGGCGGGGGGCGGGGGGCTCAGCACAGGAGGGGGCAAAGAGGGATAGTTTTGGTTGGGTGTGTGTGTGTGTGTGTGCCATCGAGGCTGAGTGAGTGAAGGGGTAGTACTTCCGGGTGTACCTACGTGTTCGCCTTTTGAGGAGGGCACCCTCCACGCGTGGATGGGGGGGGGGGTGCCCACCCGTTGGGCTGGGGGGTGAAGAGGGAGATTCAAAAAAAGCTGCGAGAGCACGCCATTGCTTAGTGACCCCCCCCAGGGGGGGGGGGGGGCTGGCCAGCCCCAGCCGACCCACCCACCCACATCAGAAAAATGTTCCTCCGGCAAAAAATGAAATTTATCAAAGGGGCCGGAAATCTGAGGCCGATTTTAGGTGGACCCCCTGTGTGACATTCCGTCCGGTTGTTGCTCCTTTACGGGGCCCTGGACGGTCACCCGTTCTTCCCTTCGCATGTTGCGTCGGGTCGCTGCGTTCTGTCGGCCGCTGCGGCCGGTGCTCCGGCTGGTGTCGTTTCCGCGTTCGCGGAGCCCAGTGGTTGGTGTGCCGAGGCCCAGGTGCCCTGTTCCTTCACGCGCTGTCCGGGCCGTCCACCATATGTCCTTTTCCCCCTCACGGCTGGTCTGCCCCTGATGGGCTCCCGCTCCTGTTGCGCAAACAGCCCATCTGGGCTGCGGGAGACACCCCCCACCTGATGCCGGTTGAGCAGGCGTTGCCCTGGCACCCGGTAGCGACGGGGCTGGCTGGCCAGACCATCCCCTTTATTGTCGCTGTCTCCCATGTGCACGCTCCACCATCCGCTCCATTCTGGTTCCCTGTTCCCGCTGTTCTGGTTGCCTCTCCTGCCTCGCTGTGCACCTCCTCCTTGTCTGCTGTGCTCGCCCTTGTCCCTCTTGGTGTGGCTCCTGCGTTCTGTGTGTCTGTGTTGCTCCTCCCCCTATCCGGTGGCGCTCCTGGGTGCCCATGTCGCACACCCCCTCCTATCACAGAAACACAGCGAGGCAGGCTATGGACGGCCTGTGGACAGAGGTGTGTGGACAGCAAAAACAGTCAAACAACCAGCACATCCTCAATACGCCAATTATTGGGCGCCGCTAACACGCAAACGGCACACCCCCTGCCGCATCCAGCACAGCCCCCCTACGAGGATTTCACATCTCCGTACGACGTGGACTGTCCCGTGGGCGGTTGGCTGGTCACGGCCCTGTTGCCACCCCCGTGGCGGGCATCTCCCGGCGCGCGGGGCGCAGCCCCCGCCCTTGTGGAGTACGTGGGCACCTTGTAGAAGGAGGGGGGGTGTTTGCTGATGGCTCGCTCGGCGTGCGCCCCCCCCCATTTCGCCCACTCAGCAATGGCCTGTGCGAGAGCTGGGCAGGGGGCTGGGCCACTCCCAACCGCCCGGGGGGGGGGGGGGGCATTCTTGTCACGAGGGGAGAGTGGGGCAGGTGCCCGCCGCCCGCAAGTGCTGCCCCCGCCCCCTTCGCCCGTGGGGGGAGGGGGATGTGCGTCGGAGTGCTGTCAGAAATGCACTGTACGACGCATCGGGGCGTCGTACAAGACGTCGGGGCCCGACGCGTCGGGAGCGTACGACGTGTCGTACAGTGTCGTACAAGGTGTCGTACGGCAACGACACCGTACGACACGGTACGACACAGTACGACACGGTACGACATGGTACGACACACACAGACATATACATATGCAGACATACACACACATGTAAATGGAAAAAAATATATATTGGTCAGAACGGGTCAAAATGGGTCCAAATGCTGTTCTATTTTGGTCAAAACAGGCCAAAAAGGGTAAAACTCAGGTACTTTGGTCAAAAACGGTCCAATGCGGCCCCATTTGCACAACATGCCAACAGTGTGTACAATTAGCAGGCACGTCTACTTGTGGTGCACAGTGTCTACAGACCCCAGACCGCCGTCCCCCTGTGTGCGGGTAAACGATGTTAGCGGACCGTTTTTGGGGGAATTCGGCCCCCTTCCCAAATATTGGCACTTCGCGTCTACAACATGCCGAGAGTGTCTACAATTAGCAGGCCGCGTCTACTTGTGGTGCACAGTGTCTACAGATATATATGTGTGTGTGTGTGTGTGTGTGTGTGTATACATATACATAAATATATATTTATACACACACACACACACACACACGCATATGTCGTACGGCGTCGTACGACACCGTACGACGCGTCGTACGGTGTCGTACAAGGTGTCAGGGCCCGACACGTCGGGGATGTACGACGCGTCGGGAGGTGTCGGGGCCCAACGCGTCGTAAAATGCCTACTTTGACAGTTGTGGTGCGTCGTGCTGCACAACGCCGGGGCTGCCCCCCCCGCTCCAGACCGGCAAAGCAACGGACGGCCCCAGGGCAAGGGCCAAGGGGGGGACGCACCCGGCCACTGCACCAGGTAATACGTGCTCTGCGCCTGGTCCTCCACCCAGTCCCGCTCCCAATACTCCCAGTCGCCCGAGCGCCGGAAGTCCCACGGGCTCGCGTAGGGGCTCAGGTCCGCGTAGCCGTAGACCTCCGTGCTCCACTCCGGCGCGGCGCAGGTCACGCCCGCGATGCGGAAGAACTGCTGCTGGTACACCGCCACGTTGCCGGGGTTGCCGCTGCCGCACTGCTGCTCCGCGATGGCGCACGCGACGTCCAGATCGCACTTGTCCGTGTAGCGGTAGCAGTACTTGGGGTAGGACAGCTCCGAGGACGCGGCCTGGTCCAGCAGCGGGTTGCACAGGGCGCAGCCGGTGACGGCGAGGCCGAAGCTGGTGGTGGACCCCGCGGCCTCCTGCCCCGCGATGTAGCACTGGCCGCCGTACTTGCACACCCCCGCGCGGGGGTACGCCACGCTGCCGTCGAAGGGCCGGAGGTACCCGGAGTAGAACGTGGTCTGCGTGATCTGGGCACGACGCGGAGCGCGGCGGGGGCGGTGGGCGCCGCTTCCGGGGATGCACCCCCGCTCTCGTGCGCGCATCGGGCGAATGCGAGGAACGAACGTGGGCGACGGGGGGGTGTCTGTGCCGTGAGAAAAGGGGCGTGCGCGCGCGCACATCGAAACCCACGTCATCTCTGGCGACAACACATCGGTGACCAGCGGTCAGAATGCGCACTTTGGAGGGGGGGGGGGGACTGCAGCCGGTGCCCAGTGCGATATCTTTTGGGTGACTCGTTGTTGTTGTCAGCGTCCGGGTGTCCAACTGCTGCGGACCCTCCACCAGCGGCGCCACCGATCGCCGCGCGCTCTGTGAGACTCCGTAGCACGCCACCCCCAGACCATCGCATTCGGGCTGGTCCCTCTCCTGTGCGACGGAGGGCGGGGGGGCGGGGGGGGGGGGCGTCAGGGCATAGACAATGGGTGGCCGGCACGATACCCTTTTCATGGGACATGCAACGGGGGCGTTTGAGGTGCCCAACGCCGCGTCTACAGAGGGGCCTCAATGAGCGGCGGGGGGGAGGGTCCCCCCTGCCAGCCCCCCAGAGGAAGCCTGGGCTAGCTCAGCATTTCCCTTAGTATCTCCACGCCCATGAACTCTGTGGTGCTGTACGGCAGATCCAGGGGTCAATCCTGAAGAGAGTTGGGAGAGAGACACCAGCAAGAGCACCGGCCGCAGCGGCCGACAGAACGCAGCGACCCGACGCAACATGCGAAGGGAAGAACGGGTGACTGTCCAGGGCCCCGTAAAGAAACAGCAACGCAACGGAATGTCACACGGGGGGGACGGGGTGCACTTCCGCACAAGAGGCGAGCAGCACCAAAGCACGGGAAGAAATGGGCTCGTCCGTGGCCTAGAAGACCATCGGTACCGTTCTGTCACGAAAGGAGGCACCGCAAAAGACAACCCCTGGGTAGGACGCCGGCCGCGGCCCTGCAGCGGTACGCCACCGGCAGCCCTCGCCAGGCAGGGCACGTTGGGCCTTCGCCCACGCCGCGGCGGCGGTTGGGGTCCAGAACGAAACCGAAACGCCCCCCAACGCTCACCCTCTCCTACCCTTTTCGGTATCCCTCCCCCTCTCCCTCTCTCTTCCTGTTCCCCTCCCGAGTGTTCCCAGTCTGTCCCGCCCATCCCCCATTCCTCTTCCTGCCCCCCCCCCCCCCCCCGCCCTGTGTGACATTCCGTTGCGTTGTTGCTCCTTTACGGGGCCCTGGACAGTCACCCGTTCTTCCCTTCGCATGTTGCGTCGGGTCGCTGCGTTCTGTCGGCCGCTGCGGCCGGTGCTCTTGCTGGTGTCTCTCTCCCAACTCTCTTCAGGATTGACCCCTGGATCTGCCGTACAGCACCACAGAGTTCATGGGCGTGGAGATACTAAGGGAAATGCTGAGCCCCCCCCCCCCGGGCCCCAGGCCCCACGCGGGCGGGCGGGGACGGGTCTCTGCGGGGCGCGATCCCCCTGCCCGTGCCCTCTGCCATAGGCCGCCCCACCCCGCCACAGCACCTGCGTCCACTGCGTGACCGTGCGCAGCAGGTAACACGTGTCGATGTCGTCGTCCCAGTTCCAGGCCTGGCACTCGTGGCCGTCGCCGAACACCCAGGCGTCGCACTGCGCCTCGCACGCGCTGTACGTGCCGATGCCGGTGATGGTGGCCAGGGTATCAACGGCGTCGAACCGCCACTTGTTCTTCACCGACGCCGACGCCACGCACTCGTTGCCGATCCAGTTGCACGGCTCCCCGGAGGTCTCGCAGGCGGTGATGTCCTGGTACGCCCCGCAGCTCTGCGATTGCGAGGCCGCAAAGAGCCCCGTGTGCCAGTTGTACGCGTCCGAGCTGTCGTCGAGCGTCCCGTAGCCGGTCTGGGTGTACAGGAGGCACTGGAGGGTCTCCACGGAGTACGCCCACATTCCGCAGCCGCCGTCGTCCCCGCACTCGTAGCAGCACTGCCCCATCACTGCGAAGGTGCAGCCGAGGGCGGGGCGGCCGGTCGGCAACGCGGGCGGCGCGTCGCCAAGCGGCACTCGGCGCCGGGGTCTCGACACTTCGCCTCTGCGCCGTCGACACAACGCTACATCAATCATCTCCTGCGGTAGACTACCGCGCGGAATTCAGTCACCGCTACCCTTACCCCACGAGACGCGGGATCTGACTGTTTACACTCGTGAGGGCCCCTCACCAGATTCTGCTGAACCGGGGGTACGGCGAGGTCGGCTCCCAATACTAACCCCGAACCCTCACGCGAACTGCGTAACAAACTGCGTACGGCAGCCCACCTTCCGGTGGTATGAATGACTTTGTTGCGTAGGCATTGGGGGGGGGGGGGGTTGGCACAAGGCCTTGAGGGTTGGCTCTGTTAGCCTGTGGCGGCGCCTATTGGCCTCTCGCCTTTGAACCTTCTGCTATGACAAGCCGGCCTCCGCACTACTGCGGGCATCCGCACTGCCGCGGGCATCCCCCTGCCTTGGGGGGGGGGGGGGAATCCAGAATGCACCTTCTGCCCATGGCGTCCTCCCCTGACGGCCTGATGAGTGCCCGGTATGCGGTCATCACGAAGACCGGGGGGGGGGGGGAGGCTGGACCCGGTCCCACTGCGAACTAACCATCGGTCAAACATTCAGGGGGGTATTGGGGGGGCGGGGGCAGGGGGGTCCGGGGGCTGCCTTGGGGGTTATTGGGTCGTAGGTCACGGCTGCCGGTGCCGGGGCTGTGGCGAACATCGTTAGTTCCCGCTTGGGGGGGGGGGGGTATCATGATGAAGTTATCGACTGTCTTCCAAACGGCTTGTGATGGTGTGAGTAACATCCCAGGGGGGGGGGGGTCGGGACAATGGGCCATACGCCGACTTTGGCGCCGATGGCCCGGCACTTCGGTGCCAATTTCCAGGGAGGAGGGGGGGAGGGGGGAGGGGGGGGGGGGGAGTCGGCGTAAAGGACCCGGGCCCGGCGACCCCCCCGGGGGGTAACATGCCCTCTGCTGATGTTTCAGGAACGCGGGTTTGCCCTCTCACCGCCTCGCCGGTACTGACTGACGAGGCGTGCGGTTGCCTTCGGGACTGTCGCTCTGAACCAACTGCCGACTCCTCTCTGCACATCTCTGTGACGCTCTGTTGGCCCGCGCGTACTCTGTGTTGACCCAAAGCTACTCGGTCGGCCCGAAGGCGCTCGTTTGGCCGTAGTGGCACACTGGGAGGCAAAAGCGTCCTTCGCCTGCCTCGGCGTGCTGCGGATGCGTGTGTCCCACACAACCTTCTCCGCCGTTCTGTGTCGGAACCGCCTGCACCGACCGTGTGTGGCCCGCGTGCCGACTCGTTCCTTGGCGTCTCTGGGGGCCCAAAGGCACACGGCTGGCCCGGCGTATCGTGCAAACCAAGTGGGGCAGAACGCTGACGTCACTCCCGCGCACATTGCCTCCGTCTTCGGCCCCGTCTTCGGCCTCAGCACAGCTGTATCTTGCCCCCCTCCCTAAAATCCTCCTTAGAGCCCACACACCTGCCGTGGTCATGCTTCTGTAATGCGTCGCTGTCGGCTTCCGGTGTGACAATTTGGGGCAGCCCATCAGATTGCGCCCTAGAGTACTGCATTCTGACGAATGGAGGCTGGTATCGCATTCTTTGGCGGCGCTGATTTGGGACAGCAGCTGACAGCCAGAGCCATCATGTCTCTCACACCACGAGCAGGTGTATGCCGTCCCAGCACACGTGCCCCCACTGCACTGGTCGTTTCGGGTATACCGGTTGTGATCGCTGCATGAACTTGTGCAAGCACCGTTGTTGTTGTTACCGCACTCGGAGCGGGCATTATCATACTCCCAGCATTCTGTGCAGAAACGGAGCAAGACAATGGTCAGGTAGTAAGAGAAAGCACACGCCTGCCCCAAAACACACACACCACAATTCCCACACTACACAATTCACATTCAACATCAAAGATGCAGCAGCGCGTGGAGGACCATCCACAGACAACACCCCCGAACGCTGATTGCTGGCAGTCCCCACCGCGCTTCGGCTTTCTAAAGGATTGGTCCGGGAAAACCAAATGGCATGGACAGAATCCCTGGGCACTTGAGCTGTCCAAACCCCCTGCCCCTTGTGTTGCGGTGTGCTGTGCTTTGACAGGTCATTTGTTTCACTTTGTCTTCTTCACATCTGTTGCCTCGTTTAACAGCAATATTGTCTTCAAAAAAAGGCGGGGAAGAGTCCTGAGCAGGAGAGGGAGAGGAAGCTGCGGCGTGCGGCGGCGTGCTGGAGCAAATTTCAGTGTGCTGCGGCATGCTTCAAAACCGCCACCAACAGGCCCCAAAACCAGGTGCTGCGGCATGCTGCGGCATGCGGCTTCAACCATCGGTGCCTGGTCGTGGCCTCCGAACCAGAAGCCGTGCTGTCAGAAGCAAATGCTTTAGAAATGGTAGGCGACGAGCGTCCCCAAGATCTGGAAATGGTGAAAAAGTCACAGGATCATCCCTAGAAATGGAGTCGGAAGGGGAGGCAAAACTGAGCATGGTGGCTACTGAGCTGTGAGGGAAGACGCACGTGGCATCTTGGTAGGGATGGTACCTTGTGAGGCGTGTGCATAGAGCTTCAGGAAAAAGTGGGCTGGACAGACGTCCAATGTCCGCCAAACGATCCACTTCATTGTTGCGTCATATTTTGACGTATGCAGAGGAGAGTGGGGGTCCCCATTTCAGGTTCCATGCAGAAGTCAGGGAGGCAGGATGGCTGCGCACACATCCATTCCCGTGTGCGCCCCTGACAGACACAAGACCCGGTGCGTTGGTGTGTTGCGTTATGCACAGGCCCTTCCTTGGTTCTCCTTGTTTAGCATGTTTACACACACACTGCGTGAGGTGAGATCAAGCGCACAGCGATAGCACGGCAGTGATCGTCAAAACAGCTCGTCAGGCCAACATCAAAGTAAAGTCATGGAGGCTAGGCGCCTTTTTGACGGACAGTGAAGGAGACAGTGCATGTAAAGCAGCATGATGCGTCACGAATGAACCGTCCCTCCACACACACACAGACACACAAACACACGTTGAGAACCGCGAAACAAGAACAAAGCAAGAAAAGCGGCGAAAGAAAACCTCTCAGGAGCTGCAGGGCAGCCCGAGACGTCTTCCGGTCTGTTGATGAAGAAAGCAAAGTGCAGTCCTGGACGGTGGGGGCGGTGTGATCCAGAATTCCCCAGGCCCTCACCTACACCTCACAGTAGCTGCGCACTAATCAACAAACCTAAAATTAATCCATGGAGTTCGTGTTCACACACACACACACACAGTGCCGTGGCACAGATAACAACACACTCACCCCTGCACGCACACACATCACACAGCCCAGGAGATGTGAGCACAATTCCAGCAAGTGTCGGCAGGTATCACAAAGGGGCTTGGCAGGTGTCGGCAGGCGTCGCGGTGCTAGCGCCAAGCATGTTTGCGACCTGGCACAACCCGGTCCCAGGGGCAAGGGCAGGGCATACCCGCATGCAGGAAAACGTACATGGCCTGCGTGGGGTTGAGGTAGTGTTCTCCGGCGGGGAAGTACTTGTGATACATCTCCATGTCGTACTTGGCCTGGCTAAAATATTTGCCTCGACCCGCAAATGTCCAGCCGGCAGTGCCCGGATTGGTCCAACTGCCGCGCCGCAGCATGAAGACATCCGTGGGCGTATAGAACACCACCTTCTCACTCGTGCTGCATTGGAGATCAGTGGTGGCCCAGAAGCCGTAGCTCACACGGCTCGCAATGGGACTCGAACCAAGCGAATACCGCCAGCCGTTGCTGCTCCACGTGGAGCCACAGTTCTTGGTCAATGCCGGGAATGTTGTGGAAGGGTCGTGGAACTGTATGTCCAAGTTATTCGAGCCCCCGATCGCTTCTGCGGATGATATGCAGTGCAGCTCTCAGAGGGAGCCGGGGGCCCGAAAGCATGCCGTGGAGAATGGGGGCAAGGCTGGGAAACACAGGGAAATGGGTGGGGGCTGCGCATGCGTGATAGGCACTTGGCTGGCCTCCCCCACCTTCCTTTGGGCACCGGGATTCTGGAAGCGCAAAGTGTTGGGATGTGATTATGGTTTGCACTTTTTGTGGGGCATTTTCGAGGGGCGCACTTTTCGGGTATTTACAAAACACACGAAATGTTGGCAAAGTGCCCCACGGTGTTCCTCAGTCTACGGTTGGCACTTGCAGGAGTCCTTCGGAATGATTGTCGATGAGTCCTGAGTTGCCCTTGTGCAAGCCTAATGAAGGTCGTTGATACGCTGCCCTTTTTCCAGAGACACCGGCTTGGTGACTTGGATCTCAGGCCGCAAAGCAGCTCGGACGAACACCTTTCCAGCGTTTTCTCGTCCATCACACAGGGCAGAACCTCAAAATGATGACTGTGTTGTGGCAATCATTTCCGGTGGACCCTCCGAGGCAGGCCCCGTCAGAACACCCCTGCCAACCCCTTCAACGGTCCGGCAGGCAGGAGCCCCTCTGCAGGCCAGCCCCAGTGCCGGTCGGGTGTATCTGTGCCCGCGGTTGTACCTCAACCTCCTGCACCACAGTCTTCGTGGCTGCCGCCGCGCCAGCTCCATGCTCCATGTAGCTGCAGCTCGAATGCCCCGCCAGGCCTCTGTCTTTGTGCTGAGTGGCAGCATAGCTATGTTATGTTCTCTTGATCCGGGGATTGGGGGTGGTACCTGCAAGCAGGCCCCAGGGTCGCGCATCGATTGGTAGACGGCTTCTCCCCTCCCCTCCCCTCCCCTCCCCTCCCCTCCCCTCCCCTCCCCTCCCCTCCCCTCCCCTCCCCTCCCCTCCGCTGCCCTCCCCTCCCCTCCGCTGCCCTCCAACCACATTTGGGTGCCCTCGACCGCCATTTGGTACCCTCTGACGACCACCGCAACACCATCCGCGAGCTGCAAAGGTCCGCTGATGCCGTCCATGCTCCAGTGGGAGGAGGCTGCCCTCAACCAGGGCACCAGTCCCCGGAGGCACAAAGTGACGCGGACGCCGCAGCTGCCCTGGGCTGGGCTGCCCAGTGCTGCAGGGCACACGTATCCCGTGGGGTCCACCGAATGGATCCCCTCCCAATGCGGTGCATCAGTCTCTCGCAGACACAACGGGGGGTGCCGGGCTGGTTCGCACGGGATCGCGCGTTCCAGGACCGGAAAGGCAGAGAAGTGATACTGCACTGCGACAGCACCGTGCGGACCTCCGCCCCTATGCCACGCCATTGGGAGCATGCCAGAGCAGCACCCAATGCCCATCACCTCCGTCCTGGACACTGGCCGGGAGGCCGTGGCGGCGTGCAGACGGGTTTCCTCTGAGGAATACGTCCTACGGGGGGTAGGATAGGGCCTGCTGACCTTGCAACTGACCCCTCGCGCACTGGAACTGAAGGCCTGGACCATCGTGGGCCTGTGCCCTCCTTTGGCATGAAGCATCATCCAATTCGTGCCGTTGCGAGGCTCGTGATCGCGGACGTGGGGCTCAGATCCGACGCGGTGGGATATCGCGGGATTGCATAGGCCGCGGGGCCGCCCTCAGTCGGCGGTGGGGTGGCCAGGAATCGAGCTGCACGGGCCATTGCCGGAGGGCTCGCACGGAGGAAGCCGCGGAGTCGCCAGGCACAGAATATTGCTCAAAGGTGCAGGTGCCTGGAGGCCTCCAATCAGAACGCACAAGCACAGCCCACCGGAGGCGCCCCCCCCCCCCCGGGGGGGTTTGGCATGGTGGGATGACGCCATGGTGTGATGATCACGTCTGCAGCTGGCGGCGCCTACTGGCCGATCGCCATTCGCTGCCCTTCCCTCGGACCCTTTCCCTCCATAGGCGGTGGTGCCCATCGGCTTCTCACCACCCTTTGATCTCTTTCCTCCCTGCCCTAACCTTCCCTCTCCCCTCCCCTTTCCCTTCCCTTGGCCTTTCCCTCCGTAGGCCGCAGTGCCCATCGGCCTCACCACACTCATTCCCTTCCCATTCCCTTAGTCGGTTGTGCCAACGTAGCCCCAGGACTTGCCCTGTTTCACTTCTCTGCGTCGAGTCCAGTCGGGGGGGGGGGGGGGGGTATTGCAGAAGACAAGACATACTTCTGGCGCAGAACATGTAATCCAAGTTCTTCGAATGCGTTGGAGAGGGGCGTGTGTTGAGGTTGCACTTCAGATCGGTCAGGGAGCACTCGTACGACCAGCAGGTGGACTCCGACAGGCATTTCGTCGCACATTGATCACAACTGCTCACGCTCTGCCCATTCCCTTTGCCATTGATGGAGCCCCAGCCCGCAATGTCTCCTTCAGTGAGCTGAAAGCCCTCGGCACACACTGAGAGAGAGCAGAGAGAGAGAGAGAGCAGAGAGAGAGAGAGAGAGAGAGAGAGAGAGAGAGAGAGAGAGAGAGAGAGACAGAGAGAGAGAGAGAGAGAGAGCAGAGAGAGAGAGAGAGAGAGAGAGAGAGAGAGAGAGAGAGAGAGAGACAGAGAGAGAGAGAGAGAGAGAGCAGAGAGAGAGATTGTGCACAGGCCATTGCTTAAGGACCCCCCCCCCCCGGGGGGGGGGGGGTTTCATTTGGGGTCCTGGCCAGCCCAAGCCGACCCACCCACGCACCCACATGAGAAAAATTCTCCTCCGGCGAAAATTGAAACGTATTAAAGGGGCCGGAAATCTGAGGCCGATTTTAGGTACACAAACTTTTGTTTGGGCCTCTCGAGGGCGGGGGGGGGGGTTGTCCTCAAGCAATAGCCCGACTGTGCGCACACGCGCGGTGATGGTTGCGCCTTGCCTGGGCAACAATCCATGCCTTTGACCCCAGTGCCGCCACGGCCGCCGCCGAACTGGGTTTGTGAAGAGCACAGGGATGCGTGCATGAGCAGCTGCTGCCGACACGAGCGCTTGGCTTTATGTGCGAGGGCAACAACTGCCACTTTCTGAACGGCCCACGTTCTCCCGACGCACGTTTGGCTGAACGCTCCCATCCCCCTGTGTGACATTCCGTCTGGTTGTTGCTCCTTTACGGGGCCCTGAACAGTCACCCGTTCGTCCCTTCGCATGTTGCGTTGGGTCGCTGCGTTCTGTCGGCCGCTGCGGCCGGTGCTCTTGCTGGTGACGTTTCCGCGTTCGCGGAGCCCAGTGGTTGGTGTGTTGGGGCTGTGCTGGGTGTGGCATGGTGTGCCGTTTGCGTGTCAGCAGCGCCCGATAGTTGGCGTATTGAGGATGTGTTGGTTGTTGCCGGGGTCGTTTGACTGTTTTTGCTGTCCACACGCCCCCCCCCCCCCCTTCCTGTATGCCCGATTCTGCCGATGCTCCCTCCGGGGCCACGCCACGTGCATCCCTCCCTGTCCAAATCTTCCCTCCATCGCCGTGGCGTGGCTGCTCTTGCTCTCGGTCGTTGCTGACGGCGTCCCTGGAGTTGACGTGGCTGAAGCCCCCTAGACTTCCACTGAGAAGGTGGGGCGCAGTCTCCTCACCAGTGCAGGGGCTCTCCTTCACAAAAGCCCAGAATGGGTTTGGGAAGGGTGGGGGAGGGGCGCTTGGCTCATGGAGGTCTGGGGCAAGGGGATTCGCCCCCGAAGTGCAGCCCTGAAAAGTGCATTGCCCTTTTCGAGCCAGGCCCTCTGGGCCGGCAGATGCCCTTGACTCCAGCATGCACCCCCTAGTGTGGCACAATCACTGCGAATGCTCCCTTCGGCACGGTCATACGCTGGCGGCACGTCGAGTAATCCCCGTCAGAGCTAGACTGCGTTGTCATCGTCGAACTCAATTGACATTGTTGCGAGACAAAATTGTATTCATACGCCATGCAGCCGTCGGCAGCACAGAGCGTTGCACAGGCTTGGGTACTGGTGACTGACGAGTGGATGCTGTCGTAGCCGTTGATATATCCGCTCACGTAGTAGTAATTCGGGTCACAGGCTATGATTGACAAGCGCACACATATAGACACAAACAGACAGACAGATACACAGGCAGGGAGGCAGGCATGCAGGCAGGCACACTCACCCACACACACACACTCACACCGACACAGCACAGCAAACAGATGTCAGCAGCAAGCCGGAGAGGCAACATGGAGGGCAACAATGAGCAGCACCATTAAGCAACATGCCAACGATTCTGGCATTTTTGCCTCAGGCAAACCCACTGTGCTGCTGGATGCTACCTTAATCGTGCCATCCTCGCCTGTTGACAGGTAACCCCCCATGTCCACCCCCCCCCCCCCCGCCCGGGATGATGGTTCCCCCCAGCCCGGGGAGGATGTTCACCAAGTGGTGGGGGGGATGGACACCACTCCCGACCAACCACTTACCGGCGCATACTATGTAGAATTCATGGCTGTTCAGCTGCTTGTTGTAGGTTGCCAAGATCTGGGATTCACGCTGACATGCATAGATGCTGATGGTGCCATGCGCATACTGCAAGTAAGCAAAAGTCTCAATGCACTGCATACATTCATCAGTTTTCTGCCTGCCCCTATGTGGAACGGACATAATTACCCAAACCCTTTGAAATGGGCAATTTTAGGACCGACGATGCGTACGGGGAGGTCCAGGGGGGATGTGCTGTGTTTGAATGCCATGGATTGCGTTGGGCACCCTCGTGGTGATAAATAATGATGAAATGGATCACTTGCAAGCTGTTTCTGCGCAGTCAGCAACCTTCAATGCCCTAAAGAGTGGTGCACAGTGCACATCCGAGGGTAGGGTCCTTCAACCCACCCACCCACTCCCGCCTTTTGGGGGGGGAGGGGTCATATACCTTTGCTTGGTTGGCCCACACTGGCTGTAGTTTGGAGTAAGGTCGCCACCATTTAACCATTCAACTGCCCTCCTTGGCTAACAAATCTTGTGCAATAGCCGCCTCATTGGGTGAACACTATGTTAAAGTTTTCAATGCCCCTGAGTCCCAAGGCTCGCAAACCCAGCACCCAAGAAAATCTCACCCCAAGGGGGGGGGGGGGGGGCTCCATGCCTGCCAAAAACCACTGAAAAAGGCCGTTGACCCACCCACCCACCATTTGACCCCCCATCCTGGGGTAGGGTGTCCGACACGCTAAGCAATGGCCTGCTTGTGCATCTTTGCAGGCCATTTGGGGAAGGGTGGGGAAGGGCTCGCCAAGTCCTCCTTCACAATACGACGCCTTGGCCAGGCACTGCTTCCATGCAGCGGTTTCTTAGGCATTCACTGACCGCCTCGGTTCCGGCGCTGGTGAACTGTTGCTGCAGCTAAGAGCGCCTAACATTCTGTGGGCTGACCTGAGGCCCACAGCCTGAGACACCCACGGCCTGAGCCGTGGGTGGCACTTTGGGGGCAGCAGCAGTAGGACTCTGCGTAGCACCCTTTCTGTGCATTGATTCTGCGGAAAGGGTGCTACGCAGAGGCAGAGGCCTACTGCGGCTTGTTCTTCAGGCATTGTGCCAAAATTTCTGCAAGTTCAGATGCATCACTTTCTGAGCTGGAACCAGAGCTGGAACTGGTCCATCTGAAGATCCAGATGAGGTACCACCAGAGGAATCCGCTGCAAAAGGGGGGAATATTGCAACTTGTAATTCGTCATCACAGCCCTCAAGAGCCCCCCCCCACACCCACCCACCAAAATAATTGCATCACTCTCATATTCATCCCTGTTTGGGGGGCTGCCTGAGCATTCGATGGGAAGTTGAGAGGAGGGGGGCCTTGGGAGAGGAGGGGGGCAACCCCTGGGGATGACATTTCTTCCCAACGGCTTCTGTTCGCCTCCACTAGCCCAGCAACAGTAACTGCCAGACCTTGCCTCCCAACCGCTTTGCCAGGCACCAATTACTGGCAACCACTGCGGTCACCGCTTCTCCAGCCTCACGCCCCCTCAAGCAACTGCCGGGCCTCAATGCTCAACACCATTCTGGACATCCAAAAATGGGTAAATGCGACGCACTGCAAGCACCATGAAGAACTATACTTTGGGCCACTATTGTCGCATGCGCAGAGAAGCTGTGTGGAGGAGAGCACCCGGGTTGCCGGTGGTAATGAAAATCGGTTTATTGCGTGAATAAACCAATTCCGTGGGTTTGTAACATCCGGATTCAAAAACCGGAATTCACTCTGAATGCCAGTCATGCACCCGCATTGATATGGCATATGGGAGGCATTGCTCGAGAAAATGCTGCAACAATAGGGCACAGAGCGCCAAATAAATTCGAGGAAACGTTCACCACAAAACAAGAATATTCCGGTGTCCCATTCTAAACATAAACATTTCAAAAGACGCTGAAAAAACGTTCTGAGGGCGGTGTCTTTCTGCCACTGCACGGAAACGAGTGCTCCGACAGAGTGTCAGCCTTTGACTACGACGTCCTGGGCCTTGGGCTGCTGCACGGCAGTGAATAACGTCCGCACTGCTTCATGCACCCTAAGAAAATGCGGGCACTGACCTGAGTAGCAAAGGGCACCGACTCCCGACCACAGGCCGGGGTTCGCCTCAAGATTCCGATTCAAGTAAGCTCTCCCGTTTTGGTCCCAGAAGCATCCGCCGGGGCGGTTGGTGGCAGGGCCCGCGAGACTCTGGAATGGGTAGCCGAACTCCGCACCGGCGGCTTCACACTCCGCTTGCGTCGAAAGGGTGAGCCCTGTCGGACAGTTGGCCCCTCCTGCCATCTTCATATACCCGCCGGCGTATCCGGAACCTACAAGAA
Organism: Eutreptiella sp. 'Long Island Sound 2002'; assembly: GCA_964036045.1. NCBI lineage: Eukaryota > Euglenozoa > Euglenophyceae > Eutreptiales > Eutreptiaceae > Eutreptiella > Eutreptiella sp. 'Long Island Sound 2002'. The sequence continues at coordinate 6,309,648 of OZ038390.1, forward strand.
TGCCACAGGTTTCGGATCCCGGATATCCCCAATCTGGCAGCCACCATACTTTAAGCCCCCGTAATGGGCACAGAGCGACAGGCGCGCAGAGAAAAGATGGTCCACTTGCAAACGACAGCGTTGCGTTCAGTGTGGCGTTCCAATCAGATCGAAACAGCAGGCCAGACACGCAATAGGCAAAAGGAAGACGAAAGGACAACAAAAAAACGCCAGCCGCAAACCACACGGAAGATGAGGCAGCAAATACAACGCAACAGGACGCCAAAAAGTGAAAGAGGCAACAGATAAAAGGCTACAGGCAGACCAGACGCAAAATGAAGCAAGCCTCATATAAAATGCTACGGAGAGACCAGAGGCAAGCTAACGAAACAATGAAATTTAACGGGGTTCATAGTATGTCTGGTCCGCCTGCAGCATTGTTATAAATTCCTTCATTTTATGTCTGGTTTGCCTGTAACATCTCAGACATACCGAGACAGTGAACAACGTGTAAATGATGCAGGCAGACCACACGGACAATGAAGCAAGAAAGGAAGTGCTACAGGCGCACCAGATGCAAAATAAGCGGCACACAAAATGCTACAGGCTACAGGCAGGCCAGAGGTACAATCAACCATTCAATGAAATACCACAGGTAGACCGAATAATACAGAATAAAGAGACAAATAAAACAATAATGGCAGACCAGTCGTGAAAAAAAACACGAAAATACACTTTTCCACGTGCACCAGACGAAGAACGAAGCACCACATAAATTACTACATGCAGACAAATACCAAAAATAAGCAACAATTCAAATTTTGGGACGAAAGGTGATGCAATAAATCAAATGCCACAGGCGGACCAGTCGTGAAATAAAACAAAAGACGAAGTGCCACACCAGACCACACGTAAAATGAAGCAACAAAGAAAATGCTACAAGCAGGCCAGAGGTACAATCAACCATCCACCAAAATACTACAGGCAGACCGGTCGTGTAATGCAACGAAAATGAATGCCACCAGACGTAAAATGAAGCAGCAAGAAAAATTCATTTCGGAAATGCTACAGGCGGACGAGACGTAAATCAGCGGCGTACAAAATGCCACAGGCAGACCAATGGAAAAATGAACCAAAAAAGAAGAAATTGCACAGGCAAATCAGACGTAAAATGAGACAATAAATGAAATGCTACGGACAGACCACGCATACGATGAAGCAACAGATACAACGCTACAGTCAGGCCATATGTACAATGAGCAACGCCCAAAGTGCTCGAGAAAGAAAGGACGTGGGATACAGCACCAGAGAGATGGCTACGGGCCGGCGACAGCAACAAATGAAGTGCTGCGGACAGAACACGCGTACGAATGAAACCACACAAAAAAGGGCAGAGGAGACGTAAAATGAAGCAACAAATACAATGCCACAGACAGACAACACGTACAATGAAACTGATCATAAAAATGCTGCAGCCACACGAGACGCAAAAATGGCACAACATATCAAATGCCACAGGCAGACCAGAAGGAAAATGAAGCAACAAATGACACGCGACAGGCAGATCAGACGCACAACGAAGCACCATCTCAAATGCTACGGGCAGACCAGATGCAAAATGAAGCAACGAACAAAATATTACGCGCAGGCTCGGCCTGTGCCTTGATATCTTCTGCAAGGCGGCCACAGGCGCATGACATACCTTCACAAGGAAACGCATCTCCATTCGTAGTGCTGATTGTCCACTGCTGCCAACTGCCAGAGGAAGCATGCAAACCCAGGACACCATGACGATCCTCCAAGTAATAGCCCCTGTGGCTCCTGATGTAGTGCTTGCCGCCCCCCACCGATGTAATGGTCCATTTCTGATAGGTTCCAAAATCACTATGTAACGACAAAGACCCGCTACGATCCTCCAGTCGCTGGCCCCTGTGGCTAATTATGAAATACTTGCCGTCTTGAGTGGCCGTAATGTGCCACTTCTGATAACAGCCAGAATCAGAATGAACACCCGGCGTACCAGAACGATCCTCCACGTATTGGCTCCTGTGGCTCTTGATGAGGTACTTGCAGCCTGGCAAAAGGAAGTCGGGAAGCTGGGAATGCATTTGAAAAAGGCCCCAACCAGGCTATTGCTTAGTAACCCGCGGGGGGGGGGGTGTCAGGGGCTGAAGATGACCCCCCACCCACTCCACCCCACAAGGGGGGGGGGGTGCGGTATACCTCTGCTGGCCCACATTGGCTGTGGTTCAGAGGAAAGACGCCACGCTCTTCGGGACTCTTGGTAATCCCCTCCAGCCCATCTTGTTTCCTTGTCATGGAATTGGAAGCTCATCACTCAGAGTGTGGGTCGCAAGATGATGAACTATCCATCTCCACACTTGAATGCTCATTGCGGGACAACACAGCACAATGATTGCCATGCGTGGGAAGCTTCGTCACATCTCGCTGGCGCTTTTCGCCTTGGGTCCCCTTGTCAATCCGTGGACCACTGCAAACCCAGCACCCATGAAGGACCCCTGGGGTGGGGGGTCTATTCTTCTCAAAATCACGACAAACCCCTTTGGCGCACCCCCCCCCCCCCCTCCCGCAGTAGTGTATCCGCCACACTAAGCAATAGACTGGTCCCGACAAGATCTTTTCCATTGACATATCATATCCCTTTCAACGAACCACATGGTCTCATATCACAATCATCCCTTCATACCACACCTTCATAGAAATGAGATATGCGCTAGCTACAAGGGGAAAGAGATTTCACGTATTAAGGTTCCGGACAGGTTTCGATAATATTCTACAACTCAGTATTTTTGTACGGACCAGGTGAGAAACTGAGAGGACACCTGCACATTCAAAATTGTTTTACAAGAGCACAGCAGCAGAAATCCTCATAACTCACCGTTTTGCAGAGATTGCACTAAAAAAGATTGACTTCCAGATCCAGATCCAACCACTTCTATCGTGCTGTATCTGAATCTATTTTCTTGAAGAAATTCGTTTTCTACAAAGCACATGATTTCCCATCGCCCATTGTGTTGTGGAACATGCGACACGCGCACTACAACACTACTCAGACACATCTCCAGGCCAGTATCAAGGTGGGGGAGGAGTTCTTCGAACTTCCAGGCCCCAAGGGCGGCCGTAAACCATAATGTCATCCGCAAGCACAGCGCTTTGTTGCGTGCTGTTCCGTTCTCCTCCTCCTCTTCTCCCGTGCTTGTGAAGAGATCTGTTGCTGAAACGCTCTCAAGTGCTGATGCAGTTTGGACGAAGCAGCATCTGAACACCCGAATGACCCCTGTCACGATTGAGAGATGAGGCCAGCTCCGCTGATGCCACCGGCTCGGGCCACCGGCCACTGCCGTGAGTCGCCCAGCCACCTGCCATTCGTCCTGCCCACCAACCACCATCGCCGCCCAACCCAGCGGCCACACATGCCACCCGCCCCGTCCAAGAGTCGTGGCGCTGTAATCTTCGTTGCGAAAATCCTTTTGTTCTCTCCGTCCCGAAAATCCTTTTCCCAAACCAGATGCCCTGATTTCAGCGCTTGCCCTTGCGCGCTAGACCCCGACCACGCCATCTCAACTCTGTCCAAAACATGTGTTTGTGATCCACCTGGGATCCCTGCATCAAATCTCCGACACGATGATGGGGCGGGTGGGGACTCCATAAATGCAACATGAGCGGACTCTGTGGAACATGCAGCATCCAGTTGGATTGGTTGTATGGGCAGACTACACCCTAGACTGTATGCTTTCCTTGGCAGGCATGGGTAGCTTCACGAAGGCGGGATGGCTGTTCGTGGGGATGGGGCGGGGGCAATAGTGTAACTTCGGCCCGTTGTTAACACGGAGGACTTCAACAAATGTGGACCTCGAGGTTCTCCTTGTCCTGCCCCAGCTGTCCCTCTTCCTGGCCCGTGGGAAAAAATTCACAGCCAGCTCCAATGGAGGAGGTGCGCATAAAATCTGCACTTCCGGGCTCAAACATTCAAATGCACCACTGACACAAGGAGATCTGTACGCGCACCTTGAGTGCCGTCGCACAAAGCACATTGGACTGCGAAAAAACACACCAGTCCTTGCCGGGAGCCATGCACCTTATCCGATCATCGTCCTGGTCCAACACTGTCAGATTTTCATATCGATTAAAAGCACAAAACATGGCCTACTTGAACTCATGGTTCACATCCTTTTGGAGGAGGAGGACCACCACGACAACGACGTGGTCCCCAGCACGTTTGGCCCAGGCAACCTATGCTCTCGGCTACAGGGCTAGGGACATAGCAATGACCAAATTATGGCAATTTATCCCACATGCAGATTCGGTAAAGGCCCTCTCACTCCCCCGAGGTGTCTCCAGCCGGCCCATCTGAGCATCCAGATGTGAACAATGCAAAATTACCTGCGCGACGGAATGCACTCTTTTGGCGAGACAATAGGAGAAGTTCATGCAAATGACTACACTCCGAAACCACAGTCTTGTTTTGCGCAAGCAGGGGAGCAGGCCACAACCCGGCTTGCATAACCCCGAAGTGGGAAAGCTCAACAGCTCAAGTCACTAGTCTGGGCAAAGTGTGCATACCCCAGTCTTTGATATAGCACGCAGCATCCGAATGACCACCGTCGAAACCCGCAGTTTTGATTCCAATTAGGTTCCAAGGATATTTCCCCGAATACACCGAACAATCAGTGTACGAGTGTTTCCACGCAAATGCAACGCACTTGGGGTCAGAATTACATTTAGCTTCGCACTTCGAAATCGTGTCGGTTGCCGCGTCGTTGTAATGGCAGCAATAAGCTCCTCCCAAGCTTTCAGTCAATCTCGAGGCACACTGGCCGACTCCAACCTGGTAGTACTCATCTAAAAGATGAACGTCGCATGTGCATGTGCCACTTCAAATCAATCGGTGGTCGAGATAGTGGAACTCGGGTCGACGGCAAACACCCGTTTCGTTGGTGTGTCCCGCACCGATTCGACCTTGACCTGCAGGAAAACTGAGCCCTTCCACTAGTCATCGGTCGTTCAACAAGCCAATCAAAGGCGGAGTGGTTGGGTCGATGATTCATAACTGTGTTGCTACATGCGCGCGACGTGATAACTCACAGACACCTATGTTTCCGATTGGTGTTGTCCCGCCTCGTGCCTGCACATATCACGCTTTGTTTTAGTGGAGTTCAGCCTGGATAAATCCATTATCAACAACCTCCTGCAATCTTGTGCATTGGCTACACTACTGGAGTCAGGTGTCAGGTTTCACATGCCTGGCCCCAGCTACCCCCCGCCCCCCTTGTAATCCATCCCTCAGGCCGGTCCCCCCCCAACCCCAGTTCCAGTGTAACCTGAAGAAAAAAATTCTTCAGCGGCTAGTGTTTCCTGTGCGTTTTGGGCCAAGTGACGGTCCCCCCCATGGGGGGGGGGGGGTTGTAAGGTGTGGGGATTGGCAGGGGGGGGGGGGGTAGAGCATCCAGCAAACGCAAGGGGTCCAAACCGCACGCCAAAACCTCGGATTGCCCCCCCCCCCCCCCTCCCCGGTACATGGTGAAGAGCTGTTGACAAGCGCATGAGTACGAAACCGTGTCCCCACATCGAGCCCCCGCAATTGCTATTTTCAATTTCAATTCAACGCTTGCACGGGCAACACAAATCCTTAGTGACCATTCATAGGCTGAGTGGAAGTGCATAAGCCATACGGAGCGGAGCACACACCAGATGTTGACCTTTGTCAAGATGGTGTCACGAGTCACACATGGGGTGGGCACTGTGGCTGTTAGAGCTCAGCGCTCGTGAGCCGATACGACACATTGGCGTAACGAAAAACCTTCCCGTCTTTGCCAACTATGAGTGCACCAGCCCGTAGCCTTTCATTGTCTTGTGCTTACACACCAAAACATCACAGCCGACCGATCCAGGGTTTCCGCCTGCCCGTCTGCAGGTTCACACTCCACAATCACAGTTCTGGGCGGGGTCTGGGCTGGGTCAACTCGGTCCCCTTTTCATTCATTCTGTGGCGGCTTATGCCCCCGGCTGGGCATAAACTCGGTCCCCTTTGGCAGAGGATTTTCTGAACATTGACCTACAAGGGACGCAGAAGGGGGGCGTGACAGTGATGGCCTTGCCTGTACCCTCTTCAGACTGTTCCTACGTCCCTCCTCAGCCCGTCGCGGCATCCTATGCACCCACTTCCACAGCTAACCCTGAGGATGGCCATACTTCTGTAGCACGGGACAATCAGGTTCATGCCCCAGCCCCCACCGGTGTCGGTACGTTTCACCTGCACGTCCCCGTTGTCCAGCACTGTCACTCGGAAGGTGTCCCCGGCATTATAATTGTTCAAGCGGCAATTTCGGTCACAGGGCGATATGCAGGATGCAACAGGTTCCGGGGGAGTGACGGTCTTTGTGTTGGATGTGGATCCTCCAATGTTTACCGCAACAGTGGAACAGGTGTCAACGGCTGAGGTGTCAATGCCTGAGGCGAAGATATACATATGGCCACCCAGGCTAATCACGCAGCTTGGACAAGCAAGGCATGCATGATTTACGCAGGTGCTGAAGGGCTCCCTCCTCTGCGTATTTTTCTTGCGTACAACCTCAGCCGCCAAGGCATCCTGTGCACCCACTTCCACAGCTAACCCACCATACTCTTGCGGACTTTCAGGCTCATGCCCCAGCCCCCAGTACTGTCGGTCCGTTCGCCTGCACCTGCCCGTTGTCCAGCACTGTCACCGTTGCAAGGGGCAGGGGCAGGGGCAGGGACGTTGTAAGGAGGACCTGCAACTGCCAAAGCAAGGAAAGGAACAGCAACGCATCCCTGACCAGGGAATTGGCAAACCAAAAGCGCAAGAGACAAAACTACCAAAAAAGGGGTGTACTGTCAGAGTAATCAAGTTGCAAACCCTACGTGATGAAAAAGTGATTGCGGAATTTCGAGACAACTACCAATAGTGATTCAAAAATGTTGCTTGTCTCGGGTAAGGAAAAAGGGTCGGGCCCGCATATCACCCCACGCCAAGGACGTGTCGTGGTCAGATACTGCTGCATGGAACGAGAGTATTCGCCGTCTGCTAACGGGTGGATTTGGCGGAAAAAAAATAGTTTGACACTGCGCAAGTCAATAGAGGGCCCAACATGCGACCCTAACTGTGAAATTCTATGTGGGTCAAGCATGGGTAATTGCACACAACACCTACCTTGGACACCCCCGATGAAGGCCAACAGCAGGAGGATGGCCGTGCGTTTCATTTGAAATGTCTAAGAGACGAACGGTTGTAGGGGTGCGACGTGAGTGAACATTAGATTGAGAGCTTGACAAAGACCTACTGCAGCGTCCCCATCTCGGGTCTAGCTCAAGTTTTCATGGGTAGTGATGTCGACAATCAAGGAGATAAGATACAAGGGCGCAACTAGTAGCAGCCTCCCTTAGCCAGGTGCACTACACGAGCCTTCCGGTGGGTTGGTGGTGCTGTGTGTGGTTTACTCTCACAGGCATCTTTTTAACGGGACACGGTTATGGCTACGCAGATACTGGCTGCTCCTCAAGTGTGCCAAACTGGTCACTAATTCGTGGATTCGTGGCCCTGATCACTGTTCTGCAAGGTTTCCACCGAGCTGCCGCCGGTTTGGAAACCAGGGAAAGGCCCGGAAATGAAATTTGTGTTGACTTGGAGCACTTTTTACCTTGGAAGATTATCCCCCAGCATCCAATAAAATCCTGGGTAGCCTGGTCACTAATTAGGGACTGGTCTTCTATTGCACATGAGTCTGGATGTATGGTTGCCACTTGGGGCTCGCAAAAATACTCAAGTGAAGAGCTATGGGAGAGAAGCTTCAATAGATGGCGGCTGAGTGACGGCGCGCGTGTCCAGATGCAGGCCGCTGGTTCCATGGTTGGTGGCTCCTTGATACCAGGGGTCATGATTGATGTCACGTGAATTAACATTTGGCGACTCGCAAATTTCGATTGATGACTGGCACTTGAACAAGCGGCACCAAGACTGCAGCACTTCTTATTCGAGGGAATTGGAAAGCACGGACCCCCCCAAATGTCAAAGGGCATGACCTACTTGACATACCCAGCCTGTTCGGCTCGGCTCAGATGCATTTGAGACCGGTTTTGGTGTTTGCCTCCGTCGTGCCCTCCTTGACCGTTTGATAAGCATGGCTGTTGTTTATTCTGGTGCCGACATGGAAATGTTGAGCGCGCTTTCTCCAAATACCTAGGCAAAGAAAAAAACACCGTTACACCTCTAGGTGCCATCCCAAGGATCAAAAGGGGTTTTGAGGGTGCGGCAGGCAGGGGGGGGGGGGTTTTCGGGGTGGGTGATCCGGATCATTTTTGATCCAAACACTAGGCAGTGGGGAGGGGGGGGGGGGTTTCGGGGGTGGTGATCCGTGGATCACTTTGGATCATTCTTGGACCATTCCGGACCATTTTGCTTATTGCACTTTGAACTTTGTGTCAATGGTCGTGTGGACTTGTGGATCATTTTTTGCAAGTTAAATTGATGGAACAAGTGAACTTCCATTTTTGGTTCCTTTTTTTTTATGTTGCTGTGTGATACTTACATTTGGAAGATACATTTTTGGATCATTTTTTGCAACACAAATTGGTCAATCAATATGTTGTTTTGTGCGTGCTCTACGTGATACTTACATTTGGAAGTTACATTTTTGGATCATTTTTTGCAACACAAATTGGTCAATCAATATGTTGCTTTGTGTGTGCTCTACGTGATGCTTACAATTGGGGGTTGCATTTTCGGATCATTTTTTGCAACACAAATTGGTCAATCACTATCTTGTTTTGTGCGTGCTCCGTCTTTGGATCATTTTTGTTGCTTATGATTTGGTGGATCATTTGCCCTTGTGTTCTCTACTTTTTCTACTAGTGGCCTAGTTTGTGTAATGTCGGAGCCATCCCATTTGCAATTGCGTTTTTACCCATTTCCTAATCCTCTAGGTCATCGGAATCGCTTTAGGAGAACAGCAACGGATTCGGCGAATGCCTCGCTCTAACCCTATACCCACTTCCTACTCCCCAGCATAAAAAATCGAAACTAACAGTAGGTCATCGGAATCGCTTTAGGAACAACGGATTCGGCGAATGCCTCGCTCTAACCCTATACCCACTTCCCACTCCCCTACAAAAACTCAAAACTAAAATGTACAGTGTATGTACAGTGGAGACCTTTTTTCCCATGCCGGTGGCGGGGTTTTTATCCAGGTTATCCAACATTTCCATTGCTTTGCTTTGCATGTGCCCGCCTTCTTTGTGTTGACATGACTCCATATGTGTACGCATCACGACCACGGGTTCTTGAGCCCCTAGGACTGTCCACGTGTCCGAATTAGTGATCCGGAAAATTGCGGATCATTTTGCTAGGCAGTGGGGGGGGGGGGGGTTTATGGGGTGGGTGATCCGTGATCCGCGGATCATTCGGTGGGGGGGGAGGGGGGGGGTTTTGGACCCCCGCGGATCAGTGATCCGCGGACCGCCTACCACACAGGGGTGCAAACCGCCGCGGCGAGTTTGCGGTTTGACCAACATGAAGTCTAAACAACAAAAACTTGGCCCCTAGTGAGCAAAAGGTCCAAATGAATGGACCTATGCAACTTCTTCAAGGAACTTCTCAAAGGCCATTGTACAAGCTAACCGTAACCAAACATTCAGGTGAGTGATGAACAACAAGTGTGGAAGCTCAGGCTCAAAGCTCGGAATCAAACGCATTCGAAACTGTAACGGGTGAGACATGTCTTTGCCCCGTTGAGCATCCCAAGGTGGCATTTGTAGCATGCTTTCTAGTTTTCAATACGGAACACCCTAAATGCTTGGCGTCGTTTCCAATAATTTTGGGATGAGATTTTTGTGTATCACGAAATTTTGGCTTGGGCCTTGTGGCCCATCTAATTTGACTGCATAACAGAATGAGAGGTCCGCGGGTCCACGGGAAGCCCTAGCTTCTTGTTGTGCACATGCATGCCACCTAATTGTTTACAATTTTCGTTGTTTGTTGCTTGCTTTTCTTTCAAGCGATCACAAACATGGACATCCTCATTACGTAATCACAAGCGCCGTGACACAATGAAGAGTTTCAAGTTGACCTCCGCTCTCCAGCTCGCTTTGCCATCGTGTTGTCACTTGTAGAGGCAGAGGGTTAGGGTGCCCATGCGGCACATCACGAGTGTGAGAAGCGTGGCTTGAGAATGTGGAAGAGAGTGAAGCAAGGCAACGAGCTACCCGTCGCCACAAGAATTTTACGTCCACTTCGTCATGATACTTCTTCCAAAGCATGGAAGCATGTAGCCAGCATGTAACATTTCACGATTCACGGTTCACGGCTCCCGGTTCACGAAGCCGATGAGCTAGTTTACATGCACACGTCCAACGCAGGTTGAATGCCGACATGGAGCTTCGCTTCGAAGTATCCCAGAATGAAGAGTCTTTATTAAAGGTATGCTGCCATTCGTTTGTTCTTATGATATCACCATTCGATTGTTGCTTACCGTCTCTGGATGCTTGAATGGCACATCTCCGTTTTCAAAACAACTCGGAAGAGTGACCTTGGCCCCGACTGGTGTCAATAAGTGGCCCGACCCCCATGCAAAAGGAAGCCCCACCCCTGCATTCCGCTTTTGTGATTCTTGCCTGCGAGCTCACATGCCTGCGAATTTTCATCATCACAATTTGATTGGGTGTTGTTTGACTATCGATACGCGCACCGTGCAACTAGATGAAAGGGAAAGGTAGACGTCGATGTTGCGCTGTTATTTATCTATGGAGCGATTCTCGTCGTGGGGAGGGGGGGGTTCTCCTTTTTGAGGCATGGCGGTCCCCCGCCGAAATAACACAAAACATTGCTCCCATGCGTGGTGGGGGGGGTTCTTCCTTCTCTGGTTGATCTTTTGGCTGCCCAGCATAGACCGAGACGTTTGTGAAAGCATGCCACATGGCACGGGGGTGCCCACCGTCGCAAGCGGTCGCAGGCAGTCGCAGGCGCTTGAGATGCCCTTTTTTGGCCAAAAACCCCCTTTTGAGGGCTCTTTGCCATGAAAGTAGTTTTCACCACATTTTTATTTTAACCGAAAAAAATGGTTTTGTACCCGAAAGTAACAATTGCATAGGTGGATGACGTCATGACTATGAAAAAAAGTGACGATGGGGTCTAAAGGACCACATTTTGCTGCCGTGGCAAATCGGTTCCTATTCCCATTGTTGATGTCCGTCGTCGTGCACTTGAAGCCCAAAAAGTATTTCGTGACCTTCATGTAAAAGCCTGGCGCAAAAATGGGTATCCTCCAGTGGCTTCACAATTTGATGTGCCACCGGTGGTTGCCTGTGTTTTGCGTTCTTTTCATGGCCATTGTCTAGCACCCGAGGAAGAGGGATACAACGAGTCTCAAGGTCGCCGGCGTTGCAAGGCATCTTGAATGTTTGAAAAGATAGGAATGAGCACACGCGCAATGCCCTACAAAAGGCGACCAAACAAAAGGGGCAAGCGACAGATCCAATGGAAGCTAACAAGGTGCGTGTTCATCGTGCCAAGTGGCAAAAGGCCAAGGCTCCGTGCGTCCAACCACTTGTGTTGACAATGAGGCAGGCAACAAGCCATTGCCGGTGCTACTATTTAGTGCAAGAGACAATTGTGATATGTCTTTCCTTCACTGGGTTAATGCATTGCACACTTGGAGGGACGGAGGGAGGGAGGCCGGGCGGGCTGGAGGGAGTGGGGGAGGGAGTGTATGGGTTATGCCATCCGTAGACGTGTACGAAAATTTTCTTAAGCAGTCGCAGGCGGTCGCAGGCGGTTACAGGCGGTGGGCACCCCCCACGCAGCGCATGCGCTTCAAAACAATTCTTTTCAAAGAAAGTTTGGAAATGGCTGCGCATGCGCTTCAAAACAATTCTTTTCAAAGAAAGTTTGGAAATTGCGTGTTTCCGATGTTTGCATAGCACACAATGCCGTTTCAAGAGGATGATGTGGACCAAATGTGCAAAATAGTAGGCATTTCAACCAACTGGTGGCCGTCTGCCACCATGCCCATGAGTGAGTCATGAGTCAAGTTGGTGTCCATAGCCAGGGCCAAGTCTAAGTCTGCCTTCGTTTTTGATGAGTACACTCATTTATTTGTTCAAGTGCACATTCATATGGGAAGGTGCCCATGGTGAGTGTACATTGGAGTGTCAAATGAGTACCCATGGATATGGCCAAGGGTATCATTCCAAAAAATACATCGTCCATGGAAGCCCTCTATTTTGAACTGTGCAATACACAATGCACCCTATTTTTCAGGGTTTGCCCGTGTCATCATGATGAAGTGGCGCAGAGGGCCGGTGCTCGTGGATGCCTGTTACCAATGGAAGAAAACACAGCAAGAATCCTTGCCAACAACAGGGTGAGTGTCGCCCTGATTTCGGGACTCTGCTGCCATCTGTACCGGAGCTGTTGCAGACTGTGATAGTATTTCTCTGTGGTGCATTTGCGATCTGACTGACGCTGTTGGTGCCGTTGGTAAAACATTGAATATGCCGTGTCCTGACCACATTGTGGGGCAGCATCTGCATGATTTTGGTTTGCACAGTTGACACAAGGGCAACATGAGCACGCTGAAATTTTCGGCACAGAATTGGCATCTGAACGTGTTTACGCATTCCCTGCTGGGGCCAAAGTTGCGGTGTGGACGTGGCATGGTTGTCACGTGCAGGTACGTGGTTCTTCCCAGCCCACTTTGGATCTTGGGGCATAGGATATGACACCCCTGCACCTCTGACAAAGACAAGCAAGTGCCCGTTTCCTGGTCCGTCTAATTCATGCCTCTCAGCCTTTATAGAGCGTCACCCATCGGTGCCTGCTTGAATGGTTTCGATGTGTCATCGGCTATACTTCTCATGGCATATTCTTGAAGGCAGTGCGGAGATTCAAAGGATCACGATATGCCAGATTTGGGATCCTCCTACTGCGTACGTTGGTGCATCATCTGTGCCCAAATTCGACTCTCGATAGTTTGGCGGTTCATGATTCAAAGGAAAGGGGCAATGCGCTAGTCGTAGCACACGCTAGTCCTCTCATGACTGGAAGTGTGCCACGTCGCTGGCCATCAAGGAACGGGAGGGGTCAAGGCGAGTGCCGCGCTTCAAAGCTCAGCTCGGCTTCGGGGGAAGCCATAAGGGAGCCGCAGCAACGGGGCACATCCCAGTCTGGCTGGCAACGTGGTGATGAGAATGTTTGAGTGGGGCAGTGGACTCCTTTCATGCAACCCCCGCAACCCCTCCAGGACACAGAGTCACAGCTTTCTAAGACCCGCACATCCGCACGACAGACATCCTTCATATCATCGGCCACCACCACATGTCCCCTGCATCATTCGATGCTCACAGCACTTTTTCACCCGCTCGCCAAATGGTCACGCTTTTGCCGGCATTCAATGTGGCGGACCATTGCACTGGACTAATGGGCCAAATGTTCGATCCGTATTGTTGACCCCACGGATGATCATGGCCTCGAGACACTCAATCACCACGTGAGTCTCCTCGGCCGCACAACGAGCAAAATGTCGTGCGCGGTTGGGGGGGGCACGGAGGTTTCAAATGCAGTGAGTGGTTGGGTGCATGAAGCGCTTTGTTTCATCCCTTTGGGGGTGGAGCAGCGCCTGGCAATCTCCCCTCATACAACCCTAGCCCACCGCCTACATTTGCCACTCCCTCCCCCCTCAACTGCCTATGATACCCAGCCCCACCCAAGTTTCTTGGACACTCGGCATTGCCAAGGCCCCCGCTGGTTTTACTCGGGACCGAAGGGGTTCGAAGCGCCCGAATAGTGAAGCCCTGCCTACAACACCCTCATTCCCACTCTAGTGCGGATATGTTCTCTTCATGGATCCTCGGGGACACTCCCGCCCCCTGACCACCTCTTTGTCGTCTTCGTTGTGGTCCACTGACCAAGGGTTCCATCTCGGAATTGCCGCCTCCGGTAATTTTTTGGGGGCGCTCTCGGCCCTCTCGGGGACAGCAGGTTGCAATTTTTGGGCATTTTCTCCATCTGTTTGTGTGCCTTTGCTGCAGCTCGAGGATTGCAAGGAGGTTTATCCTCACAAATGGGAGGAGAACGCGGAGATTCCAATGCACAAATACGCCAGCATCCATCTTCGGCTTGCAGGTGTTGAGGATCCCGCTTCAGTAGTGGTGAGCTACCTGTGGGACCGTGGAAAGGCGTTGAACTACAGAGAAACGGTGTTGTGGACAGTGGCGGCCGCAAAATGTGCCATTGGCACACCCAATACACGGCACGAGCAGATGCCGAGCCCCGTGGCGGCTTTCACCGGACACATGTCATGTCCCCATAGCGGTGCTCAGGAATGCCTGCAACACTTGCGGACTGTTGCGGACGTTTGTGAAGTGCAGAAGTCCGCGCCCCTTCGTTCGTGAGCCAGGGCCATCAGAAACCGACCGCAGGGATTTCCATTCCTCAGACATCCGTTGTCCGTTGCAAGACAGCAGCACAGGACGCTGCCAACACGCAGCTCATGGTCAGCGCTTCGCTCAACTTCGCCCACCCAATCGACACTCCCCATGTTTCCTTGTCCCAACTGGACACGACCACAAACACAACAGCGCACCGCGCAGTCCAATATGTGACTGTGCCAAGTGGCAGCAATTTGATGCAAAATCCTGAAAAATAGCTAAACATCAAGACAGAAAACAATTACACTGTCAAAAGGCCCTGAAAACGACACGTACACACCAACCGCTGCAGGGATCTTTCGTCTGCCCGCCATCGGTGTTTTTGCCAGTGGTTGTGGTTGGAACAAATTGAGGGTCCTCTGGTGCGCCGAAAATCTTATACACCCCACATATGCGGTCGCACACCTGCCCTGCGCGGGCGACACCACCGCGACAGCAGCGGCAACTGCTGTGCTGCAGCAGCCGCAGCATTCCTCATCATTTCTCGCGCTTGGGCTCCACCGGGGCGATCTGGTGACAAAAACTTCTGCGCGACAAACATCAGCCATCTTCGTCCAAAGGGCAATTGGTGTTTCCTTCTCCCTCATGTGTTGGTCTGACTTCCAAGATGACGGTGTTGTCTGTTGCAGATATGAGGCGCCTGGCGAAAGAGCAGCAGACGCGTGGACCTCGGGTATGCGGCTGCACGGAGGTCGCGTTGTGGAGATGTTGAATTGGGAACTGCCTGTGGAAATGCTCTCGAGGGCCCGAAGAGGCCAGGAAAGGCAGTTCATCGGCTGGCGACTGGGCTGGTACGGGGGCATGCAACTGTGCATTGGTGCGTGAGCACATGGACGTTGCCGGCGTAAATCGTTTTGGCCTGAACGTTTGCGTGTATGCGCGTAACTCGCCGATGTGGGGACGCCACCCGGTACTGTGTCGGGGTTGCCAGAACCAGGCATCCTTACGCCTGAGCGACGCGGGTTTGCGCGTAACTAACGCGTTTTTTGCGCGCGAGTAATGCAATGTTTGCGCGTGAGCAACGCATGTCTGCGGGCAAGCGACGGGCATGCCTGGCCCATAAGGTCGCAGAGACCTGGCTTCATACCCCAACGCAAGCACAACCGCCGGCCTTTGGTGCCATCGGCGGAGCGCTTTCCAGAGGCCAAGCACCCGTCATGGGGAGAGGACCTCCAGACGGGCCGTGGTAGAGGCCCCATGCCACTGGATCCCCATGCCTCGTCTTCATCAGGCCTCCCGCTTATAGTGGGGCCACCACCGAAGCGGTATGCTTCCAGGACAAGGCATGAGTTGCGCCAAACCACACCACAGTCATACTCTCACACCATTACACAGGGGGCGCACCGTGTGCTGTGCGAAAGGTCGGCTGTTTTCCACCCCCGGTAGCCACGGGTTGCAGGGTCCTGAACTCTGCACCCCCGAGGCTGTTTTGAATGGATGATGCGGGCTTCTGTAGGGGGGGCGTTTTGCAGGGGTGTTCTCGGGATGGACACCGTAACAATTGGCGCTCTGAAGGCACTGCGCGACAACGCTCCCACAGATTGGTGCACTTGTGGGGGCTGTAACTCGGTTTCCACCTTCTGCGTTGGTCGGCCGGCCACGTATTCCTGACACAGGCATGGGCCTTCGAGGACAGTGCACAGAGGCGCAGTGCGAGAGCCGTGGAGCTCAGCGTGTGGCCCCTGCGCTTCACCACTGCTGACCATGCCCTGACCATGCGATGGTGGCGCGGGGCACTTGCCTGCTGGCGGCCGCTTCTTGCGATGCGTCCACTTTGGGCCCCCCAGTTCAGTCATTGCGGTTGACTCGCGCTTCGTGGTCTGTCACTGCCGCAGCACTGTGCCTTCCGTGCCCGTTGCCGTGGTGCAGGTGATGATCTGTGGGCCGCAGGGCAGTGGCAAGAATGCGCTGTGCAAGCTTCTGATGAACTACGCTGCTCGCCAAGAGAACTGTCTCTTGTATGCCGATCTGGATCCAGCACAGAACGACGTATGAGCTCGCATGAGGGGGGGGGGGGCAGTCCCCGGGACCCACCTCTTCCTCCTCCACTTGACGTCATCACACCGTGTCGTCATGCGAAGCCCTCTTTCGGACCCTATTTATGAGATTATTCGTGTCCAGTGGCGCGGCCAGAGTCAGTCGACGAGGACGTCCTCCCTTTTACCCATGTGTGTTGGGGCTCCCTAAGCGATATGGATCGGCCCCTTTCCAGTTGGGGATATGTCTTGGTCTTGGGTTGTAACTCAACGACGTGTCGAAGATATTCAAGATTTGTTGCCGATTCGAGCACCTAAGAATCTGGTGAACTCAGCGAAACGAAACCTGTGGCGGCGTGTAAGAGTGCTTTGAGCGCCAGATCCACCGCCTCCCTTGAGTTGTGTGCACCGAGGAACGCCTCACTTGAGTTGGTGGATGCCTCAGCGGTTGGCGTGCAGTCAACGGCTGTTGCTGTGCCCTTTTAAGGAACGGCTGTGAGTGACCCACCGGGATGTATTGGAACGGCTGATAGCCACAGGAGGAGGCACAGTCCCAACACACCAAATACTGGGCTCCGCGAACGCGGAAACGACGCCAGCAAGAGCACCGGCCGCAGCGGCCGACAGAACGCAGCGACCCGACGCAACATGCGAAGGGAAGAACGGGTGACCGTCCAGGGCCCCGTAAAGGAGCAACAACCCGACAGAATGTCACACATGGGGGGTACCCTTCCCTTTGACCCCCCCCCCCCTTTGACCCAGATTTCACAGAGGGAAAAACCGAAATTTACGAAAGGAAATATTGATTTGGGCTATTTTTGGTACACAAACTTTTGAGTTCCAGACCCCCCCCACCCCCCGTCCTCTCTTCTAATACATCCCTCGTGACCCATGTGCGTTGCAACGCGTGCAAAGCTGGTCAAATGCAGAGCAGAGGTGTTTGGTGCCGAGTGCCAGCGGTTCACGCGTACGCAGAGAACGGGGATGGGGGCCAGTGCCGTCGTCCTTGAACGAGCTGCTGCGTTGCCTTCTTGCAGATTGTGCCCGGCTGCGTGGCGGCAGTGGCCATTGTGCAGCCCATCAGCATCGAGGTTTGTTGTATGTGAACGCCAGAGCGGACGGACGGCCCGGGACGTCGGGATGCGTGATGCGTTGGCGAGCGTGGGAGTTTCTGCAGTCTGCCCGGCATGACCCGCGCAGTCCGTCTGCAGGGAATTGCAGTGATGCTGAGGAGCATGGCCGAGGGCAGTGGGATTGGGATCTTGACCCTCCTCGGCACATGGGGTCCGGGCCCCCTTTGTCATGGGAGTCATGGAGCATAGTTGAGGGCTGGTAAGCTTTGGTGGAGGGTGGTGAGGTGCGTGGAGGCCGGGTGGGGTCTGTGGTGCGTGGTCGCAGGCCCTTTGTTTGGGTCATGGCGGTCCGAGTGCCATGCCCTCTGCTGACGTGGGATGCGGCGGCGTTGTGCTTTCCATTGCGGGTGTGTGTCCCGTGCTCCGCAGGACAAGTTCAGCCTCCTGGCGCCTTTGGGATACTTCGTGGGCGAGACTGACTGCACAGCGGTATGTTCTCCGTAGTTCCGTTGACATGCCCTCGGGCCTGCTCCGAGTTCCTGTTGTGGGTCATAAATGCGGAGGCGGGACAGAGACAGTGCCCCAGAAGAAGACGGGCAGCGATGCA
This sequence comes from Eutreptiella sp. 'Long Island Sound 2002', assembly GCA_964036045.1. NCBI lineage: Eukaryota > Euglenozoa > Euglenophyceae > Eutreptiales > Eutreptiaceae > Eutreptiella > Eutreptiella sp. 'Long Island Sound 2002'. Next base: position 6,327,743 of record OZ038390.1, read on the forward strand.
AAAGATCGCAGGAAGCAAGAAAAGCGCGTGCGACGTGGTTGCTGGCGGCGGCAAAGGTGGGCAGTAACGGATTCGAGCACCTAAGAATCTGGTGAACTCAGCGAAACGAAACCTGTGGCGGCGTGTAAGAGTGCTTTGAGCGCCAGATCCACCGCCTCCCTTGAGTTGTGTGCACCGAGGAACACCTCACTTGAGTTGGTGGATGCCTCAGCGGTGGGCGTGCAGTCAACGGCTGTTGCTGTGCCCTTTTAATTTGCAAATTTGCTTTCAATTTGCCGGCGGTTGAACGGCGGTTGGCGGCATGTTCGAAGGCCCTCGGGTCTCTGTCGGGGAAGGAAAGCCTCTTCCATGCTCGAATCCCCCAGCCGACCCCCTGAATGCCGGTTTCCAGAACTCGGAGCTCTACAAGCAAATGTGTTCAAATTTGGCCCAAACCGTCTCCCAGCGTGCCATGAGCCCGGGCAACGAAGAATGTATGTGCTTTGCGTGCAGCCGGTCACTTGAACGAACCTTTCCAGACCTTGTCTGTCTGTCAGTCCAGGGTCCCTGACAGTGCTACTGCCACCAACAGCGGACACCCACGGGCCACGATAGTTCAAGGTTTGGTGGGGATCGTGGGTGCAGGGATGCAACTCGGGTCCCCCCCCCCCCCGCCTATGGACTGATTGCTGATGTCTGACTGACAGGGGGCGCCGGGTGTTCACTTCCGGGGGGGGGGGGGTCGATAGAGCCCCCCAAAACTGGGGGGGGGTTCGGGAAAAGGGCTCAATTGACAGACACCGTTATCACTATTGAAAAGAAGCTTAGGAGCCACTTTTGGCAGGGGTTATGCACTTCTGATTTTGTCCCCTTGTTGGGGACCCCCCAGCTCATGTGGTTCTAATGATAGGCCGTAGTGGGGCATTACATACATGTGTAGCTGGAATTAACCGGGGGCCTTGTGTCCTGAAACACAAATACCGCCGTCATTGGAACCACGGACCTCCCCGGGTCGGTTTTGGGGGGTCCCGTCAATTGAGCCCTTTGGGGGGGGGGATCCGGCTGGAGGGCTCTATCGACCCCCCCCCCCCCCCCGGAAGTGAAAGCCCGCCAAGCCCAGCTACTGACTGTGATTGTCTGACTATCTGTAGTCAGACATGATGTTCTGTTTTCTGTTTCAGACACACTGCGTGTCTTGACGCTTAACCAGGTTTGGCATGGAGAATAAAGATGCACTGGTGCCTTTCTGTGGAGTGCATTACCTCTGGTTTGCATTTGTCTGTTCTTTTAATTCGGCCTCACCCCCCCCCCCCCGCCGATGGAAGGAAAGGCCTCAAGGGAAGGGCAGCGGTAAGTGGCGAGAGGCCAGCGGGCGCCGCCAGCTGCAGACAGCAACACAACCAGGCGTCATGCCAGCCCCTCCTACATCCCCCCCCCCCAACTCCCCCTGACCCTTCCCACCCAGGTGGGTCTTCAAGGTTGGCGGAATCTAAGCGTGAGTCCATTGTGGGGTATCGCTGTGCGACTGTGTGTCCGGATAGCGGTAGGGCGCTCTGTGGGAAGCCCTGACATGGGCCTTGGGCTGGTTGCAGTGCTTGTCCTGCATATGGTGGCGGTGTAGCCTGCACACGTAACGCCACAGCACGAGTATGATACCCAGTCAGAGCAGTGCTATCAGAACCCATGTACATGGGCGCTGCTGGGGGGGGTACGTCTGAAATTGCTCTATTGTAGCCCAGCCGACAGATTGGGGTAGGCTACTGGGAGCACCACCCGAGATAGAAGACCCGGAAAATCGGGCACCACAACGCACGGCGGAGGCGGTGCGAGCCCAATGGGGGCAGCCCGGCGCGTGGCTGCGTGTGTCTGTGCAAGTGGCGCTGCATGTGTCCCTGGCTGTTGGTGCGTGTCTGTCTCTGTCGGGGCCTGGGCCTGTGCTGGCATCGCGCGACTTGACTTCTCGCATGGCCCTTCCACCGGCGTAAGTGCGTGTAACGTTCTTTTGAGTAAGGGTTGGCCTCGGAGTCAGAGTCTGATCAAAGAATGTTCTGTTCGCACCGACAACGACACGTGCGCACACCGACGGGCATGTGTCGGTGCGCCGTCCAGGGATCTTGATCAGAAATGGGTCGGCCGGCTGCGCATTGCCGCAGTGGACGGTCTTGTCTTGTGAAGAAGCCGCCGCGCACCGCGGCGTGGGGCATGTCGGGCATGTACACGCACTTACGCCGGTGGAAGGGCCATGCGAGAAGTCAAGTCGCGCGATGCCAGCACAGGCCCAGGCCCCGACAGAGACACGCACCAACAGCCAGGGACACATGCAGCGCCACTTGCACAGACACACGCAGCCACGCGCCGGGCTGCCTCCATTGGGCCCGCACCGCCTCCGCCGTGCGTTGTGGTGCCCGATTTTCCGAGTGCATGGAGCTGATGTTCGATGGTCATGGAGTACACCGTTCGGGCTTTGCAGCGACGGTGTTCTGCAGCTTTTGCGTTTGGACCCGGGGCACGCTTGCTCCGGGCAGATTCTCAGGACACGCACAGTTGTGGTCGTTCCCGTGCCTCAGCCGTCGGTTCACCTCCAACGGCCCTTTGGGTAGTGAAACGGTGAGGCGGAATGCACATTCAGGGGGGGGAATCGCACAAAACGGTATCTTGTCACCTTCCCCGCCGCACCACCATGCATCAGAGTACCCCGCAAGTTAGGTCACGTTGCACTCCCCGTTGGGCACACGGGCAATCGTGTGGCAGTGTTGTGTGACCTGTGGCACTGACGCAGAGACCGGCCCGTCACCGTCAGGGCCCCCCGCACGCGCGCGCCCCGGAAGTACCCAGCGCCGTGGTAGCACAGCGTGTACCGCCCTCGCGATGCTCCCGGTGATCTGCACTGGGAGGGCCCCGGTCGGCGGGTACGCCACCGGCCGTGCGGTGGCGGGGTCGCCGCGGCACACCGATGAGGCCCCATCCCCCCAGAGCCTATCCGGTTTCCGCATCGTCCTGATGTCAAAAAAACGTTATCTTTTCACCTTTTTGGGGGCCACAACCGACAATAAATGAAGAAAAAAAAATTGCTGAACAGTAATTCATTTCCAGAGGCGCAAAAATTTCAAGTTCTACAAAAAGCTCGAGTTTGCCCGATACCCGAGCCGCGGTGGGGGCGTCGCCCGCTGCCCTTCCACCCGCGCCCGCGACCTTCCAACGGCCAGGCCGGGGGTCGCTGGGCGCCGGGGGGTTCTGACTGGTCGGGGCCGCCCTGGTCTCCTGCCCTTCCCTGTGCCTTCGCGCGTGGCCCCTGCAGTGAAGTACGGCGGAGTGGTCATCAACACGTCGGGCCTGGTCGCAGAGAAGCACGTGGACCTGCTCGTCGAGGCGATCAAAGATTTTGACGTGGACCACGTGTTCGTATGGCATCCGCCTCTCGGCCCTTGCCCTTGGGGCGGGGGGGGCTCGCTCGCGCCGTTTCTGTGTCGGTTGTCGCCGGGCGTGTTCAGTCAGACGAGTGCGGATTTCGGGCACTGGGAGGGGGGGCTGGTGGTGCCTTTGAGGGGCAGACATCGAGTCATCGCCGGGGGCGAATGCCGGGAAAAACGCACAAACGGGCAGAACGTGTGCCATTTCGCTTTTTGGGGCCCTTGGTTCAACACCGACCGCCCGCAGAATCCCCCCGTCCCTTTGGGAGGGGGAGAAGCGGTTTGCGAGGGGGAGGGTCGTTGGAGCCCCCAGAAAGAGGGGGGGGGGGGGCGGGGGCACCTGGGCCTCACGCACACGGGAACGCAGCGAGGCACGTTGTGGACGGCCTGAGGACGGAGGTGCGTGGACAGCAAAAACAGTCAAACGACCCCCACAACATCCAGCACAACCCCCAATACGTCAACTACTGGGCGCCGCTGACGGGCAAACGGCACATCCCGCCACATCCAGCACAGCCTCAGCACACCAACGACTGGGCTCCGCGAACGCGGAAACGACACCAGCAGGAGCACCGGCCGCAGCGGCCGACAGAACGCAGCGACCCGACGCAACATGCGAAGAGGAGAACGGGTGACTGTCCAGGGCCCCGCAAAGAAACAGCACCCCGACGGAATGTCACACAGGGGGCGGGGGGGGGGCTGTTGCCTTTGAGGGGCAAGGAATCGAGTCATCGTCGGGGGCGAATGCTGGAAAAAGCGCACACGGGCAGACCATGTGCCATTTCGCTTTTTTGGGCCCTTGGTTCAACACCGACCGCCCGCAGAATCTCCCCGTCCCTTTGGGATGGGGAGAAACGGTTTGCGAGGGGGAGGGTCGTTGGAGCCCCCAGAAAGAGGGAGAGCGGGGGGGAGGGGCTGGAAAACGGCTCAAACGTCAGAGCCCTTATCTCAAGACAACCCGTTGACTTGAAGATGACCCAGACATCGCCGCAAAGCGGCCCGGACGGAAATTGTTCTGAAACTGCGTTCCCCCATGACACACACCTCAAAATGATCAGCGCGTGTCGTGGGGATTGTTTTGAGGCATGACCAGACCACCACCAGATCACCACCACCACATGACCAGACTACCAGACCCTTTCGGGCTGCCTGACGCTTGAGCCTGGGGGGCAGGGACTTGCTTTAATTTTCATTCCGGCAGGGGGTGGCGGCTCCCCCCTGGACCCCCTCCCCCCCTCCCCCCCCCGCTCAAGCAAGTCCCTGGGGGGGGGCGGGAATGCGGATCAAACGCCCCTCCCCCTCCCCCGCGAACCCGGTTTGGCCACCAGCGTCTGCCCGCTCAGACGCTCAGACGTGATCCAATGGAGCAGGGTCCTACTGAGCCACACACCGGACGCAGCACGTTCCTACTGAGTTCTGGTGGTGCGGGGTGCGGGTATTACTGAGTGGCCTTTGGGCTGGTCGCTACTGAGACCAGTTTCCCTCCCAGACGCTAGTGACATGTCTGCGCAAACCCTTCCCCCCGCACCCCTTTACTCCCAGATTTGTGCGACGGTTGACGTATGGTCAACTGCTTCTGCACCGGAGCTGTCAGGAGAAGGATTGGTACACACAGACTGGGCGGTAGGCACAGAATATGTACGCAGCGAACCTTGGCAAAGCCCTGTGTGGCCCTGCAGGGAGGCTTGTGCCGCAGTGGGTGAAGTAGAGGTATACTGCAGGGCGATCCATGAGCCATGAGCCAACAGTGGACACCCTGATACCCTCACCCCCCTTTGTCCAGCCCCCCCCCCCGGGGGGGAGGGGGGGTGGGATGGACAAGGGGGGGTGAGGGTAGGAGCTGCGAGTGTTTGCTCTACGCTGTCTGGGGTACGCACTAGAGCATGTTGATCTTGGGCAAGACACAAGGTCATCCTGCTTCAGGGCGTTTGTGGAAACCCAAAATATCACTTGATTTTCAAAAAAATGTCATCCATCAGTTTGTAAATGGTCTTTGAGCAATAGTGTACCATTTCCAGTTTCATCTAGTTGTATGTGCCCGCCGTCATGACCCAATTGACCGCAGCTCAAGTCCCGCCAAGACACTTTTTGTTCTGTTCTTTCATCGCGCTGCACTACGGTTCTGAGCCTCTCCACAGGGGCGGGGGGGGGGTCGTCGGGTCAACACTCCAGCCCCTGAACGCAGTGCTCTGGGCACTGTGTGCCCCCTGAATACCGATGACCCTCGGAACAGTATGCCCCGCCAACGGGGCACGGCACAGCGGCCAAGTGGCATGATCTCTGAAATGCGGAATTCTGTGCTGCTGTGGGATGATGGCAGGAGGCGTAACGGGCGGGACCCAGTCCGTTATGGGGCCTCCGTGGGCGTGCCGCGTGGCGATGTTGTGCTGTGTCGCCGTCCCGTGCGGCCTCACTCGTCTCGTGTCCCTCGCAGCCAAACAAAAGAGGCACGAAGGAAGCTTTGCGTTACAGTCGTGCGCTGCTGCATCGCGCGGTCGTCGTCCACCGTGGCTCATACCACACGTGTCTACGACAAGCCATTGCTGAGTGTGGCGGACACCCTAACCCCACCCAGGGGGGGGGGGGGGTAGTCACAGTCAAACGACCCCGGCAACAACCAGCACAACCCCCAATACGCCAACTACTGGGCGCCGCTAACACGCAAACGGCACACCCCCTGTCACATCCAGCACAGCCCCGGCACACCTACCACCGGGCTCCGCGAACGCGGAAACGACACCAGCCGCAGCGGCCGACAGAAAGCGAAGGGAAGAACGGGTGACTGTCCAGAGCCCCGCACAGACAACAACAACCAGACGGAATGTCGCATGGGGGATTCAGAGCAAAAAAACGTTTGTGTGCCTAAAATTGGCCTCCAATTTCCGGCCACTTTGATAAATTTCATTTTTGTTCGGAGGAATATTTTTCTGATGTGGGTGGGTGGGTGGGTGGGTGGGTGGGTCGGCCAGGGCTTGCCAACGCCCCACACAGCCCCCCCGGGGGGGGGGTCACTAAGCAATGGCCTGGTCTGCGATCGGATTTCCCCGTCATGCGTTGGTCGTGCGCGCTTCAGATCATGGACGACGAGAAACTGACCGCGTCGTTGACAACGAAGTTCAAGCCGGCGGCCGGGACGAACGACCCCGTCACGAACCAGAACGGGACGGCCTTGCACATCGAAAAGATCGTCAAGTCCGGTGGGGTATGCCATGCCCATCCGGATCGGATTGCGGATTGTGCCAGTGCCCCTCCCCCTCCGTCACTGCCACGCAGTGGTCTGTGCCACCGGGTGTGTGGACGGGGGGGGGGGGAGGGCGGGCCCTTTGCGAAGAGAAAAGGCCCTCCGTCGAGAGTGTGTCATGTGACCCCCCGCCTGCCGCCTGAGGCGCCCACCAACCGCCTGCGGTCTGAGGCTGGTGCGCTGCCTGGGCCCCATGTGGCATTCTAAGTCCCCCCCCCCCCCCCGTGTGACGCCTCATCCCGTTGGGTGGGCACGGGAGCCCGAACGGTCCCACGGTGCTCCCTTCGCCGTCTCAGCCGAAGTCGCGCCGACTGCGCTTCCTGCCCTGCTCTCCCTTCCGTCCTTCTCGTCCCTGTTGTTGTGCGGTATTGGCTCAAAGCAAAGGAAGCCCCGGCCGTGCATCGGCAGCAGCAGAGCATCAACAGCGATGTCAAGAGCAGCATCACCCAAGGGACCAGACTTCTCCCGAGCATCCGGCAAAATTTTTCGTTGCGTCTGGCGGCTTCCGGCAGGGGGGAGGGCTCGCATCCGGCAGCATCCGGCAAAATGGGAGACCTGCATCCCGCAAACGAGATGTGCACCAGACTGACCTGTGCAAACAACATCTTTTTTTCCCCTTGTGCTTTTTCCTGCACCTCAGCACGCCCCCCCCCCCTCCCTCTTTTTGTGGTGAGCCCATGTGCCGTGGCTGCAGGATAGGGCGCCAAGCCGGGTCGCGATGGCTGTCGCGATGGCGGACAGGTGGGGGTGGTAGACGGCCCGGACAGCGCGTGGATGAACAGGGCACCTGGGCCGCACAGAAACACAGCGAGGCAGGCTATGGACGGCCTGTGGACAGAGGTGTGTGGACAGCAAAAACAGTCAAACGACCCCGGCAACAACCAGCACATCCTCAATACGCCAATTATTGGGCGCCGCTGACACGCAAACGGCACACCATGCCACATCCACCACAGCCCCGGCACACCAACTACTGGGCTCCGCGAACGTGGAAACGACACCAGCAAGAGCACCGGCCGCAGCGGCCGACAGAATGCAGCGACCCAACGCAACATGCGAAGGGAAGAACGGGTGACTGTCCAGGGCCCCATAAAACAACAACAACCCGACGGAATGTCACACAGGGGGGGGGGGGGGGGCTTTGCATCCGGCGGCATCCCCCAAAAGGGGAGGCTTACATCCGGCGGCATCCGGCGTGCCGGATGCTCGTGGAGAGTCTGCGAGGGACGCAATCCATTTCTTCGCACCGCTGGTCCAAACCATTGCCTTGGTCGTATCAAAGGGCAGCTTGCCTCCACTCGGTTTCCAGAACGGACGGGGCGTTGATGTACCCTCAGAATCGGGCATGCCATGGCAACTCTTTCGGAGGAGGTGGGAGGGGTCCTGCCGCCAACGCCACGTCCGCAAACTTGCCCTGAAGCTCGAATGATATTCGCTCCATTTGATGCGAGGCCTCATAGCCGACCCCGTTTGGAGAATCCCCCCCGCACTGCCTCATGTCATGAACCTGCAGTTTTCCCTGGCTCCACGGAGCTTCTGTGGGTTGTGCCGCATCATTGCTGCTTTTGTGCATACGTTCAATGACCCGCGGGCCACCCTTTGGATTTGCAGTCCCCCGGTTTCTCTGGGATCGCTTTTGTTGGTCCATTACAGGTTGTGCCAAGAAATCCAGAAGTCCGCAAGCAAGAGATGGGCTGGCTGATCAAAGAGTATTTCTATGGATCGCGATGTCAGCCTGGTGTGTGTGTGAGCGTGCGCGCGCGCCTGCGTGCTATTTTTTGGAAATTTTGTGAGAAAATTTCAAAAAAAATTCCAATACTTTCCAAAAAGCGTCGTCGTGGTGTGTGTGTGTGTGTGTGTGTGTGTGTGTGTGTATGTCTGTATGTGTGTGTGTGTGCTTGCTGTGTTTTTCAGTTATGCGCCTCCGAGTGAGTTGATTCCAGTCAGCCCCCGGTGGATGGCTCTGTTTAACAGAGGGAGTCTGCCGGAGGTTCCACCCACAAATTCCAGATTGTTCTGCCGCTACCCTGCCCTCATACGTGGGACGTGGTGGGGTTTGCATACCGCGTTTGGGTGCGTGCGTGCGGGCGTGTGTGCGTGTCCGGGCGTCAAGAGCCGCCGCCATGATGCTGAGCCGGGTAGGCCTGCGGTCAGGGTCACCCCGCCGACGACCGGAGGTCCAAGTGGGCGGGGGCCGGCAGGCACCGTGGGGTTGGCGAGCGCGTGCGCCCTCCCGGGGCACCACACCTCCTCCTCCTCCTCGGGCGTGCGTGCCTGTGTGCCTGCGCATGTGTGTGCCTGTTTGCGTGTTCGGGTGCGTGTGTGTGTGTCATGTCCGCCCGTGCGCTATGTGCGTATCGCAGTATGGCCTGGGCTGTCATGCCATTCCAGAGACCTCCCTCAGAGTGACGCTCCATCGTATCATTGCCCAAGTAAAGGGAAGGCGCGCGTGCCGATTGGGTGTTGAATCGTGCCGCTGGATTCGGCTCGATGGCCGATGGGATGCATGTACTATGGTGCTATAAAATAAACACCATAGCTCAAATGCATGCATTCAAAGCTATGGACCGTGTCCCGCTCATATGATGGCGGGATTCAATAGAGGTGCTGTTGCAGGGAAGAAACATGACCACATGCCTTTAATGCGAAAACAGACAAGAAAAGTGCAAGCCAAATCTGTGCATGCTCCTACTATGGTGCTATAAAATAAACACCATAGCTCAAATGCATGCATTCACAGGTGTGCACCGCTTCCCATTCCAATCGTCGTATGATTGGATAGCGGTGCTGATACAGAGAAGCAAGATTAGTTCAGGCCTTTAGAGCAAAGAAAGCCAAAAAAAAAAGCAAGCCAAATCTGTGCATGCTCCTACTATGGTGCTATAAAATAAACACCATAGCTCAAATGTGCATTGCCTGGGTGGCATCATGGCACGTGGGGCTGGCGAAGGGAGTGCGGTCGACGTTGGGCAAGGGGGCTTTGGGTCCCCAGGTATGTATTAGAACGGCCGTACACCGTAGGAGGAAGGGGGGGGGGGCTGGACCCCCCCCCCCCAGACCCCCCCCCCTCCTCCCCTTCCAATGTTTGAGGCTGACAGCGAAAACTTTGCTTCGGCGCCTTCGGTGCCAAGAGGATTGAAGCTTCAAAAATTTGGCCCACCTTTGGCGGGGACCATACGGCCCAGCCATACCCCTCCCCCCCGTTCTAATCCCCATCTGACGGGATTTCGACGGGGGTTCGAACATTGCGTTGCAGCGGTTTGAAAGCAGCTGCACTCCGGGAAACAGTTTCCGGTTGCGCATTGGAGAGTTGCGGTGGATATCTGCGATGATCCCCCCCCCCCCCTAGCTGTGGGAATTCTACTCCCAAGAACAAGTCGCGTCTGGCAGCTAGCGATCTGCCACCGCCCACCGCCGTCGGTCGCCACCCAACATGAAGGAGTGTAGGGTCATCCCACTTCCTTTTCTTTCCCAATCTGGAATTGCCCTCCCACCCCCCCGCCGCACTACATTGCCAGGGTGGCCTGCAGTGGACAGTTGAGCTTGGGCCGGTAGTGTGGGGGATGGTCCATAAAGATGGACCGGGCACTGCTGTGCACTCTTTTGGGGCGTGTTGGTGGGCGGGGCTGCTCACTACCGCCAGCAAGGAAGATACTCCGCCGTGGACAGAGTGCGAATACTCTGAGCGAAGATATTTCTGCAACGCGCTCGCCATGAATGGCGCAAAGCGCAGAAGATATTACTGCAACGCACTACCAGCAAGTCACGCATTGGTGAGCTAACACCCATGGCCCTGTCAGGGGAGGACGCCATAGGCAGAAGTTGCATTCTGGATTCCCACCCAGGCAGGGGGATGCCTGCAGCAGTGCGGATGCCCGCAGTAGTACGGATGCCCGCAGTAGTACGGATGCCTGCTTGTCATAGCAGAAGGTTCAAAGGCGAGAGGCCAATAGGCGCCGCCACAGGCTAACAGAGCCGACCACCAAGGCCCTGTGCCAACCCCCCCCCCCCCGAAAGCCATCCACTGGGCTCCGGGGGGGTCAGGTGACACCCCTCAACAAGGGCCCAAGTTCTGGGAGGAGGGCGTCCGGATGAGGGGCCCGAAGTCCTCCCAGGAAAAGGGGCTGGGGCATGTTACAGCCCATCCCATGGCCTCTGCAACACGTGGCTGCTGTCTGTTGGCCTTGTCCAGATTGCGGTGCATCAAGGGCTGAGGTGTCCCGCTCGGTGTTGTGCAGTTGCCTGATCCTGGTCCCCCCCCCCCCCTCACAAGTGCCATTTTACTGTTCTGGTGCTGATGCACAGGGGGAAGCGACGGCGAGGCACTAGAAAGAGAGGCAAAAAGTGATGAAGGAATGGAGCAGGGAACGAGAGATCACCTCCCAGAGATCGTGGGCTGTGTGGGGATGCATCATTCGCTGGAGCTGCAGGGCCTGCGCTGTGATATGTGGGCAAAAATTTCCCTGAATGTGTTTTGATTCTGGATTCCAACTCTGTGGCGCCGAAGAAATTCCTTGCCTTAAAACAGGGGGGGCGGGGTCTTAGTAAAAAAAAGAATCGTTTTAGATTTTTTTTAAAAAAATTTCAAAAAATTTTTTGCCAAGTTTTACCACATCTTACCAAGTTTTACCTCGTCTGGTACTAAGTTTTCCAACACCCGATACCACCGGCACATAAATGCAGTCGTACCTCGGCGTGGCCCAAAAGTCCACTCAAATCGACCTATTACTCTTGCCACTTGTTTGGGGGTGAGTCCTACTCTTGCCACTTGTTTGGGGGTGAGTCCTACTCTTGCCACTAGTTTGGGGGTGAGTCCTACTCTTGCCACTAGTTTGGAGGTGAGTCCTACTCTTGCCACTTGTTTGGGGGTGAGTCCTACTCTTGCCCTTTGTTTGGGGGTGAGTCCTAAGACCGGCGTCTCGACCACCGCGGGTTTAGAAGCGTGCCCGTTTTCCCTCAGAGTTGGCCCGGAAGACTCCTCTTGAAAGGGCTTGGCGCCACGTTACATCTCAAAGGGATCACTGCGACGCGGTGGTCGTTTGCGATGTGGGCGTGGGGTCCCCTGGGGCCCTCTCTCTAAAGCGCCCCACCAGAGATCCACTCAGGGACACCCCCGCGCTGCGTGTGTATCGCGGGCACACCGTCGCCTTCTTCTTGTGTCCAGGGGGGATTTCGTTGAACCCGCACCGACTCACGGTCCCATTCGCTGACGTCAGGATCGTCCGGATCGGAGGTGCGTGACGCGCTGCGTTTGGGGAGGCACCGCTCCGGAGGCAGGCGGTGCCGGAGGGGCGCGGAGGCACGGGTTCGGCAGCCTTGGATGGTCCAGTGCTGAAGAACCCACGGCCGCGTTGGCGGTGGCGAGTTGTCGCCGCTGGGTCTCGTCGCAAAGCCCTGACCCTGCACTACCGGTCCCCCGCGGGGGACCAATACCTTCGACGTTGGTGCCCCGGCCAGGGGCCGGGGGTTGGCATTCGGCTACGTACCCCCCGCCCCCTTTTAAAAGCACGCCGTCGAAACAAAAGCACGCCGGCGTTCCTTAAGGGCACCAAAATGAAAGCATGCAGCACCGTCCCAGCCTGAGTGCCGTTGCAATGAGAAGTTCAAGAACGTGAAATTGGGTCGCAAACACGTGCATTTTGTCCCACGGGTGGATCCGTTCTTCTTTAGAACAGCAGCCACAGACGACAGCTGCTGAGGTGCAGCCTTTGGGTTATGCTTTGGTGCAGCAACAGGGCGCGCCACCTCAACAGGCGGCATACACTGAAATGGCAACTGTGGCTTAACATCTCCTTGATTTAAGTAACCCGCCCCCCCATATGAGAACGCGCAGTCCAAATAAGAACACGCATGCATGTTCTTATTAGTTAGTCCAAAAAACACGCAGCCGACCCCAGGGTCCTAGGGACCCAATCTGTGCACCTACCAGCCCCTGCTGGCATACCAGGAATTTTTGATTTTTAGTCTGATGCTTGCCGAGGGGCACTGGGAACACTGCACGGGGGTCTTCCAAATAAGAGCACGAAAAAACTAAGAACACGGCAAAAAATAAGAACCCGCGCATGCTCTTATACGGGGGAGGGGGTTAGCCCAAGGCTTTAAGCATCTTCAGAACATAGCAAATGTGTGGACAGTAAAACTAAAAGCCAGCAAGAAATAATAGCACGCAACAAAATAAAAGCACGCGCCGGCTTTGAAAAGGGGGGGCGGTTTACTGCTCGCGGCAGCGGTAACACAAGGGCCCGGGAACGCGATGGAACGGTGTGGACCCCGCCTGACACGGGGGGCCCACTCGGGGGCGGGGCCGGCGGGGGAGGCGTGCAACACCACCTCCGTGCCGCCACACGCCACAAATAGCACATCTTCCGACCCTCAAGGCTCCGCTGGGGCTGCTGCTGGCCTTCGGCAGGAGACGGGACGCCGAGGGGGCAGTGTGGCTGCGCATCTGAGTGGCACCAAGTGTACCCTTCAACCGGGTGACCGTTCAGTGTCGCACGCGACGTGCCAACGCCGGAGCTCGCGCGATGCCCCTGCACTACCGCCGCGATCCGGTTGTCGAGTCGTGGTACGTCCGCCCTGAGCAAGTGTGGCATTTGCCCTCATCCCGCGTGGTGCTTGAAGGAGAGGGTGGGGTAACCCCCCATCCCCCCCCTTCATCAACCCCCCATCCCCCCCGGGGGTACTATGGATCTGGAATGTCTGGGTCCACAGGTGGGGGGGTTAACCAGAGGGGCGTTGTATTACGGTCACATGGCTGTTGAGGAGCCCAGAAGTGAGCCCCCGGCCAAGCCCATGAAGCAAGCCTCCATTGCTGCATTCCTCCAGCCCAGAGCCCCCGCCAGCTCCAGCGCTGGCTCCTCCTCTTCCTGGGGAAGCTGACTTTCAAATGACTGTCTGTCAGCCGGTTGGGGCTCTCTCAATCCGCCGCGGTGCTTGTTCGGTATGTTCAGTTGTGAGGCACAAGGGGTGGGTGGGTTTATGATCTGAAATTTCTGGGGCCCTGGAAGGGGGGGCGGGTTGATGGGGGGGGGGGGTTATCCCTTGGGGTGACGCTCAGCCCTGCCAAATGGTTCTGTTCGCCTCTAACGGGCCCTCCGACCGGTTGGTACCCGCCAGAAATTCCCTCCCAACCGCTTATCAACCGCCAATAACCGCTTTTGCAACCGCTTTTGCAAATCCCGGAGCCCCCCCTCCCCCTCCGCGTTCTCCCGAAAAAGCGTGAGGTCCGTAGACACCGAGCGGCGGAGACGGGCAGGTGACCATTCTGGGCCCCGCAGAGGCTCATCGACGTGCACGCCCCAAAGCAGAGGGCCCTGCCCAGGCCCCTGTAGCCCCCCAGCCCCCGCATTGCGTAGGCACAGCCACCCCCGGTCGACCGGTGCTGTCCTGACCGCAACTTTTGTGTGGAGAAGGGGAGACGTGAGCCCAGCGGAGTGGGAAAGAGGGGCTGGGCTGCAAATGGAAGACCGGTTGCCGCCCACAACATTGCCTCGGAGTGCAGCCCCGGGCACGTGCACGCGCGCTGCGGCGAGGTGCCTGCGTGGCGCGTGGGGGCCCGGCCTTGTCGCATGCGCAAGACCCCCGTGTGGCCGCTGTTTCCCGTGAACCGGGGCCGTGCGGGTGCCAAAAGGGGGAGAGGGTGGGGTACCTGCAGAAGCACACAATTGTCCCCCCAAAGTGGCCCTGGGTGCTCTCGAGTGATGTAGTAGAACGGCCGTACACTGTAGGAGAGGGGTAACCTCCCTCCTCCCCTTCCAATGTTTGAGGCTGACAGCCCAAAATTTGCTTCGGCGCCTTCGGCCCCAAGAGGATTTAGGTTTGAAAACTTTTGCCCGCATTCGGCGGGGACCATAGGGGGACCCTGGGAGGAGGGGGGTCCCAGCCAACCGCCCCCCCCCCCCCGCTCCTTTAGACCCCCCTCCCCCCCTCCCCCCCCTTTCTAATACATCCCTGCCACCGACCCCCGCCGAGAAAAAGCCCCCGAAGCGGAGGATACCGAACCACATCGGCGACCATCCTCAGGCCACAAGGTGAAGTCGTACATGTTGCCGGCGGGGCAAGCCTCCGTCCTGGACCCCTGCCAAGTGGTATGTCTGCCCGGCTGCCGCATGTGCCTGACCCGCCTCCGGTGACTGTGCCGATGACGGCCCGTCTTGTTCACATCACCGCTTCGGGCACGCCTGCAGGCGTCCCCGGGCGTGGGGTGCCCCGCCGCCTTCAACGCTTTCCACCGTCCAAATTGTCCTACGCTTGGCGCTTGTGGAGACTGATCATGTGCTGGCGCCGCAAAAACAAAATGAGAGCCCCGGAGACGGAATGTGGGGCGCATTGACGGTAGAGAAAGCGCGTAGAGAAAGCGCAGAAAGGGTCATCGCATGTCCACAAGTGCACAGGATATTCGGGGAGGGAACGCGCGGCCGAAACATTTCGTAATTTTGTCTCCGCGGTGTTGCTGGCCCAAGGCGCCACAAGCGAAGAGGAGGCTCCGGGCGGGGGGGGGGAGGGTCCGTCCAGCCTTCGAAAATCTCTGGCTGGGGGGTGGGGGTCCAGCAGGGGTGCATTGGAAGGGGGGGGGAGGTAACCCCCCCCCCCCCCCTCCAGGGCGCCCTGCCCATGCCCAGCCACTGTCTCCCTGACGGCACGTGCCAGCCTCAACGGCATTTGTAACCGCCAGTAACCGCCCCCAACCGCTTTGGCAACCTCTTCCCACCGCCTGTCTACCCGCTGCTGGGGCCGCCTCTGAGGCCCCTTCCCTTCTAATGCATCCCTGGGTTTCAGCACTTTCCTGTTGTCTGCAATGCATCTGAACGCAGGGGATGCATAGCTCGGCATGGCGCCAGCATGTGTGCACACCGCTGCCGAACCGTGTGTACTCGGTGGTGGCGTGCAACCGGGCACGCGATCGCCGCTTACTTGCTGGCAGAACGGTACCCCTGGTCTTTTGCTGCCCACTGACGAGCATCTGTCTTATGTGCGCTAGCGCGTGCTCTCGCACTGTCATAACACTTTTCACTCGGGGGCAGACATGAGGCGCTTGTGACAGAGCCCACGGTGGCCTGTGAGCCACATTGTGCAGAGGATGTGCGTGTACAGCGTACGATATGAAGATGGATGTCGTTTGGATCCTTCACGTCTTGGCTACCACAACCCACTGGCGATGGAGAGAGAGAGAGAGACAGAGACAGAGAGAGAGAGAGAGAGAGAGAGAGAGAGAGAGAGAGAGAGAGAGAGAGAGAGAGAGAGAGAGAGAGACAGAGAGAGAGAGAGAGAGAGAGAGAGAGACAGAGAGAGAGCAGAGAGAGAGAGAGAGCAGAGACAGAGAGAGAGAGAGACAGACAGAGAGAGAGAGAGAGAGAGACAGACAGACAGAGAGAGAGAGAGAGAGAGACAGACAGACAGAGAGAGAGAGACAGAGAGAGAGGGGGGGGGGGTCCCAAAAGAGCAGACTGGCAGTAGGGGACCGTCCGTTGGCCCATTTGGTGGTCCCAAAGGGCACTGTCCAAGCCCAGCTTGGCTTATGCGGACGGCCCATTCCTTGCCTCATGCCCTTAATCCGCCCCCCCCCCCGTCCCCAGACGCGGGCCTGACATGTCTTCCCAGAGCATGGTGGAGCCCGCGGAGGAGCTGCAGCACCGCCTCGGAGGCCTGTCATTCGCGAGGACAGAGAAGGAGTTGCTCACCTCCAACATCGTCGGGCTGTTGTGGATGTATGCCGCCGCCCGCCTGCGGACCTGTGGGGCTATGGGCCTGTGAGGCGGTGGGGCCACAGGGCTCCTCGGTGAGTGTCACTGCATCCTCCCCAGTCTCCTAAGCCCACCCTTTGCACGCCTTCTGAAACCTTTTGGAGGCGTTCTACTGCACAATCAGCACAAGGCCCCCTCGAATGAGGACAGCTTGAAGGGTGCCAGACGCAAGAAACAAAACACAGACAATGTGCCACCGAACGTGTTCCTCCGAGTGAAACGTGCTGTGAAAAATGGTCAGCCTTCCAGAGGTCCCGCCCACACGGTTTGTCCTCCAACCGCGCGTGTCTACCGTGACTCGAGAATGGCACTTGGTAGTTGGACCGGGGCGATACAATGTACCGGATTTCCAGGCCCTGGTGGGACCACTCCGCACCCCCACCCCCCCCGCAGTGGGTGTGGTTGGTGTTGCATTTTCTTGGAGCAAGGCAGACCAAACACTCGTCAGTAGCCAATCAGAGGTACTTGTCTGTTACAACCTTCAGACAGTGACCTTCCGCCCACCCACCCGGGGGTTTTAAAGGCTGCCCCCCCCCCCGCCCAAAGTCCTACGCTGGGTTGTGAAGGTTGCTGCGTTTGCCCTGTGTCACGTTGCATCTCCCGTCCCAGCAACACGGATGTATTGGGCTGGTGAAAACTTTACTTGGGGGAGAGGGGGGCCCTTGCAGCCCCGCAATTTTTGGCGGGGGTCGGGTTTGCGGAAAGGGGGTCCAAGGGTCACACGCTTATTTCCTCAATACAAATAAAATTTTGCCTCCAACAATTTCAAGGGCGGGGGGGGCAGGCAGTGCATGTTCACAAGGCACAACCCCCCACTCATCCCGTTCCGGTCGCTGGAACGTTTTGCCGGAACGTTGTGATTCTGTGAGGCTCTTCAGTGAAAACGCTTGCCTTTGGTGTCTTGCTCTTGTTGCATGGGGGCCTTTTACTTTGGTGGGGGGGCAGGGGTTGTGGAGATTTGAAATATGCATGAAGGACATGGAAAAAAAAGAGCCGGCCGCCCTCCAGTGGGGCGGGGTTGGAACAGGGGCTCCAAGGGCCCCCCGACCCCCCAAATAAATTTTCGGGAGCCTTGAAGAAAGGAGGGGAGGGGGCGGCAAGGACGGTATCTGGCTCCAGACCAGTGCTCTGTTGGTCTCCAGTCTGTGGGGCTGAAAGACTTAAGAGGCTCCCAAGAAAGGCACCGCCATAATCCGCGGGCAGTAGCGCCCGAGAACAAGACAGCGCGTTGCCAACACATCCGTGTGCCAACATGAAGAGGCTGTGGGGGGCAGCGCGCAACTCTCGCAGCAGCGGGCCTTGCCGCGGAAACGAAGCCGCGTGTATGCGGCAGGATGTGTTTGTGTTTCGGTCGCAAAATTTTGGGCCGAGATGACGAATCAAGATGGAACCAACTCTAACTCTAGACATTCTACCAGATTCCTGAGCCGCGATCTGTCCCATGCCCTCCACAGTCGCAACGCCGCCCACCTTGCTACCCCTTTTGCAATGTAAACGATCGGAACTGTCAGTATCCCTCGGCTGCGTGCTCTCTGTCCATGAATCGCACCCCCTCTGCAGCCAAGCCGTGGACATGGACAACAAGAAGTTCACACTCCTCCTACCGTCTCCAGTTGCATCCAATCAGCTTCCCGGCAAATACATCGTCGTCGGCAATATGAATTGGCTTGACAGTTAAAGGGGCACTCAGGGGGGGGGACGGGGCGCTCCAGGAGAACAAGACAGCGCGTTGCCAACACATCCATGTGCCAAGATGAAGAGGCTGTGGGGGGCAGCGCGCAACTCTCGCAGCAGCGGGCCTTGCCGACAACGCATTAAAAAGGATCCTCCATGCATTACAAAGGGTGACCCATGCATTACAAAGGATCCTCCACACATTACAAACGATAACACAAGCATGACAAAGGATCACATGTCTGGGGCGCGGAGGGCTCATGAGCGCAGTCGCCTGCTGGGACTCCGCCGATTGTCTCGCACGCCAACGTTTGGCGAACTCTGCTGTTGCCCCCATTTGGCCCCCATTGTCCGGCAAGGCATCGGGGAGAAGGGTCTAATGGACGGGGATGGGGGCAGGCTATTGCTGAGTGAGGCGGACACCCTGCCTCCCGGGGAGGGGAAGGGGGGTGCCAGAGACCAACAAAAAAAAGTTTGTGTCCCTACAATCGACCTCAAATGTCCAGGGCTTTGCTTGAAGGGGAGGGGGCGCCATCGGGGCAGTCCCAGAGCGGTTGGAGAGCGGTCACAGGGGATTTGAAAGCGGTTGGGGGAGGCGGTTACTGGCGGTTGGAAATGCGGTTGGGGGCTGGTGTTGGGGTATGGGAATGCCTTTGGGGTCGAGTCAGTGCAGTGGGGAGGGGGGAGGTGGGGGAACCCCCCCCCCCCACCAAGGCCTTGTGCCAACCCCCCCCCCCCCCCTCAAGCGATTCCCTGGTCCGGCCTCTTTAATAGATTTCGGAAAACGCTTCTGACGTGGGCGGGTGGGTATGTTGGCCGGGGCTGGCCACAATGCAATCCGAAGGATCAATAGCAATGCCATGATCGGTGGCAGCGGCCATTTCCGTTGACCTCTGACCTCACTACCCCGGACCCCCCATGACCCGGGAAAGGCCGAACGAAAGGTGTGTGGCCGAATGGGGCCGGCAATGGCCAGCACGCCCAAAGGGCGGCGCGACCCAACGTGGACTGCGGTACGAACGCCACCACCCGGACTCAGACCCAAGTGGCGCCACCAGGCGATAAAGCCCAGAACCCAGCTACCACCTGGCAGCCTTTGAGCCTGTCCAGGGAGGGAGGGTAACCGACGGCGGTTGGAGGGGAACCGACGGCGATTGCAGGGCAACCAACTGGCGGTCGGAGGGTAACCAACGGCGGTTGGGGGGTAACCAACGGCGATCGCAGGGTAACCGACGGCGTTTGGCGGGTAACCGACGGCGGTTTGGGGGGTTACTGACGGCGATTGCAGGGTAACCGACGGCGTTTGGCGGGTAACCGACGGCGATCGCAGGGTAACCGACGGCGTTTGGCGGGTAACCGACGGCGGTTTGGGGGGTTACTGACGGCGATTGCAGGGTAACTGACGGCGTTTGGAGGGTAACCGACGGCGATCAGAGGGTAACCGGCGGCGGTTGCAGGGTGAGGGAGCAGCACACGGGGATGGAGCAGTCCAAGCGACACCGAACATGAAAGGAACTGAGAAGGTAAGCAAGGCCGTGTGAAGGCAGGCGCGGCTGGGGCTTAGTGGCAGGTCCACGCCTGACCTTTGGAGGCCCTGGGAGTCACTAGCGATTGCCTGGAGGGCAGAGGGGGCAGGGGCAGAATGGAGGCGGAGGGACGGGGATCTGGGAAGCGGGATGGGTGTGGGCGTTGTGAGAGGCGAGCCGGAGGGCCACGAATGCGGACAATGAGTGCAACATCACGACAGTGCGGAGGGAGGGAAACGCGGCAATGCTGCCGGAGGGCCAAGAAATGGGGGCAGCGTCGACGAAGGATCCCCTGCATGTCCATCAGGCGGTGACTTGGCTGGCTGAGACTGGTCCCGCACCGTTAGTCGCGGGGGCCTGGGACAGCGTTGGCTGCAATGAGGGCATTAGCAGAGGTAGGGTCGGAGACCAGGTCTCGGAAGATGGCTAGTCACGGCTGACGCTGAGAGCAATTGTGACCAGTGTATGAGCAGCTCAATATTGCTGGCATCAACAGTGGGGGCTCTGGGCAGCTATGGTATTCTGGATTATTTGGCATTATTTGGTTCTCGGTTATTTGGGCATTCGGTGCATTGCACCAGCCAATTCTCCGGCGACGCGGGCCGAGGCCGAGTTGCTGAGCATAATATAATTCATCAAACGCAGCAGGTGACGCAACTAGTTAAAGTGAACAAATGGCGAGAGAGGGCTCCTTCTCCTGCTTTTTTTTTGCATGCTTAGTTGAAGGGGGTACTATGTGTTTGGTCCTTGTTCTGCTCCCTTTGTACAGCCCAGTAACACACCATGGCAACACTTGACCTTGAGAAGTTGCTGAAGCGAGGGAATTGCATGGTGTTCAAGAAGCCCCCCCCCATTGGGAACCCCCCCCCCCCGGCCGTACCGCCAACCCCCCCCCCCCCCAAGGCAACATGCCCCCCCCCCCCCCCCCCCCCCCCGCCAATTTTTGACAGATAGCGGGGTGGGTGGGTCGCATCAGGACGGGTTGTAGTCGGCCCCCTGTGTCACCACGTTCCTCCCCGCTCTGGGGACCCCATTCTAGCACGGGTTATGTAGCCATTTGTACCACAGACTCGCTCTGGGGCCATCGTCATCTCCTGCCTGCGGCACATACCCTGGGGGAGTCAGCTGTAAGACGATCATCTTGGGTGACCATTTTATCCCCCGACGACCCCCGACCCCGGCACCCCTGCCCCCGCCAAACACCCTGGGGGGTGCAGGGTCCACGCAGTGGGTTGTCTTGTTCGGGTGACCATCTCCGTCCCCAAAATGCTGAGAAGGTGAGAGAGACGAATCAGCGAAGCAGGTATGCATTCTCGGAATGCACGGCTCGCTACACCAATTTTACCCGCGCACATCCTATCTATCATGATGTTGGCAACCAAACTCTTAAGGGGATAGATACCACAGGGTCACTGAGACCAGCAAAAATCAATTTATCAGTTTTGGCCCCCATGCATGACCAAAAAGTATTCAGTTCAAAAGAAACAAATTGAAAAATCATTATCTCAAGGTCCAAAATAGGGGAAAGATGAGGACCACCAGGACCACTGTTGGGATGACGAGGGTTCGGAGGACGGTGTAGAAGATGATGCAGAACTTTGCAGAACTGCTGCATTTGATGTGGCAAAGATCATCTTGAAGAGAGGTTGTTAGATCAAGCGCAGATCAAGCGGGCGTCGTATACCCCCCCTTTTGGGGGTCATTCGCGTAGCATACCTCAAGGCATGATACTTGATGTCCAACCCCTTGTAAAATCATTATTTTTCCCAATAACACAATCCCCCAATGGATTTTTTGAGTCCGAGGCCTCTATCCCCTGAAACTGGATATGGCCTTTTTTTGGGGGTGGGGTGGGGTGGGGTGTCAAAAGTTTGTGCTCAGAAGAGTTTGAACGAGGGACAGATTGGGCAGAGCTGATAGGTTGGCCGGCGCTGCCGGCGGTCGGCCGACCAGGAATCGAACCGGTCTGTGGTCGGCTGCATTACCATTTGACCATTGCTTGTTCTGACAGTTGCTGCTCTCCCCACTGCTTGTAGCCGAGTCTGCCACTGAAAAAACCCAAACTGCGGGTTTCTGTGTGCCTGCTTGCTCAACTGACTGTGTGACTGACTGCTTGCCTGACTAACTGACTGTTGGCTGACTGTCAGCCTCTCTTCGAGGTGCTCTGCCGAAGGCAATAGAATTAATGGCACCCAAGGGGCTTTGCTGTGACGGAATCCTGCACGTTGAGTGCACACCTCTTTGCCGACTGAAATGTGCTCAAATTGATGGCTTCACCACTGAGTGATGCGTGCCTAAGGCGATGCCTGTGCAGAGGAGGAGTGTCAAACCAAACGTCTACTGCCCAACCCCCAATTGGACAAGGTCAGGAGCACCATATGATAATCTTTATGCTGTTGTACCGATGGGCACATACACGCCTACGTGGTCCACGGGTGGTAGGACGACCACAGTAGCTCCCTGTGCCTCCTTTGTGGCAACATGCAGCTCAAACGGTGCACTTCCTGGTCTGCTTCTTCTGCAGCACCTGTGCTTGAAATGTGGAAGGACAGCACCATGGAGGTGCTATGTCCAAACCCCATGTCTGAGCCAGAGGGCAGGCACCTTCGCGCACCTCAAGACCTCTCATTCTGCCGGGCGTGCACATGCACAGGAAAATTACCATTGCCACAAGGGGTTGTGTGCAGAGGGTTGTCCGGGGCTTTGCTAAAGCCCACAACGCTGTACCTATTGTTGTGCAAGACGGAGCAGAGCCTGAGGCCACTAGTCACTACAAATTTGCATGCTGCTCACGGTGGACTCAGTACCCATAGGCGCCATGGCAAACCGGCACAGCGAGTAGTCCTTTTGATCCACGAGAGGCAAGCTGGCAACCAACAGCACATGTGAGGTTGGCGTTCACCATATCTGGACGTTCAAATGCAGTGCCCTGCTGTACGGTGCCATCTTGCTTTGCAACTCCATGGACAAGGATGGATGGGCACGTAGGTGGCCCCAATACCCGCAGATAGGCCACTGTATGGGCAGCAACTCATTTCCCTGATGAACGTAGTTGCTACAGCCTGGGTGCTCCGGCCCACCTGTCTAAAATACCAAAACGTGGGATGAGATGTGGGATGAGAGAGTGTGGGGCCCCGTGAGACAAGTCTTGGCGCTGGCGCTGTACGTCGGGGCGGCGGTATAGAGGAGCAGGGGCCGGCAGGTAGCTGGGACCCGGACATAGACCTGCAGCGGGCCGAGAGAGTTTTGACCATGGTTGATTATGGAGCAGCACCCATAGCGCAGGACAGGATGAGTGAGAAGACAATACAGGTGGTGACACTGCAGGCCAGTGCTACAGGGGTGGCACAAACCGAAATCATAGATATCGTACAGGATGGGAATACGTGGTGGGTCGTGGAGACGAAGGGGGGGAGGCGGGAAGCGGTGGTGTACACAGCCCCATTGAAAATAGCGGAACATCCATTGATGAGGTTGGTGGGCGAGGCCGAGGTGGTAAGGGTAGACGGGGAAGAGTAGGTGAGCATGGAGGCAGTCCTGAGAGCACTAGAAAAGAAGGTGGGACAAACAGCGGGGGAAGAGGAGGCACGCAACATCAAGGGACAGATAGGTATGGCACTCACATGGGTAGCGCAAAAGGGGGCAGAAGAGTCCCCAAGGTGGATAGTGCCGCCAGGTACAGAGGAAGAGAAAAGGAAGCAAGCGTTGGAAATGGCCAAACGGTTGGTGGAGGAGGCACAACGAAGGATCGTTGCGCCCTGCTGTGATGGGGTGAGACGGGCTCCGCCGGAGGGGGGTGGTTCCCTAGGTTTTTGGAGGTACCGGGCTCCCTGTGGCCCTTTGTCGGTGTTTCCTTCTCTCCCCTCCCCTGCTCCCTTCCTCGTTTGAGGGAGGTTTAGGGTGCACTGTCTCGTGTTCGTCTACAAGTATGGGGGTGAGAATGGGGGACATTGCGGGACTTCCCATCCGGCATGTCCTATCCTTGGTGGTCCTCGGTGGCATGGGGGCTTGGGGTGACAAGCCTCCAGCTCCGACCCTTCCAAGTCACGCCCCTCACTCCCTCTCGGTGCTCGACTGTGGGATATTTGTTGACTTTCAGCGAATGCTTGCGGAATGCGGGAGCAGTCCCCGCTTTTGTGCCAGGCCAGACCACTTTTTGAACTGTTTTGAAATGGGGGAGTGGTCCACGAATGAGTGGCTGGGCGCCTCCCCGGCGCCCCAGATTTTGTTTGCTGTGACACGATAAAGGTTATTAGGCAGTGTATGTTGTAATTCGTAATTTTTTTGATTGCGGTAAATGCGTGTAACAAAAAATCGTCAAGTCGTATGATTTTTTTTGCGGTAAGTCGTGTAAGCTTGTCACACGTGTTACAGCAAAAAAAAATACACGACTAGACGATTGTTTTGTACAGGGGTTTACCGCAAAAACAAAATGCACGACTTGACGATTTTTTGGTACACGCGTTTACCGCCAAAAAAAAATACACGACACGACGATTTTTTTGTTACATGCATTTACCGCAAAAAAAAATACACAATCTACCGCAAAAAAAAACTTCCACGATGTGCCGATTTTTTCCTACACGCGTTTACTGCAAAAATGAAAAAAAAATACACGACCTCACCGCAAAGAAACAATAGCCACTTCTAACTTTGTCCCCCTTTGTTTGGGGACCCCCAAGAGTGCCGTGACGTACCACTTCCGCCCTCTTTTGGGCCTTTGAGAAGGCATTTTCTTTTTGCCCTTCGTGTATGCAACGGTGTCCTTCAAGCAATACTCTGTGAATGGTACCGAGGCATACACGAAGAAATCGGCCCCAATGAGTTCCGTGGGCACAGATGATACCCTATGAATACACATGCAATGTACTATGTCTCCACGCTTGCTCTGAACCCACCCAGTGATGATGAGTCTACGTCTACTACTGTTGCTGCACCCATGGAGGTGCATCGGAGAAACTGGCATTGCCTTAATCTCTTTCGGCCACCTTATGTGTGTGGCCAATGTCACAAGACCGTGTACCTGTGGTGCATGCATTGTGAGGGGTGTGGCTTTTGCCTACACACTTTGGAGTGTCCAATTCGTGGAAGGGCCCACCCCAACACGGACAAGTGGCTCTTTCAAAAGCGGTGTCAGGAGGTAGACGTTGAGGAGGTTTTGACCGCCACCCTCCTCAACGAACCCGTGTCCGGTGATGAGGAGTTGGACATCCTTTCTAATCCTCTGATGGGCTCTCCCCCGGGTAAGGTTGTGAAGAAAAAAGAGGTCCATTCATCTAATTTAGAGGTGGACCTCTTGGCGCCTCCCCCGAGGGCCCCTGTGCCAGAGAAGAAGGTGAAGGGAAAGAAGGCCTTGCCAAGTGCCCCCCTGAAGGTGAACGGAAAGAAAGCCTTGCCAAGTGCACCCCGTGTCGACCCTCCCACTTCCAAAAAGTGTACTCGAAGCACCATTCCGAGCAAAACAACCCCTTTGTGGGTGAGAGATTGGTTGACAGACAAGGATATCGTGTGTTGGTTGAACCAAGAGGTCTGCCACAATGAAATCGATGAACCACGTGCGTGGACTCTGCCGCTTCTATATATCAAGAGACTATCCAGGTGCATGCAGAGAGTTGAATCCGGCACAAGACTGGACAACATGACTTGGTGCCGCCGCCACATTTTTGTGGTTAATTCCAATGACAAGTAAGGGTTGCACTGGTTTGTGTGTGCCTTGGATTGTTGTGTCCGGTAAGAGCTTTTCACTATTTGGGTTTGGGAACCCCTAAGCTCCACTCATTTGATCCGTCCTTTCTTGATGGCCACGAGGAAGCTTTCGCTAACCACCAAGCACCGCGCCTTGGGATTCCAAACGGACGGTTGGTCTTGTGGTTTTCAAAGCTTGAGCATCGCGAAGCTCGTGGTGGAGCACCGGGGTACTTTTTCCGATGTGCCCCTCGTCCCCATGGGTCCTGGTTTTGTGGACCATGTGCTCAGCATTGTTAGTGCTGATCGTGCTGTGCGGGTTGTTGAAGCGCCCGGTGATGATGTGGAGGGCGTGACTGAGCTTCTTGGCCCTCCTGAGTCCCCCCCCCAGCACCCAAGTTGAAGGTGCACTTTCAGCTATCGAGGAGAGTGTTCAGGCCAGCCCCACCCCACTCGAAGGCAAGGAGGCCTCCACCGAGCAGAGCGTGGAAAGCCCGGAGGCCGGGCCGCAACCTTCCATGGCCACTCCCACAGAGGAGGCCACCCGTCCCAAGGTCATCCATGGAGAGTGGCGCAAGGTGTCGGATGGCTACCCAGCAGATGCATCTAGCCAGCTAGAGCGTGACCAGCTTTTCATCAATGACCTGTTTGAGCAGCTAATAGTAGAGTTGCGCGCCGCTTGTCAGTTTAACCCCAATCCTGGTGCAAAGCCCAAGTCCACCGACACAAAAACGGACTTGATCTACAAGTGTGCATTGTGCAACTACTTGTAGCGGGTGCATGTTTTGTGGGCTGTATTTTCCTCTGCCCGTTTGGTGTACCAATGGTGGAGCGTATAAGATGGCCATTATATTGGCCTCATACCAGTGCCTTAGTGCCCTATAATGGTGGCACTAGCATTGGCCATGGCCCTGTCACGACTCTTTTTCTTGAGCCTTTTTTTGTTTCCATTGATCCATGGCCCTGTCAGGTCTCTTTTCTTGGGCCTAATTTTGCGTCTAGTGCCAATGACACCATGTAAAACTATGTTTTATTGGCCGAGTCCCAACTAATTGGTGGCCACACAGAGTACTATGTGCTTTGCTCACTCGGCGTCCCATCTTCAAGGTCGCTATGGGGTCCCGTACGGAACCGGCAGCTGTACATATTGCGCATGTATTGCAAAGGTTGCATTTCTTTCAATTTTTCAATTTTTTTAATAATTTGCATGACTTTCCGCAAAAAAAAATTACACGCATTTACCGCAAAAAAATTACACGACTAGCCGGTTTTTTTGTACACTTACATTTTTCACTATTAGGCATGACTGCAATTGGTGGTCTGTGTTTGAATGGGGGAGTGGTCCACAAATGAGTGGGCGTGTGCCCCCCCCCCCCCCGGCTTTCGTTTGCTGTGGCACTATCAGTGGTAAAAGACATGACAGAGTTTGGCGTTGTGTGTTGGAATGGGGGAACGCTCCATCCCCCCGGGGCTTGCTTTGGGCTCTACGATGTCTGTTGCCCTCCCGTGGATGGTTTGGAAAGACCCTCTGAGGTCTGATGGACGTAAGTTTGGATCTGTACTGTGGACGCACGTGTGTTGGGTCGTGGGTGTGTTTGGGGCGTTCCGTGGGCCACACGAGTGGTTGGCACGGGCGCCCTGCCCATTTCTGGGCTGGTATGATCTCATCCCCTTAGAGGCCTCTCCTCCCTGCCCTCCTCGCCCCCCTCCGGCGCGGACTGGGCTGCAGCAACTATGTTCATCGGAGAAATGTGCTGCGCTGCCTCTACAGTGGCCTATCTTTTGTGTATTGGGGCCACCTACTTGCCCATCCATCCTTGTCCATAGAGTTGCAAAGCAAGATGGCACCGTATGGTAGGACACCACATTTGAACGTCCAGATGTTGTGCCCCCCCCCGCCCCGCCCACCCCAAGTCCCCCAGTCGACCCGGGCCGGGGCGAGGAAGGGAGGGAGGAAAGGCCTCTGTGGCATGCTCTGTGTAGGGATGGCACCGCTGAGCGTTGCGCTCGCCACCCCCCAATGCAATTCTTCCTCTGGTGGGGGAGATGGCGAAGCGTCGGCATGGCCAGGCACTATGCAACAGCGTTCCAAGGTGCTGCGGTCGTGGGCCCTCTTCGACTGCCCCTGGGGGCAGACACAGGGGGGGGGGGTCAAGGATTTCTCACACTTGGAGGTTTGGGCTCCCAATGTTGCCCGCAGAGGCTGAGCCCGTGGCACCGGCTGCGTTTCACCCCTCAGCCTGGCTTGAGGCCCTGCTTGACCCCCCCCCCCCCCATATCGGTGGGTGGGGGGGGGGTGTCACACGGAAGTGCTAGCGTCCCCTGCACCACCATTGCGGCCCCCATGTCTGCTCCACCCCCTCCCCCCAAGCCCCCGGGGGACCGGGGATTTGTTACCGTTGATTCCAGTGACAGCTCCGGGTCTGATGAGGAGGGAGGAACTGATTAGGGGCCGCCTGAGGGAGGACTGTCTGTGTTCAACCTCGGGCCCCGGACCCGTCCCTCGGCACCCAAGTCTAAGTTCCATGGACTTGTGGGGAGGGGGGTACCAGCCCGGACTTGGGCAGGGCGCCTGTGCCGACCACCCACATGGCCCATGGGATCACCCAGGATGTCTCCAAGGACAGCTAGAAAAAGGCCCCCCCCTCAACGTTCCATCTCGTCCCCTCCAAGTCCCGTTCGGTTGACCCAGACCCATTGGTCCCCGGGTGCTCCGGTCCACCTGCCTAAAAGGCCAAACCGTCGGATGAGATGCCCACAGGCTGCACTACCCATAGCACCCAGCTCACTCTTTGGAGTGCATCGGTGTCTCAAAGCAAGCAGTGATGGGAGCACTGTAGGGTGGCCACTCATATTGCTAGCATGTTCATGATTGTGTGTACGCGAGGGTCTAGCCTCTCACCCAGAAATTCAATACCCATGTTGGAAGTCAACTCTGGTATTGGGCTACTTGTAGCTCTCATCTTGGCACCACACAGTCTCACCTTGTGGGGTGTATTGCTAGAGCGCACTGTGCCCCAAATTTCATCCAAGAGAATGTCATAGATCACATCACAACCGATTGAGGTTAATTTTACCAAAGTAGACCCGGTTTTAGGGCATCAAGTGTACCATGAACGGAAGCCGCCTGAATGGTGATGATCACTTCCCTGAAAAATTGTCTGCAGTAGCAGTGTAAATTTTGCTTGTACTAGAAACCAGCCACACACCTGGTCTTGTCCTTCACTACCATTTACATGGAGCCATGATTTCAGTTTACAATCAAATTTGTGTCCTGGAATGAGCAATAATGCACAGTGCCCCCTCTCCAAACCACAGCCCAAGATGTCAGTAATTTTGCACGGCACTTCATCGCCTGAAATGAAACAAAACTGGCCTCTACGGGAGTCCCAAGCCATCACAAACCGGGGTGGCGAAACCAACCATTTTCATCTGCTCAGGGCGGCCCCGAAGCAACTATTTTCATGGTTCTGAAGCGGCCGAAAACGACTTCACTTGCTGCCCACAGCGGCCGAAACTGACTACTTTCATCTGCTTCGGGCGGCCAAAACCGAACACTTTTGGCTGCCCCGCCGACCAGTTTCATTTGCCACAGGGCGGCCAACTGTTCGTCTGCCCGGGTTAGCCGAAACTGACCATGTTTGTCAGACCCAGGGTGGCCGAAGCCAACCATTTTCATCGTCTCGCGGCGGCCAAAACGACCGTTTTCACCTCCCCAGGGGGCAACAACGACCATTGTCATCTGCCCCTGGCGACCAGAAACCACCCTTTTCATCCTCCCATGGTGGCTGAAGCTTACCATTGTCATCCGCCAGGGCGACCGAAAACGACCATTTGAATCTGCCCGGCCGGGATCAGGATCCTCCCCGTCACTTTTATAATTCCGTGTTTCCTTCTGAGCGTCGATTTTTTTCGTGTTGTGTTCCTGCAACATGCCTAAGGAAGTAGCAGCAGGGGTCCTGCTGCATGACCCATCTGCGGGTCTGTACCTGCTGTGCCACGCAACGCAGTCTGCGGGCTGCACGGATTTCGAAGATCAGAGCTGGTCCATACCCAAAGGTGTTGTGCAGGGCACAGAAACGCTGCTCCAGACCGCCTGCCGTGAAACGCAGGAGGAGACCGGCATTTCCGCACAGACACTGTTGGACGCCCTGGGCACGCAGGAGCCGCACGTCACGTTGTCCAGCAAGAAAAAGAGCATCCATGTGTTTGTGCTGGCGCTTCCCGACGCCGCCACGGCATTCCCTGCAGAGTCGTTGAAGTGCTGCAGCCTCATCGACCCTCCGAGCAGACTGCAGGGCCTTCCTGAGATGGACGCTTACCGCTGGGTCACGCGTGCGCAGGCGGCTGCTATGGTGTTCAACAATGTGCGGGACCTTTTTGTTGATGCCCCAGATAAACCCCGTCCGGTGCCCGGTAAAGGGGTTCAGAATGGGGCCTCAGCGGGAGCTGCATCTGGACACAAAGTGTTAGTGCTGCATGGCTGGGGGCAGTCTGGCGGTACCTTTGAGAAGCGCACGAAGGTGTTGCGGAAGAAGCTCGAGAAGGCAGGTGCAACGCTGGTGTATGCACATGCACCACATGCAGTGCCGGCGTTCAGCCCTGATGAAACGGACGCACGCGGCTGGTGGTACTACAACGACGAGGACCGCGGCGATTGCAGCGCCGTTCTGCCAGACGGCGAACTCCCGTTTCAGGTCAGTGCAGTGCCTTTTCTCGGTTTAGAGGACACATTTGAGTACTTGGCGGGCCTATGGCAGACGGCGGGGCCCTTTGCAGGGGTGTTTGCGTTTTCGCAGGGCGCCGGGATGGCGTCACTGGTCGCGAAATGCGCAGAGCGCGACGCACGCTTTGCATCGCTCCGGTACGCCATCTTTGTGTCGGGGTTTTGGCTGCGGCCGGCGGGCGGTGATTGGTATGTGGGCCCCGTCCACCTGCCCTCGTTGCACGTGATGGGGTGTGCCGATGCCATGGTTCCGGAGGCTGTGAACCGGCAGTTGGTGGCACGGTATCCCAACAGCCGTGTGCAAGTCCATGGTGGGGGGCACATTGTGCCCCAAGGGGCCGCAGACATCCCTGTGTACCTGGAGTTTATCCAGGAATGCATGGCAACAACAACAACAACAACAACAACAACAACAACAACAACAACAACAACAGCAACAAGGTAACCAGTTCGTGCTGAGCACAGGGCTTGGGTACCACTCCAGGGATGATCCCTTGCATCCAACGATTTCACATTGATACCTTACCTACCTACCTACCTTTGTGTTGGGTTGGCTTGGTGGGTAACATGAGAACACACAATCATTGAGTCCAGAGTATGCGTCGGTCAGTGTGCGCCCACATTGTGGTGCTGCCCGAGAGGAGATCTAAAGTTCGATGGAAGGCAAATGAGTTTTTTGGGAGGAATGGCATTGCTGGTGGTAGGTTAGATGCTGGATTGGGGGGCTGGCAATGGCCTGCAGTCAGTGGCATGCTGTGGGCTGTGATTCAGGCGGGGCTGCAGGCCATTCATTACACTGCAGATGTGCTGTGTGGCTGGACTGAAGTCAGTCTCGTGCCTATGTGTCCTGCTTGTGGTGTGTTGTGCGGTGTTTGTGCTGTGTGCTGTAAATGCATGGCTGATGCGATGTCAACCTGAGGGTGTGTGGGGGATTTGCAGATCTGGAGGGAAAGGGATGGGAGGGACTTGGAGCCTATTTCCAGCCCCCGTCACTGAAGGGGAGCAATCCCCCAGATGGTTGAGGGGCCCTGCTGTTCAGTTGGCAAAGCATGCTTGGCAGCAAAGTGGCATAAACGAGCGATGTGCTTCTAGTAGCATTTGGTTTATTTCATGTTCTCTACTAATGGGACCCAGGGGACTCTCAGGGGCGGTGTGACTTCGGGGTATTGGAATGACCCAAAAAGCTCACCATCATCAAATGCAGAAATTGTTCGCGTATGTATTGTGGTAGCAACAATGTCCAAGTTATGTCTCCCCCAAAAACATGGACTTTGGTCCCACGAGACAGCATTGGTTCCTGCAGACTGGCTGTAGCATATACAGGCACAACCGTGCTCCAAGAGCTGTGTCCCCAATTTCAATGTGCACTACTCTTTGGCTGAAAGAATGGCCTCAGATGGTGCAAGCCCTGCTGTTTCTTTCCGCCGCAAAGACATGGATCAACACAGTGCAGTCCCCGTGTGCCCGTGCTTTATAGGCCCATGCATGGGCAAGGGGCAAGAAACACGTTACCACATGTTACACACCTGCTTTTTGCACCATCCATGTGGCCATTTGACAGCTTGGCTTGCTGGGTTTCCAATTAACAGCCTCCTCCTTGTCCATGAGGTGCAGCTCCTCTTCCTTCGAATTCCTCCTGGCAAAGCACATCACAAACTCCACATTGACGGAGAGCCCTATGTGGTTCTCCTGGATATCACCAAGGTATATCCAAGCACACCCCATCGTTTGCTTGGGGAAAGCCTACACGCATTAGCAATTCTCCCCCCCCCCTCCCCAGCGAATTCGACCAACTTCGCCGATTTGTTCTGCCGATTGGTTGGGTTTCTGAATTTCGCCAATTTGTTCTGCCGATTTGTGGGATTTCTGTGACTTGGCGAATTCGTTCTGCCGACTTGTTGGGGCCTCTGGGATTCTAGGACACCTGATTTGGAGGCGTCACTCTAAGATGTGCTCATTTACTTTGGGACACTGGATAATGCCTTTTCTTTCTATATTGGTTGTTCAGATTGCAGGTGTCTTTGGGTCGAGCTTTCAGTGTCTGTCTACTGCTGCCACAGGGTCTGCCACAGGGTCCCATCAGATTGACTACTGCAGGACAGCTTTGGTTGCAGATCAGAGCCACAGGGTCTGCTGCACACCCACCCAGCACACAGTCAGATGGGAATGGGAAGCCTGTCTGCATTCATCTTTTTCCGGCAAGCTTTGTTTGTGCAGTGAAAACCATTTTTGTCCAAGTGACAAGTGGCAAGTGACAAAAAGTGCAAAAAAAATGTGTTTTGGAATTGAACCGATTTGTGGGGTTTCTGTGATTTGGCCGTTTCATTCTGCTGCATTGTTGTGGCTTCTGGCTTCTGAGCCACCGCCAATTACACATAGACCAGGGCATATACCACTGGACCACTGGCTGACACTGACATGAATGTCCTCAGGGACCATGTACAGATCGGGATATGGAATTTTTTTTTGAAAATTGAGAGATATTTTGGGTTCCACACTCCAACTACAACTCCAACTACAGGGCAACCGAAAGGAAGGTGTGTTTGGGGCATGGGACTCAGATCCAGGGCACTAGGAACCTGTTTTGCTGAAAAATTGGTCCGCCGATTTTGTTCCGCCGATTTGTTGGGCTTGGGATCCGCCGATGTGGGGGGGGTGTTCCATTTGGCGTCCTGGCACATATGATTTCTCTTATCAGCCAAGCACACAGACAACCGTGCTGTTTTTTTAGGGCAGACGGATCCTCAGAACCTATCACTAGCAGAGGAGAGTCAAGGAAGGTGTCCCCTCTTCCCCCTGCTTTTTTTGCCTGGTCTATGAACTTTTTCACCGTCAATGGTTCTTTACCAGCATGCTGCGGACCATCTGAATGCACCCCGAGGTATTCCCTTTCCCTGGACACCAAGGCATACCGCTTCCCTGGCACAAACACCAGTTAGCATACGTGGCGTTGCTCCAATCTTTGGACGTTGCCGAGTCAGTTTTCGCTCTTGGGTCTGGTGCATTGATGCTGCGTGGGTTCGCCTATGTTGTCGGGTTTGGGGCCTACCCGCTTTTGCTTGCGTCGTCCCTGGTGATAGGCACAATCAGCAGACGGCTGAGCTGCATGATATGTGGCGGCGGCTGAGCTGGCTGGTTTGCGCCCGGCGTGCCGTATGGTGCTGGCTTATCAGTGGGATTGTGTGGTGTGTGGTGACTGACAGCGAGGTTGCATCGGCACAGGTGTTGTGTTTGAAGGCAGTTGCCAGGCAGAGTGTGTAACATAGTAGCCTCCCTCCCTGCGAGAACAATGCCTTTGTCAGAACAACATTATTTCTGCAACCTTTCAAACCGTGTCCCACTTTGCACTTTGGAAATCCCCCCCCTCCCCTTGTCAGAACAACAGTAGGTGTTGTTTCCGTCAAATTTTGGCTACAGGCAGACAAACAACTCGGCAGTTTTCGCTCTTGGGTCTGGTGCATTGATGCTGCGTGGGGTCGCCTATGTCGTCGGGTTTGGGGCCTACCCGCTTTTGCTTGTGTCGTCCCTGTTGATAGGCACAATCAGCAGACGGCTGAGCTGCATGATATGTGGCGGCGGCTGAGCTGGCTGGTTTGAGCCCCTGCCCTTGTCAGAACAACAGTAGGTGTTGTTTCCGTCAAATTTTGGCTACAGGCAGACAAACAACTCGGCAGACCTGCTGGCGGTCATCAGAGCACTTCGCATATTTAGCACAGGGGACATTGAGATCTGCACGGACTCACAGTACGTGGTCCTGGGGGCGACAGGCGCGGCGCGCCACTGGCGCTTGCGTGGGTGGATAGGGTCGTGTGGCCCAGTCTGCAACGTCCCCCTGTGGGAACAACTCCTGGCAGCACTAGATGAGAATCCACGCACTGTTCATTGGGTCAAAGTACCTTCTCACGTAACCGTCGAAGGTAACAATGAGGCGGACCGCCTGGCTGACCAGGGCAGGCAACTGCACCCGCAGTTCCCTCACCCACGCACCCCATCACTGCTGCTCTCTGTGGCTAGCACACCGCGCGCGCCAAAAAAGTCTAAGCTACTCACACTAGACAGGTCTCCGCTTCCGGTAAAGCGTCTTAATTTTTGCGCACAGGCATCACCTCCGCTCATTCACTCCATTGAAGGACAGGCCTCCCCACTACACTCAACCTAATGCTCATGGCAGATGCTCTCTCGACAACATCTGACATCAGTCACTGTGACACTGATTCATGGAGTGCAGAGAACTCTGACAGTGCAAGCCAGCTCAGCTCTCGCACGTGCACCACAGAAGGCAGTTGTGACTAACTGCATTGCATCCGCTGGCGCTGTGGTTTCTACGCCAGTTTACCACCCTCACACCCTCCTCACCTCACCTCCAATTGCATGTTTCTCCCTGCTCTGTTTGAAACTAAACAGCAACTGAAGGGGACAGGCCAAATGAGTGCCATGCTATGCAGCCCAGTCAGTTTGCAAGTAGTACAATGAATGCAGTCCACACCTAATGGACGACGGCTTTATATTGATCCTGGTTGTTCTATAGAGTTGGCAGAAAGGACAAGCACTCAAGTGACCCGCAGAGCTAAGCGCAAAAAACGCCTCACTGTACATTACATACTGGAGCACCCCAACCAAGAAGGGGACACGTGCATTGATTGGACTTCGCAGTACTGCTGGACTAATGGCTGAAATTGTCTATGGCAGGGACATTCAGTCTATCGGAACCGACCATTGATCCCCTTGTCAGAACAACAGTAGGTGTTGTTTCCGTCAAATTTTGGCAGCGTTGTTCTCGCAAGTGGGGAAGGCTGTTGCGCGGGCTGTCAAGACCGTTGGCCGTGTCACGGTTTGCTGTATTTGTTGTGAAAGTGAACAAAATCTGCAGCCAAGTTTCTGTCCGGCGTGCACAGAGCGCCATCAACAGCCCGTCGAATGAGAAAGATGTCGAGTGTAGACAAGGTGCACGTGTCAGAGATCAGCACAATGCGACCTGTGCACAGGTCTGGTGTGGTAGGTGCCCTGACAGGGGCTGTGGGTGCTGGAAGATAGTGCTGACGATGGACGTCTGACCGTTGTGTGGCAGCGTGAGACCCAACTCAACCCCAGTTTTGTAGGGAAAGACATTGTTTATCACGTTCCCGTACCCACAGGGATTTGAAGGGGACTGAAGCACGTTCCCATGTGTCAGACCTTCTTGAAATCTGATTGCAGAGTGGCCAAACTCAATTTTTGGTGTTGCACCCTTCCTTTCTTCGATCAGCCCTCACCCCTGAACGGTGCACACACGGGTGGGTGGAATCAGGGGCAGGGGGCTGTCGCCTAGACATTTTTGGTGTGAGCAAGAGGAAACTGTCTCTTGCAACCGAGGACTGTTTCAGGGGGTTGGCTTACATAGTTTGGTAGGTCCATGGCAAACCTCCACGCTGTCCGTTGCTGGTAGCACAGGGACTGCCCGCGCAGCAAACATCGGAATCAGTCAGTATGCAGGCAAAAAAACTGCAACATAAAAAAACAATACCGCACTGCACTGATGTACTGGCATCCTTGGCGTACATAAGAAACCAAGGACTCAACTATCACTGTATTTGATTTCCAAGAAAAAGACCCCGTGGTGCGGGGAGTCCATCACTTTAATATCAAGCCAGTAGACTGCGGGATTGCATCGCAGCCTGGGTGCTCTGAAAAAAAGGTGAAACTGATGCAGCTCGTGTATTGTGAGATCTTGTGAATCCAAAACGTTCATGACAATATGTGCAAGAAAAGCAAAGAAGGGGTTGGTCAAGAAAGGGAACAGAACATGCAGCCAACTAGGGCTGTGGCGGTGGACCTGTGGCCGTGCTTTTATTGAGGCACATCATGGGGATTGTCTAGTTTCTGCGGGGCGTGCATAGAGCGCCAATGTCACCAGTATTACTAGTGCAGACTAGCAGACAAACTGTGGGCGCGCCATCACCTGATCATTGTGCACTAACTGGCAAGCTGTGGCAACGTTAACCTGTGATTGCAGTGCAGCTCATGTGCCAAGCGGCGGGTACCTCATGATGAGTGAGGCACAGGCTGTAGGAACGTCTACTTGTGACATTGCCAATGGGTGATCACTGTGCACACTGTCAGGCAGACTGCCTGGGTCATTGGGGTCTGAGGTGCGGGAGAGGGAGCGGTTGCATGGGTTAGTTTGCATGTGGCCCCCGTTGCTGGAAGGTTGCGCTGTTGGAGATCATTTCATAAGGGGCGCATGGCAAACTGTGCGAACAACACCCGGGCCCATAGACACAGACACAGACATAGACATGGAATATAGACATAAACATTGACAGAGACATAGACAGAGACATCTTCAGAGTCCTAGGGGGCGTACCGTGCGCTGTGCCTGCACTGTGCGAAAAGTCAGCTGTTTTCCACCACCGGTAGCCATCGGGACCTGAATTCTGCACCCCACAGCCCCTGCTGGGACACCATGGAATGTTCTTTTAGTCTGATGCTTGCCACGGGTCCCAGGGTGCTGAATTCTGCACCCCATGCTGTTCTGAATTGATCATGCATGCTTCTATCAGTGGGTGGTTTTCGGGGGTGTTCCCGGGATAAACAACATAATGATTGGCGCTGCAGACTGAGTGTAGGTTGACTACCTTTTCGACATATGCCCAGGGCGTGGCGGCAACGTAAAACTGCATACTCAGGTGACGGGAATTCAGTCCAAATATACGTCCCACCGCCGAAAGCGGCATTTGAACTGTGGATCACACGGGTTAAATATGTTGTATTCAGACTGTCAGCGTGATCTGGTCCGTTTGTCCAAGCACTTGCGAGGCACACGTGAGTCCGAGAAAAAGAAAACAACAACGTAATAATTGGCGCTATGCCTGCACTTTGCAAAAACGCCCCCGTAGACATAGATGCAGACATAGACACAGACACAGACATCGACACAGACACACACCACAGACCTGGAATTAGACACAGATGTAAGCACAGACATCACACATGGGCAGGGACTCAGAGGTAAAATTAAACAGCGTACGTAAGACTATAGACCATGGGTAGGTTACATTACCGCAAGCGCCTTTCCAAGTGGTCGGTCAAAGCCCCCACCTTCCATCCTTTGGGACAAGGGTTACGATCTGTAGTGACCACATATCCCTTGCTGTGTGGGTTGTGTTCTTGCGATGATGCTCCACAGGGCTCCTTGCAGACGACCAGGATGTTATCATTTGGATGCAATAGCGAGCTTCAGGACTCTTCCAACTTCCATCGTCCTTTGGTCAAGCCTATCGCATTGATAGCCGCCCTGGTCCTAGGTGGTTGCTCAGTCCCGCTTTCCTGCACGCCATGGAAGGAGTTCAATGTTGGTGTTTCAACAAGGGGGACTAAATCAGACGTTTAGCAGTTTTCCTTTTCTCTGAGGGCCCGATCTTAAAGGCGTGATGATGTGGGAATACAAGGAGGAGGGGTCATAGAGAGCCTTTCTCCACAGCGTTACGGACTTCTGCGCGCACGTGACCCAACCGTTACACTGGGATGCGCGCGCGACTCACATATGGCTGCTTGCACTCTCCCGTCACCCCTCTCCCCACCCGCAGAATTCTCCTCACGCTCCTCCCCCTCACGCTCACCCCTTGCACCTACACTTGCACAGGTCACTGAGGCACTGAGATGTGTACAACGGCGCGCATCTCAAGCGGTCACTTTTAGGCATCAGCTGCGTTTGTAGTAGTGGGCAAGTTTGCAGATTGGCTCTGGTCGCCAGTACGGCCACAAGCAGGGCCCGTTGACCGCATGTGCTTCTGGGCATAGCGTACATTTCAGTGCCCCCCCTCCGCCCCACGCCGCTGCACACACCCTGATTTCACTTCTACAGCACGCGTCTCCATGGGCTTCTGCTGCTCTTGCCTCAAACCGGAGTTGAAGGGTGTGGACAAGGTGCAAGTCCCCCAGATGTTGGGGTCATGGTACGTCGTGGGCGTCATCCCCACGCCCTTCGAGAAGGGCGCATGCAATCCCACAGAGGTGTACACTTGGAACCACGACACGGACTGCATCGACGTGGACTTCCACTTCAACGACCGGACGCTCGACGGCCCCGTCAAATCAGTGCCCCAGAAGTTGTACACCGGCGGGTACCCAGATGCGTCTGGGAAGTGGTTGGCCAGCCCCATATGGCCCCTGAAGTTGGACTACACGATTATGGCCGTGTCCAGTACGTACGATTGGGTGGTGGTCGGGCACCGCAGTCGCTCGTTCTTCTGGATCATGGCGCGGCAGCCCGTGCTCGACCAGGCGATCATCCAGAATGCCATGGAATTGGGGAAGGCGGCGGGGTTCGACATGACCAAGATCGAGTTCCCAGAGCACAGTGTAGCGCCAGCGGCCCCACCTGCCAAAGGGGTTTGACTGAAGTACCCCCAACGGCCGGCAATCTTCTTCAAACTCAGAGAATCAGATATGAAATTCCCGGAAATGTCAGTCTCTGGGCGTTTGCTTTACTCCCACGGACATTGAAACCTTGCTCACTCCTGATGCGATATTGCCAGTGCGCTGCGCTTTCGGCTGTTGTGCCAGACCTTTGTACCCGCCCTGCATCCGGTTTGTACCGTATGAGATCGGTGGATGTGGATGGCGCTCCAGGTGTTGGTCCAGGGTTGGAGGTGTGGATAAGCATCGCCGTTTTCCAGGACACTCTCCTCTATGTTTTTTCTATGTATTCTCACACCGTTGATCCCTGGGTAGCAGCTCACCGATCAACCCCCGCGCACAAACAGCCAACCCTCAACCGCCACCGCCCAACCGCCGGCAAATGTGGTGAACCGCGGGCATTTGCTCGCCAATCCTCGTCGGGAGTGCTACAGTGCCTTCTGGGAACTTGCCACAGCCACCGATTACGCATCAACCGCAATCGCCCGCTTGGTATGCACGCGGGGCTGCAGGGCGTTTTTTGCCTGCCAACAATCGGCGCGGGTAACAGAGGTGCACTGGGAGCCGTGGGCGGGTGCATTTGGTGGGTAAACCCGGCGGGTTTGGCATTATAAATTATAACGCCGTTTCGTAGCCGAGGGATCGTGTCTTACCGCAGGGGCTGTGCGCTGGCACCTGCGTTTTCTGGAACTTTGTCGCCGACCCCGAGGCTTATTTTTGTCTGAATTCCGTGACCTCAAAATATCCCTGCAGCCCCCTGATCCCCCCCCCCCATCCCGGGACCGACAAGCGCGTGCCTTGGGGACAAGCGGAGGAGTTGTGCAGGGTTCCGGCACCGATGCTGTTTTGGCGGTGGCCTGACTCTGGCTGACTCGGTCTGCATCGCCAAGAAAACGCATTTTCTGTCACGCGCCAGCGAGTCCGACGTACCGTCTTGCTTTGTGGCGGATCCCTTCCGTCTGTTCCTGCTGAGGAAAACCGCCTCTCTCTGATCTATTACGTCATTTTGGACCGTTACTGGAGCCCTGCTTCAGATCAAAGACCTCGAGCGCAAGCGCATTGACAGGTCTGTCATTGAGCGTCATCACCCGTGTAGGAGGTCCCCAACGCTTCAGAGCGGGGGACAAAGTCAGCATTGTCAGGCTTTGCGCACCTCCGTTGCCACGGTGCATCGCCGCATTACTGTCTGGAGGCGCTGTGGAACAACTCTCGTCGTATCCTACCACACACTGATGGAAATGTACAACGCCAAGAAAGAGAAGCTCTGGGTTTGGTTGTTGCATGCCCTGAGACATCAGTCAATGCAGGCCATACAAAATATGCAGCCCAGGTACTACAAGAGCAATGGTCCATAGTGGACGACAGTTTCCGCAGCGAGGCTGCCACTGTGCATCGCCTCAAAAAACGCTC
Organism: Eutreptiella sp. 'Long Island Sound 2002'; assembly: GCA_964036045.1. Lineage (NCBI taxonomy): Eukaryota > Euglenozoa > Euglenophyceae > Eutreptiales > Eutreptiaceae > Eutreptiella > Eutreptiella sp. 'Long Island Sound 2002'. The sequence continues at coordinate 6,367,534 of OZ038390.1, forward strand.
CCAGCCGTATGACTCCCAGGCCCCTGCATCCAAACGCCTCTGTGCACCCCGTATTGTTCCCGCTCCCCCTAAACCAGAATTGGGACAGCAGTGTTCTCAGCCCGTAGTGCACACCAACCAACTATCCCCGCATGCCATCTCCTTGTCCCTCTCTGACGTTCTTGCTGTGTACAATGCAACCCGCTAATTCTTCTGGCCTTCAGTCTTCTATGTGCTCCAGAAGCATCTTCGGATGCCTACGGGCGTGGCAGTTCCCGCTGCTTCTTCTGGTTCCAGATTTAGCTCGCCCCACCTCCGTGTCATGTCTGCTACCACACTGACCTATGGGGCAATGGGAATGCCATGCACGCAGTGCAAAGTTTTGGATGTCGGCAAATACTCGAACCCTAGTTTTGGCCCCTTTTCACAAGTTTTTGGTTCCATACCAGGGTTTTTTTTAACTTCCTAAGCATTTTAGGATGTGGCATATTTCATTTGTCAACCATTTTTGCCCATTTTCAACCATTTCTCCCTATTTCCTCCCACGCATGGGCGTTAGCGCGCGGGGTGTGCGCCGGGCATCTTTGAGGGAGCGTTATTTTGGGCCCTCAACCTTCCGGTGCTATTGAGGAAACCGGGCCAATGATCCAATCCACGCTTTGTTGCGTGGCCAAGTGGGCTTTCCCTTGCTGCTGAACAAAGCATTGAAGTGGGGTCAAGAATCATGGATCCGGGGTTTGTACAAGTTGGACTTTGTGGAAGAAGGGCATGTTCAGAGTGGGCATGTGGGCTTTCCCTTGCCACTGAACAAAGCATTGAAGTGGGGTCAAGAAGCATGGATTTTGGGTTTGTCCCAATTGGACTTTATGGAAGAAGGACATGTTCAGAGTGGGCAAGTTGAAGGCAGTTTCGTTGTTCTCATGTGGGCTTTGCTGCTTCGCCGTGCTACTAGACAGGTGACAGCTATTCTTGGGTGCCGCTGCGTGCGCAGTATGCACGCAGTGCACACGCAGTGCAAGAACTTCCCCAATCATAGCACTGGACTGCTATGAATGCTGATTCCGAGAACTCCCTCAAGTACCATCTGGTAGGGGGACTTTGCCAGCTTGCCAAGGTCTGAACAAAAAAAAACACCCGCGTCAGGCTCTGTGAAACAGTGGCTGATCAATTTGCGAAACACTCGCCTCAGTACATTTTGCTGGGATACGCGGAGATGCATGCCAAAAGTGTTTTGAACCGTCCAGTGACATGGAAAACAGTTGCAAAACGGTTGCAAAGCGGAAACAGCAGACATATGGCCTGAGAGAAACATGCAGTAGCCCCTTCAGCCTACCCTCCCTCCTTGCAGGGGGGTAGCGTATTGCTGAATATTTCCGACTGCGCGTTCTGCCCCGCTAATGCGTGCGAAAGGTGTGATGTACGGCGACATATAAGGGTACCAGTTGTGCATCAATTGCTTGAGTTGTCGTCGATGGTGGTGACGGTGTGGCAGAGCTGTTCATCTGTAGACGCCATCGCTGTGTTTGACCATGTGCTGCAGCCATAGCTCAACATTGGCAGCAAACACATGCCGGGGTACCTGGGGTGCGTGGTGCGTGCATCGTTGCGAGGGGTTTTTCTTGTACAATGGATTTGCTGTGTATTAGATGATACATTAATGATGTGCCAGGGGCACAGGGAAGTACAAGAAGTCGCTTGGGGCATGGGGTCGCATGTGAAAAATATCTGCAATGCACAAGATCCACGAACAACTCTTTGGAGGCGCACCACTGCAGAGATTCTGTGTAATGCTGGCGTAGATTGTCAATAGCCCTCCGCAGTGACTGATAGCCTGAAATTGGCGGACACCGGTGTGACCCACACAGATACAGCACCCAATGCTCGTGAGCTTGCCCCAGCCGCCATCCCACATCACAGCCTTGTGGCACGCAGGTCTGTGCCCTCCATTAGTGCATTCACGACTGGGCACATTTGCATGGCAACACGCCAGTCCAGTGGTCCAGCACGGAGTACAAACAGTGCAGCTTGCCATTGCATCTTTGCTGAAGGACCTGAGTTGTCACCCCTCCCCCCGTTGCGCTAACATGGGCTTGTCCAAACACGGTGACCCCGTGTTTCCACACTTTTGGGCCTTTTTTTGAAGCATCATTTTTGCGGTTGCAATCCAATCGCGAATGCGGTTTGTAGCGTTGTGCAGGCTGCAGGAACGGTCAATATTGGTGGCGCCGTGTTGGTGTAGCTGTAATTCCGTGTGCTCTTCTGTTCTGGTGTGTATGCTGGCCTGTTGGGCACTCTCTGGTAGTCATGAACACTTCTCTTTTTACTGCCGGACTGCCTGTTACATACCCGCGGTACATGAATAAAAAGTTTGGGCCTGCTCGAGTTTTGGGTCCCTCTACACAAGGTGAGCAGTACATTTGCAGTGGCAGTGTGTGGCAATCGTCATGAACAAAAGCATGAACCCCCCCCCCTAGGATGGTGTCGCCTTCCCCACACAATCACACTCACTCAGGAACCAATACAGATTCTGATCGTGACTCCTCTTCTTGCGATGACTCGGGAGAGGATGAGACAGAGGGTATTGATATTGTATGGGCCAAGGCAGCTCGTGGTGTTGGGGGCAGGGATGCATTAGAAGGGCAGGGGCCTCAGAGGCGGCCCCAGAAGTGGTTAAACAGGCGGTTGGAGGAGGTTGCCAAAGCGGTTGGGGGGAAGTTACTGTCGGTTACAAATGCCCCTGACGCTGGCACTTGGCGTCAGGGGGACAGTGGCTGGGCATAGGCTGGGCGCCCTAGGAGGGGGGGAGGGGGGGATATCTCCCCCCCTTCCAATGCCTCCCTGGCCTGGGGCTGGGACATGTCTTCGAGGGCAAGCTGTGCTTTACAAAAGACATTGTGGATGACAGTTTTGTTCCCAGAGCGAAGAACCCCAAGCCTGTCCCTCAGTCAGCCCCTAAACCAGCTCTCATGCCAGCCCCTAAGCCCGCCCCAAAAGGCAAGAATGTCCAGCTCTTCAACAGGAGGCACACGGCTGGCAAGGGGTTCTATTCAGAGCCTGCCAAACAGAACGCAAGCAACTGAGTGGTACCTGAGTAGTGCACATGAAGAGAAATGCTTTGAGATGTCGTGTTTTCAGGGATGGGGTTGGCTTTTGCTTGCAACATGCGTTCCGCGGTACATGCTGTGCGCGAAGTCCTCACGCACTTTTACCCCCTGAACCAGAACCCGTGTCAGCAGAAGAGGGGGGGCGGCCGATCCCACAAAGTTGCGCATTGCGGCTTTAAAGCCATTGGAATGGAACAGCAAATTGAATGCACAAGCCTCTGTGGATAGGCTTTCCGCTATCAACATCGACCCCCCATATGGTACTTCTCCCCCTTTTACTCGCTCTCTCCCCGTCTGATTACACGACTGTTTTGTTGAGACTTATGACGACTGCCCTCTGTTGGCATTTTCACTTACTGCCTGTTTATTTTTTTTTCCTTGGTAATCCCTCGCCTTTCACACTGGCTCAACCTGAGCTCGTCTTTGTAACGTAGCACAACCACTTTCCCAGTTCCCCTTGCTTTTCTCATTTTTTGGCCGCCTACGAAGCTTGGCAGTTGCCCACTGCATTCCCCCCCCTTTTTTTTCAACACCTCCTTTTGAATCAAATGCAGTGAACCGTTTCGGTAGGACATGCACTGCCTTTACGGCGGGTTACCAGTAGCTTCTGGGCCGTGCGGCTGAGCACATGTCAGTCCGAATTATGCAAAAGTTACCGCTTGCCACATCTGCCAGCTACAACTTGAATGTAATGTTTAATGTGGCACAGCAGCAAAGTCAAGCATTGCTGCATTGAGCGGCAGATCAGGGACAGTGCCCTGAAGGTGACGAGAAGCCCTGTGCTCTAATAGTGGATCTGCATGCAGCTCTCGAGTGGCTATATTTGGGCATGTAGAGAGGTGGAATGATATGGCGTGGGTCACTGACCCACGAGGCGCCCATTAGGCACCCATAAGGCGCTCGGTAGATGGCCTATGGCGCAGGGGGGCCTCTTGTCCCGATTCTTCGTAGTGTCTCCCAGACCCTGCAGGGATCCTGAACCGACCCCCTGCCTGCCTCACCACCCTCGGGGGGGGCCTGTGCTAACGTCAACCAAGTGATTCTGTGCCCTGTGTTGGCCAGTGAATGCCCTTGCAAGATCCTTGGCGCTCGCCTGCCAAGATTAAGCTTTGCTTTGTGACGGTCTCCCTCCAACCACCATCACAGCCAGATCATTCTTGATCTGCTTGTGACAGTTTTTTGGTCACTCCCCGACCCCATCACTACCAGTGACAAGGGCCTTCTTTCCATTGGCGCTTGGGGCACTGGCCGGGTCCCGGACGGATGGGTCTGGGATAGGCCCTACCGCACGGGGGGTGCCCAGGTGCAGGCCCTGACCCCAACCCCCCCCCCCCCCCCTCTCTGGGGGCCAAAGTGTTTGAGAGGTCCCGACCATTGTACAAACCAATATGGAGAAATTCGCTGGTACCACAGGCGCCGTAAAATTTTGGTGCCTGGGCCTGGGGCTGGGAGAACCGGTCACCCATGTGTTTTGCTCCAACTGCTCACACTTTTCTTGGCATTTTACCGGGGCCCCAGAGAGGGCAGGATTTGTGCAGCCACTTCTGGTTTTGTGGCCACATCTTTCCCTGCCATGGGTACAAGTGGGAAGAAAGGTTGTTTGTCGCTCATTGAAGATCCCGTCCTCGAAGCTCAGCCCCGGCACAAGGTAGCGGTTGCTTTTTTTGGTCGCAGCCCCCACCCCCCACCCCCCCACCCGTTCAAGGGGCCAAAGTGTTTTGGGGGTGTCGGGGTCAAGGACTGCACCCGGGCACCCCCATGCCCTACCGCGTCCATGGGGGCACTTTGCACGCACATGACACACGTACCAGTGACACACAGTGCAGGAACTGGCACACCATGAGCGCGTGGCGCTCACACTGCATACGGGATACTACATTTGTCACTTGCACTGCACATCGCCTTGTATGTCTGGACACTTACAGGTCTCTGATTTTCCAGCCACTGGCTTGGCCCTCCACCGCGAGGGCGTGGATGATTGCGAGGCAAGCATCCTCTGTGGTATTGTCAGGAGAAGACAGTGTCCCCTCTCTTTGTCAGGGGCAGGCCTGTCTTAAAGGTACCATATGACTCTGGTATTGCACCACAATGTGGCAGACACCACAGCTGAGATCTTACCATTGCGGCCGACTGGGTCTGTACACTGAAAGCAAAAATATGAATGTGTCAGATAGGTCTCCTCTTTTGTTTGAGGTCTTTCACATATGCTGCACATCATATTTGTCTGGATGGCTGTGTCTTGCCCATTACTATGGCGATTGTGTATTCGACTGGTCAGTCCAAGGGGCAGTTTCCTGCCACTTGACAGCGTACTGCGCTCACCTGGTAGTGTGGTCACAATGTACAGTGCATGCGTTTGTTTGCGAGGGTTTCCTGTGTTCTGTAAGAAACAATCATTCGAATGCATTACTTTGTTAATAGTTCTGCCTTCCAAGCATATCGTACCCTTGATTTCAGTTATGCTTAATTGTTGTGCCCGTGCTCGTTTTGGAATTGCGTACCCCCCGTGTCTAACAAGTGCCGTGTCCAACCAACACTTCCGTCTTAGCGCAGTGCACGCGCAGTGCAACTATTTGGGCGTTTGGCCGTACTAGAGACCCATACTTTGAGATAGTAGGGGCATCATTGTTGCCGCTGGCGTACGTGTTGACTTCTGATTGTGTCCCCCTTTGTACCCTTTGTGAAGCGGTCGTTTGAATGGGGGATTCACGGAGGCACGACTTTGACAACATTTTGTTGTGTTTTGCGTGTAATTTGGTGCCATCGTGCGCGTTTCTTGTGCTACTTTCGCCAAAAGGGTGCTACTACAAATGTGCGAATATTCGGTGCTGCTCAGTCGAACCCACTACGAATCCTCCCAAATTCATGCAGAATTCGCACCCAATTCCAGCTTGCAGGATGACAGGGACAGGCTGCGGGCCAAGGTAAACACCTTGGAGCGCGAGTCGCGGTGGTCCAAGGGCGGCAAGGGCCCCTAAGAAGGCAAGGGTCAGGCAGCCACTTCTGATTTCGTCCCCCTCTGTTCATGGCTTTCTGCATTTTGCATGATGTCCTATATGGAGGGAAGGTAGCTTGCATTTGTCTTCAGCTCTGGTAGTTCGGGTGACCTAAATTTTAGGGGTGTTTGGAAGGGGTGGATCTGGTGTCTCTTCGGGGGGAACCTAGTGATGGCTATTCTATATCACTAATTTTTTTGTCTGACTCAAGAAGGGCGAAGAGTTCTCAAGATAGTTCTCGGTAAGCACGCATCAATCTAGCATATGATACAGTGGATCCTTGCAAAGCAGATCCCTGCAAAGCAGGGCACAGGCACAGACCCAAAGCTCATAAGCGTCTACAAGTACAGTCCGGACAAGAGTGTTCGTGGGACACACTGCTCGGTGCGCGTGACAATATTGCGAAACGACCCTAACACATCCCTAGGCACAAAACACCTAGCCCTAATCGCATTGGCGATGGTGAGCACAAATGGAACTACACAACACTGAGACAAGCTGACGGGTTCTCATAGTCGAGCTCATTCCTTGTGTACTTCAAGTGTACAAAGTCATCTCCTTCCATGGAAGAGCAAAGAATCGTGGCTTCTACAAGCTCACCGGTGTGGCGCCGCTTGTATAGCACCTACCGGCAAGTTGCAAACAGAGAATCAGTCTGCTGTGTAATAGAGGTCTTGTGGGGAAGCCCTTGCACCGTGCGTGCACTGCGCGCTACTTTTACACTAGGTGCGCGCTACTTTTACAAGGACCAAGAGGACGCAAGTGTGATATAGAACAGCCATCAAGGACCAAGAGGACACAAGTATGATATAGAATAGTCATCAAGGATCTAGAGGACACGAGTATGATATAGAATAGCCATCAAGCACCTAGAGGACACGAGTAGGATGTAGAACGGCACCCAAGGACCTAGAGGAGACGAGTATGATATATAAAAGACATCCAAGGCCTAGAAGACACGAGTATGATGTAGAATAGCCATCAAGGACCTAGATGACACGAGTATGATTTAGAATAGCCATCAAAGATCAAAAGGACATGAGTATGATATAGAACAGCGATCAATGACCTAGAGGACACGAGTATGAAGAGAATAGCCATCAAGGGCCTAGAGCACACGAGTGTGATGTAGAATAGCCATCAAGGACCTAGAGGACACAAGTACGATATTGAATAGCCATCCATGGCCTAGAGGACACAAGTATGATATAGAAAACCCATCAAGGACCAAGAGGACACGAGTGTGATATAGAATAGCCACAAAGGACCTGGAGGGCACGAGTATGATATACAACAGCCATGAAGGGCCTCGAGGACACGAGTATGATATAGACTAGCCATCAAGCACCTAGGTGACACAAGTATGAATAAAATAGCCATCAAGGACCTAGAGGACACGAGTATAATATTGAATAGCCATCAAGAACCTAGAGGACACAAGTGTGATATAGAATCGCCATCTAGGGTCTAGAAGATACGTTTATGATATAGAATAACCATCAAGGACGAAGAGGACACGAGTGTGATATAGAATAGCCATCAAGGACCTAGAGGACACGAGTATCATATTGAATACCCATCCATGGCCTAGAGGACAGGAGTACGATATAGAAAACCCATCAAGCACCAATAGGACACGAGTACCATATAGTATAGCCATCAAGGATCTAGAGGTCACGAGTATGATATACAATGGCCATAAAGCATGTAGAGGACACTAGTATGATATAGAATATTCATCAAGCACCTAGAGGACACGAGTATGATATAGAATAGCCATCAAGGACCTAGAGGACACGATTATGATATAGAATAGCCATCAAGCACCAAGAGCACACGTGTATGATATAGAATAGCCATCAAGGACCTAGAGGACACGGGTATGATATAGAATGGCCATCAAGGGCGTAGACGGCTGAGTAGACGGCTGAGTATGTCATAGAACAGCTATCAAGGACCAAGAGGACACGAGTATGATATAGAAAAACCATCAAGGACCAAGAGGACACGGGTATGACATAGAATGGCCACAAAGGACCAAGAGGAGACGAGTATGATATAGAACACCCATCAAGGACCGAGAGGACACAAGTATGATGTAGAGTAGGCATCAAGGGACCTAGATGACACGAGTATGATATAGAACAACCATCAAGGACCAACAGGACAGGAGTATGATATAGAATAGCCATCAACGACCAAGAGAAGACGCGTGTAATATAGAATAGCATCAAGGGCCTAGAGGAAACGACTATGATACATAACAGCCATTAAGGACCTAGATGACACGAGTATGATATAGAACGGCCATCAAGGACCTACAGGACACGAGTATGATGTAGAATAGCCATCACGTACTGAGAGGACACAAGTATGATATAGAGTAGCCATCAAGGAGGTAGAGGACACGAGTATGATATCGATTAGCCATAAAGGACCAAGAGGGCACCAATATGGTGTAGAACGGCGCCCAAGGACCTAGAGGACACAAGTATAATATCGAATAGCCATCAAGGATGTAGACGACATGAGTGTGATAGAGAATAGCCCACAAGAGCCGACACGAGTATGATATAAGATACGCATCAACGACCAAGAGGACACAAGCATGATATAGAACAGCCATAAAGGAACTAGGACCAAGAGAACACGCGTATGATATAGAGCAGCCATCAAGGACCTAGAGGACACGAATATGATATAGAATAGCCATCAAGGACGTAGACGACACGAGTATGATATAGAGTAGCCAAGAAGAGCCTAGAGGACACGAGTCTGATATAGAAAAGCCACGAGGGACCTAGAGGACACGAGGATGATATAGAATAGCCAGAGGACAGGAGTATGATATAGAATAGCCAAGAAAAGCCTAGACGACACAAGTATGATATAGAACAACCATCAAGGACCAAGAGGACACGAGTATGATACAGAAAAGCCATCAAGGACCGTGAGGACACGAGTATAATATAGAATAGCCATCAACGAGGTGGACGACACGAGTGTGATATAGAATAGCCATAAAGTACCAAGAGAAAACGAGTATGATATAAATTACCATCAAGGGCGTAGAGGATACGAGTATGATATAGAATGGCCATCCAGGGCCTAGACGACACGAGGTTGATATAGAATAACCATCAAGGACCAACATGACATGGGTATGATATAGAGAAGCCATCAAGGGGCTCGAGGATACGAGTATGATATGGAATAGCCATCAAGGACCTAGAGGACACAAGTATGATTTAAGACAAGCATCAAGAACCAAGAGGACACGCGTATGATATAGAATAGCTATCAAGGATGTAGAGGACACAAGTATGATATAGAATAGCCCTCAAGCAACAAGGGACCACGAGTATGATATTAAATAGCCATAAAGTACCACGAGGACAAGAGTATGATATAAACTAGCCATCAAAGACCTAGATGACACGAGTATGATATAGAATAACCATCAAGGACCAAGAGGGCACACGTGTCATATAGAATAGCCATCAAGGGGCTAGAGGACACGAGTATGATATGGAATAGCCACAAAGGACCAAGAGGTCCTCTGGTATACGCATCTGAACTTTGGGTCTTTGCCATGTGCCCCGCTTTGCGGGGATCCACTGTATCATATGCTGGAGACACCCACTGTCCCAAGCACAGTCTTGAGTACTCTTTGAACATCTGGAGTCAGTAAAAAAAAAGGAATAGTTGCAAAGGACCAAGAGGACATGGGTATGATATAGAGCAAGCATCAAGGACCAAGAGGACACAAGTATCATATAGAATAGCCCCCAAGGACCAACATGAAACGAGTATTATATAGAATAGCCATCAAGGACCGTGAGGACACGAGTATGATAGAGAGAAGCCATCAAGGACCTAGACGACTCGAGTATGAGTATGGTATGGAATAGCCATCAAGGACCTAGACGACGCGAGGTTGATATAGAATAACCATCAAGGACCAACATGACATGGGTATGATATAGAAAAGCCATCAAGGGGCTCGAGGATACGAGTATGATATGGAATAGCCATCAAGGACCTAGAGGACACAAGTATGATATAAGACAAGCATCAAGAACCAAGAGGACACGCGTATGATATAGAATAGCTATCAAGGATGTAGAGGACACAAGTATGATATAGAATAGCCCTCAAGCAACAAGGGACCACGAGTATGATATTAAATAGCCATAAAGTACCACGAGGACAAGAGTATGATATAAACTAGCCATCAAAGACCTAGATGACACGAGTATGATATAGAATAACCATCAAGGACCAAGAGGGCACACGTGTCATATAGAATAGCCATCAAGGGGCTAGAGGACACGAGTATGATATGGAATAGCCACAAAGGACCAAGAGGTCCTCTGGTATACGCATCTGAACTTTGGGTCTTTGCCATGTGCCCCGCTTTGCGGGGATCCACTGTATCATATGCTGGAGACACCCACTGTCCCAAGCACAGTCTTGAGTACTCTTTGAACATCTGGAGTCAGTAAAAAAAAAGGAATAGTTGCAAAGGACCAAGAGGACATGGGTATGATTTAGAGCAAGCATCAAGGACCAAGAGGACACAAGTATTATATAGAATAGCCCCCAAGGACCAACATGAAACGAGTATTATATAGAATAGCCATCAAGGACCGTGAGGACACGAGTATGATAGAGAGAAGCCATCAAGGACCTAGACGACTCGAGTATGAGTATGGTATGGAATAGCCATCAAGGACCCAGAGGACACGAGTATGATATAGAATAGCCAAAGGACATGAGTATGATATAGAACAACCATCAAGGACCTAGAGGGCACCAGTATGATATAGACCAACCATCAAGGACCAAGAGGACACGAGTATGATATAGAATAGCTATCAAGCACCAAGAGCACACGAGTATGATTTAGAACAGCCAACAAGGACCTAGAGGACACGAGTATGATATAGAATATAGCCATCAAGCACCAAGAGGACACGAGTTTGATACAGAGTAGACATCAAGGAGCTAGACGATAAGAGAATGAGCGCCTGTTTGGCCGGACTCAACAGGTTCGGCGACACAAATCCGGGATGGGCATCACACCCAGGGGCCACCCTGATCTTGCAGGTCGTTAACGAAGAACTAAGGGCACGGCGGCAACGGCGACAATCGGCACCACAACCAGGCGGCCCCGGAGTTCAAGGAGCAAGACAAATGGTCCCGTACGGGGGCGGAGGCACGGCAGGATACACAAACCACCCACTAGGGAATTTTTTCAAATGCGGGCTGACAGGACATTGGGCCTCGTCTTGCCTAGTCAAAGGACCCAGGGGACAAATGCAAATGATGGGCCATAGCCAGTGGTGCGTACCCCAAAAAGGCATGGCCTTTGATATGCAAGGCCCACCGCCCTCCGCCTACAGGTACTGTGGAGGACAACACTTGGACCAGTTCTGCCCGACAGCCTAGCAGCAGCAAATGAATATGGGACAAGGACAAGGAGTGCAGCAAGGACCTCGACAAATGGGGCAACCCTAGGCAACATGATCAGGGATGCCAAGCTTGCAATGGGGACCACAGATGCAAGGACCTGGGCAGCAACAGGCACTGGGGCCAATGCACGTGCCAACGGCCCAAGGAATGCAAGGAGGAGTCGGGGCAACCAAATCGCCCAACACTGCTGGCAGGCGGTATACCAGGAGATGGGTATCCGACTAGGAGCAGCGGAGCCCTAGGGGCACGACCGAGTCCGCCAAGCCACAAGAACCCGAATCATCACAACTAGAGAGGTTCGCATCGCTACCACAATCTTCATCAAAGCGTCTTCGGATAAATGGCAAGACGTGGCGACCCAACTGGCAGTGCGACACATGGAGATGGGGTCGCGCACTACCTACACATCGGCGCTTAGAAGATTCCTCGAAGGATGTGGCGACGACAAAAACCTGGTGAACGCCCTCGATGACATGGTGCAACAACTTGCTCGGAGGCTCAGTGAGGCCTCGGCAACAAGGGGACTGCTAACAGTAGTCCGAATGTTGGAGAAACTCCGATTCATACCCCCCACAAACCTCACCGGACACTGGATGCGGGTGAAGGGAATCAAACGCATCACGGCCTCAAACATTGGGGTCCGAGTCTTCGCAGAGACCAGTGAGTTGGGTTCCTGGGGAAGCACAGGGAACACTTGTGGTGGGTCCGCTTGTTCTTTTTGTCTGTCTGTGCGGACACGCGTATGATATAGAATAGCCACTAAGGGGGTAGAGGACACAGGTATGATATAGAACGGCCATTAAGGACCTGGATGACACAAGTAGGTCATAGAATAGCCATCAAGGACCAAGAGGACACGAGTGTGATGTAAAATAGCCATCAAGGTGGTAGAGGACACAAGTATGATATGGAATACCCATCAAGGACCAAGAGGACACAAGTATGATACAGTATAGCCATAAAGCACCCAAAGGACACGGGTATGATGCAGAACTTCGCCCAAGGAGCTAGAGGACACATGTATAATACAGAATAGCCATCAAGAAGCTAGAGGACGCGAGTATGATATGGAACAACCATCAAGGAGGTAGAGGACACGAGTATGATGTAGAATAGCCATAAGGTACCAAGAGTAAACGAGTATGATACAAAATAGCCAAAAATGACCTAGAGGACACGAGTATGATATAGAATAGCCATCAAGGGGCTAGAGGACACGGGTATGATATAGAACAACCATCAAGGAGGTGGAGGACACAAGTATGATATAGAATACCCATCACAGACCAAGAGGACACGAGTATGATACACAATAGCCATGAAGGACCCAGAGGACACGGGTATGATGTAGAACTTCGCCCAAGGACCTAGACGACACGAGTGTGATATAGAATAGCCATCAAGGACCTAGAGGACACGAGTATGATATAGAATAGTAATCAAGGAGGTAGAGGACACGAGTATGATATAGAATACCCATCAAGGGCCAAGAGGACACGAGTATGATACAGAATAGCCATAAAGGACCAAGAGGACACGAGTATGATGTAGAATAGCCATCAAGGACCAAGAGGACACGACTATGATATAGAACAACCATCAAGGACCAAGAGGACACGAGTATGATACTACCATTACGCTAATTTGTACACCACGCGCACACACACATCAGTCTAGGACTCAGCGACCGTATTGCCGAATGAGTGCTGGTGTACACCAACAAAAACTGAGTAGGACGGTAGTCAAAGCATCCAGACAGTGAGTAGGGATGTCGCTTTTCTCCATGGCGACCGCAACTCAATTCCGCCACGGGTCTATATCACCTATGACTTCACATTCGTGTTGATAGAAATATGCTGCCATCTCATTGACATTCAAAGCTGTTGCAGTGGAATCATGATTGAGTCGATCGAAATTGCTGTTTGTAGGTGGTTCAGTGGCATTCGGTGTGCCCTATTTGGGTGTTTTGACGGGGGCAGGGGCCTGGGCCACCACCTGCTTATGCAATTTTCCATTGTCGGCGGCTCAAAAATGGACTTCACCTCGTAGAGGTTTTTAGATCAAAGCTAGGCAGGCCCGTACATATGTGAAAACGTCACATACCCCCCCATTTTGGGCCTTTTTGGGCCTATTTGCAAACCCTGCCCCAAGGGGTTGAATTGTTGGTTTAACCCCTTGTAAAATCATTTCTTTTGTCCAAAAAGTGCATCCCCCAATGAGCTTTTGGTCCGCCCCCCCCCCCACCCAACACCCCCAACTTGAAACCCGCTTTTTTGAGGGGGTGGGGTGGGGGGTGGGGGTCAAAAATGTCGAAAAAATGACCCCCCCCTTTTTGTCTCCGAAATCATGAATCTGTTGGTGTTTCTCAATTTTGAGCCGAAAAAGTATTCAAGGGTCCTTACTCCATGGGGTTTGTATGGGGCAGAGGGGGGCGGGCGCTGATGTAGCTTATGCGGCTGCTAGTCATTTTTGCTTTGTCGGTGGTTTTGGCGACCTCGTTGACCTTGCGGTACCCACTCGAAGGGTTGCAAGTGGGGATGTTGTCTTGGTATATGCCTACTGGGATACTGAAGGACGTTTTTTGCAGTCTCTAGCCTTGTTGAGGGCCAGTCACAACCCATGCCAAAGATGGGATATGATTGTTTCCGCCAATAATGGTTTACATGAGTGAATGGGCCGGTACACAACATGCAACCTATGTAAAGCATGTTTTAGCCCGTATTTTTGTAATTTCCACGCTATTTTGGGTGTGTGTTGCTCGGGGCAGATTCTCTGCGGCGTGGACTTGCCAAAGGCAATAGAATTTTCAAAGTTTCATTTTTTTTTGATGTTCTGACCATTCATAATGATCGAATATCCTATGTCAAGCATCTTTTAGACCCTGTATATGGGGTTTTCACTCTATTTGGGTGTTGGAGGGGGGATGGGGGGGCTTTGAATGACTTCGTGACTAGCTAAGTGATTGACTGACTATGCTCCCTCCCTCTTTAAGGTGTCTTGCCGATAGGCAATAGAATTTCTTGATTTTGGGCCTCCTACCCCCCCCCGTACCTTACGCCCCCCTTGTAACCCCCCCCCCCCCCCTTGCAATCCTCCCCCCGTGGGTGGGGGGGCTGGGGCATCACTTTGACATTTCTTCTGGAAACGGTTGGTTGTACGGTGCTCTCTTGCTCTCCTGTTCACAACTTATCCCCGGTACGCTAGTGCCCTGGTATCGAATGTGTAGGAACTCAGGTCCGTAGGGTGAGGGTGACAGTTGCCAACAGCAAGCCACCCCTGCTGCGAGAGTGTTACCAAACATGATTGCCTGCGGCATACCTTTGTATCCGAATCACACCAAAAAATCAACTCGGACGGATGGCACTTGCAGAGAATTGCTCTGACAAGGGCGGTGTTCGCGTACACCGGACCAGGTGGAGGGAGATGGTGACCAGATAACAAATTGTGTGCGCACCAGCTCAGTGGTGCCGTGTGGCACCGTCGTGCCATTCCCAACAGACCAGCCACAAGACCCGAGCCACAGAGAAAAGAAAATCCTTATGGACAGAACCACAAAAGAAACGGCCAAAATCAGAGGGTGAGTGACGGAGGCAGGGCATGGGGGTCCGCACGAGGCACAGAGGAGGAGGCTTGCTGAGACCCCCCCTCGCCCCCCACCCCCCCAACACCGACTGAATCTGCACTTCAACAGATGCCTTCCTATCTACCCCCCCCAAAAAAAATCCTCATAACGCCTTCCCACTTATCCCGAGTGCCCCCCAAGCGCCTCAGGCATCACAAGATAGTCTGCTCACGGTATCAGGGAGTGAGAACCATTCGGTCACACAACCAGCCAAACGAAGGCATTTCAACACGCCAAGCCCGGTGCCATCAAGCCCAGCCTCGGTGGATCTACACCCACACAGAACAACCATGTACTCACCCAGCATGCCTGCGCGTTCCAACAGACAGCCTGTATACTCCCCACGGCAACCCGCATCGCCTGTGGCGCCAGACACGCCCAATTTCTGGCACTGCTCAATTTGTGACACCGAGTGTTCAGGGCACTCCCCACCAGAATCACCTACCACTCTGAACTCTGGCTGTTCTGAGACACAGGGGCCTTCTCCCATGTCAAAGTGAGCAGGCAAGATTGCACGTGATCTGAGGTTGAAACTGCGGTAGCGACAGGATCTGATTGACTTCTGTACCCAGTCACGATATGTACTCGATTGAGGTACACCCCATGCCCCCAAAGGGGTCCCCCTCCCCGGGGGACCTGATGCAAAGTCCAATTTGGCTCCGGTGCCTGTGGATGCTCTGCGGCACGGAGACATTGGCCTGTTTGACTTTTGTGCCCAGTCACGACTATGTACATAGATAGTGGAGCACCCCAACCAAGAAGGGGACACGTTGAGCCTGTGTGATTGAACAGCATATGAATGCACTGGCAGTATGAACCATATGGATGTACGACAGGTGGTGGTGGACGCCTGTACGTTTCAGCAAACCACCTTTATGGCCAAGCGCCTTCCCACTTCCGCCCATTGCCCCCCCCCCCCCCTCCCCCGACGCATTCTGTGCGCAGCGCGCCGGGCTTTAACCCCATCAACTACCCCCCATAGGAAGGCATGCATAGCCAGAACAATGCGCGCCATGACAGCGTCGCCAGCGGTGCGCATGCACCGGATACACACGTTTGCACAAAACATGAGTGGTCTGCATTACAAGGTGCACCAACTGTGAAATGAAAGGCAGCAGATTGCCGGTCCCTTCCGTCAACACAGCAACACAGCCCCATTCTCCGAAGCACAAAAAACTGCCTAAAAGATGCCCCGCACCCCCCCCCCCCTCCCCCAGCAGCACGTTCTGGGTGTCTAATTTTTTTTCGGTCTCTTTTTGTCCATGGTTGCCCGGGCCGCTGGGCCTTGACAAACTGCCGCCGACGTCACCTCCTTGTCCCCTGACCGCATGAGTGTCCGGGACACCCAGGCCCGTCTGGCCATGCCAGGCGAGGAGGTCATTGTTCCTGCCGACGCCGGTCAACTGGCGTGTTTGGCAGCCATCGATGACGCAGATTACATCATCCAGGACGAAGTGGTGCTGAAGAGTGGAGTTCCAGAGGCTGCCTCCCTGTCGTACGACCTCTTCAAGGACTGCGACTCGTCCGAAAAACTTGCTGCCGTCCTTTACGGCGGTCGCCCCAACGTAGTGCTCGTTGGGGAAATGACTGAATATGACAAAATCCAAAATGCAATTAAGAGACTGCTTGCTGATTTGCCCATGCTGGGCCGCTTTGTTGCTATCCTGCTTGAACCTGTCAGCGATGATGATGACAAGCCATCGTTTCTCAATCGGGCGCTCGCTCTCAACTCCAACTTGCTTTTCGGTTGCGACAAGCTGCAAATGGCGGACAGGTCCCTCATGCACATACGCACACATGGTCGATTTGATGTCTGGATTGCAAGCAGCACAAGGGACTCCAGGAACCTATCACCGCCCCCAACGTACAAGCTCCTGCGGCTTATGACACCTGGGGCAGAGGTTGACAAGGTGGTGTTCCACGAGCCAGATGTGCGGGATAATCAGTACGCCATACAGGTCCACAATGACCTAATCAACGGGCTGCTGGGGTCTATTGGTTTGAACTCTGATGAAGTCCATCTCCTTCCGGGAACAGACCCACGGAACTCGAAGCTGTTCTTCACATAACTCAATGAGGAACAAGTGAATACCATGGTGTCACAATTCGGATCCAAGCCAAGGGTCCAGATCCAGCCAGTGGAGTGGTATCGTGGGGCTAACCTGACCAACATGTCTGCTGTCTATGAGGTATGGATAAAGAAGACACACAAGGAAACATGGTCGCCCATGCTGTATGCCTCAGTTCTCGCAATGTTTTGGACAATCCCGGGGGTGTTGCAGGCGCAATCGCCAGTGAAAATCCACGTACCGGGTCCCAGTAAACTACTGCTGGGTCTCACAGAAACTAGGCACTCGCTGTTGAAGACAAGATACCGTGAACTGGTGGCTGCCATCGGGGCTGTCTTCAAGGACCTGAAGACAGCACAGTTCCTCGACAGAGACATCATCTCCAAGCCCACGGTCCCCTCGACATGGAAGAAGGAATTGGTAGGCACAGTGTACATCTTGGATGTGGCACCCTGGTGGTATCTCTCGGATCTGACTGAGGCTCTTGCTCCTTCGGTACAGTGCCGGTACATCGCATACCGCGTCAGATGGAGTGTTGGGGAGATGCGCACGGCCACATGGCGGCTGACCGGGGAAAGTGTGACACAGCTGTTTGGAAAAGTCTACTTATCGGATTCTGGAATGCCTCCAATGTTTGTGATCTCCGAGGCGGATTATGAGGCGCGGAAAAGGCGCATCACGGACCGGCCCAGGAGTACAGATGACACACAGACACGCAGGCAAGGCCTAATCACGGCGGGTGAAATGGCCAAAGCCATGGAGTTGGACGACCAAGTCGACAAGGTCATCAGCTCCCTCAAACGCAAGCGCGACTTGAAGGAGAATGAGGCTTCGTTGTCCAATGGAGCAGCACGATGACGTCTGCATCAAGCATCCCTCTGAGCAGCACGCTCAGAGTACTGTCCCAAAATATCAATGGGTTTCAAACGAAAATAACCATGAGAAAGCGTAAGCAAAAGCGCATAGTGGCCCTAGGGTCACTGCCGCGGTCCCTGGAGGTGGACTTCTTCGCCATCCAAGAGCCCCACTTCGTCACGGTTGAGGATCGTCAAGCGGGCATGCAGTGCTTATCAAAGTACGGGTATGGCCTGGACGGACCACTTCATGAAGAAGGACGGGGAGGAGTGGCACTGGCGTGGAAAACATCCAAGTGGACATTACAATCAATGAAGTTCCTGTCCCCCAGGGCGCTGAAAGCCTCACTGTCGAGTGGTCCACTGGAGATCACTTTAGTGGTGGCCCACCTCCATCACAAACACACGCGACGGCAGTCGCAGTGGAAGGACATCGCCAAGGAGTTACATGGACCGAACCTGATTTTATGTGCTGATCACAATAGTTTAGTGGTAAAACACAGGGACGCCTTTGCGCCCCCAGAGTTTGAGCATGACACGTCTTTACGTGCCAGAGAACAGGAGGTGACAACTTTAGCCAAAGCGGGTCTGCGAGACGTTTGGGTGGACGTTCATTGTCCAACTCTGACGGACATCAAGGACAAAGAATCATCGTGCCCGACGGGCTTCCCGTACGGCTACCCTCGGGAAGGAGAGTGTCTCGATCCGCATAGATTACGCCGTATTGACCGCATACACACGACGGCAGACTTGTTGAGCTTGGCGACCAACGTGTACACCATGTTTGCTGCCAACTTGGACCACAAGGCAATCCTGGCTGAATTCACACCCCCATCCTTCGAAACAGAGGACACAGTTCCTAGATTCTACTGCCCAGAGGCCATCCTCCAAGACTCTGAGGCAATGGAGGATGTGGAGACCTCTCTCAAGTCTATCACCTCGACGGGAGATCAATGGTGGGAAGATGCACTGGTCTGCATCCAAAAGAAGGCGGTCAGCTTCCCAAGGGAGCACAAAAACAAAAAGCAATCGGTTGAGCTACAAGCCCTACGGCTCTTACGTGGCTCTACAAGGGACTCCGTCGCACCAGCGGTCTATCAATTTCTTTCGTCACTGGGAATTGCAGCGATAGAAGCGGCAACGGCTTACACTCTCCTGGTTGGGGTATATGAAAAGGCACAGCGTGACAGAACGGGCATGGAAACACTCTCCAAGCTCAAGGGGGTGATCACGTCGGGGGAAACCTCCGGGGATCTGAGAACGCGAAGAAATGAGTTGTACCGGCTAATGCGGGAGCTGCAGGAGCGAAAGAAACTTCAGCAGCTGGTGTCCCGGGCAGGCACGGCAGTACGCGGAGCAAAGGCGGTGGCAAAAGAGCAGGTCGAACATTGGGATCAAGTGTCCACCCCAACGGGAGCCACGGAGGAAGAATGTGTGGCCTATCTGAAAGCGTTAGGAGTGGAGCAGCGACTGCGCAAGGCAGGTCGACTCCTGTTCAAGCAACTTTCCCTGGACATAGTACACGAAGGTCTTAAGAGACTGAACAGCAACAACTCCCCTGGATTGGATGGTTTCTCGGCAAAATTCTTCAAGAGGTTCTCGGAAGTTTTCGAACCGCAAATGTATGAGTCACTGAAACGCTTCCTCGACGTGGGTACAATGCCGGAGACATGGACCTCGGGAGTGGTGACAATGATCCCCAAGACAAAGGCAATGCAAACACCAGATTCTCTCCGACCAATTGCACTGCAAACGACACGGCAGAAGTGGCTCACCAACATTCTCCTGATCCAGTTAGAGGACGTACTTCTCCACTGCATCCCATCACAGCAAACGGGTTTTCTTCACCACAAAAGTATCCTCCAGCATGTCTATGGGTCACGAGCACTCTGGGATGGCTTACGTGAAGGAGCGGCGTTGTCAGTGGACTTCAGAAATGCGTTCCCCACGATGTCTCACGAGATGGTGTCGGCAGCACTGGGTCTAATGTGCATACCGTTCTTGTACATCCGGCTCATACTGCATCTTTTACGTGCACCGTATCTGTACTCGGTTGGTAAGGGATACGTTCCAGGTGTCTATCACCACCCGCGTGCAGGCACGCGCCAGGGAGACCCACTCTCCGCGGCACTGTTCTCCCTTGTGGCATCCTTTGTGATTTTCCCACTGCAAGACCTGGGCCCAGGGCTGACTATCATGATGTATGCGGACGACCTCATCATCTTCTTGGATGGACGTGCCAACCCACAGCTGCTGAGGAGGATATGGGAAGTGGTGTCTCGTTTTGGACAATTTTCTGGGCCGAAGGTCAACCTGAGCAAAACGGCAGCGATAGTTCAAAACTGTGGGGGAATGGAGTGGGCGAGGTGCTTTCGGGACATTGGGGTGGACGTCAAAAACTTCGTCAAGTATCTGGGAGTACGCTTGGGGAATATACGGCACCAACAGGATGACCAAGGATGGGGGCTGACAATAGAGCAGGCTTTTGCACCAGCACTGCAAGAGGCCTTTCGTCGCGCACGGGTGGTATCCACGCTGCTGTTGTCGATGGACGAACGTGCATTCATGCTGACATCATGGATTCTGCCGGTTGTGGCCTGGGTATCCAAGGCATACTATGCCCCAATCTCAGTGGTCAGACAGCTGAAGTTGGTGTACCACGTGACCATGGGTACCAACAGCTGGGGAATCACTCTGCCAATCCTCTCACGGCCCGGCCAAGGACGCACGGGGGACTGACACTGCCGGAGCCGGAGCTGTTTCTCATGCACCAGGCAGCGGCTCCGTTCGTCAGCCTTTTGGGGGAGCCTCACAAGTATCCCGACAAGGCAGTGGAGACCTTCTATGCATGGGCGACAACCATCGGGTTCACACCATCCAAAGACAACCTCCCATATATCCAGCTGGGCATGGTCCGGACGGCGGAGCTGACGTTCCTGGGATGGTCGGCGAAGGCACACTCACATATCCAACGGGTGGCCCCACAGGTGGCCCCCCCGGCAAACCGTGACCAACTGCCATTGTGGCACTCTGTGTACTTCCGGAATGAGTTCAATTGCTCCTACTACAACACGAAAATGATCCGGCAGGGGGTGCTGACGTGGGGTCAATTGCAATCCTTGGAGGACGTAAGGCTGTTGAATGCACTGCCTCGAACATGGAAAGGGGTTTACAATCATGGCGGACGACTCCTCAATAAAGTCCCGTCACAAGGGGGGTTTGATACCCCCGCAGTCCACGCCCAAAACTCGACCAGGGCATGGCTGCTTCAATTCTACGCCTCACAGCCAGGGGTCCGCGACCCACAAACACCGGAGGTATGGGAACTATGGGCTCAAGCACAGCTACCACCGAGGGTTCGGGATTTTGCGCAAAAAGTGCTGTGGCACAAACTGACTGTGCATGCAAGAGTGTACAAGAGGTCGGGCACGGACAAGTGCCCGGTGTGCTCTCAAAAGGAGACGGTCAAGCACGCGATGGTCGAATGCCCCATGTTTAAAGCGGCGGCGGCGGTTATACAGCACTATTATGGCCCGGTGGACACTGGTAACAGGAAGTCTGCGGTCCGAGACATGATGGAGTCCGACCACCAGGAGTGGTTGCTGAACACGAATCAAGGCTGGGCAATGTGGTCGGCAAGAAGTGCCCACTGGCGATACCGATGCGAAGTCAAAGCAGGAGCATCACCGGTGTTCACATCATACCTGACAACCTGGCTAAGGGAGCTATGTGAATGGGTGGGATTTTACTCGGGAGAGCGTAGGGAACAGTGGAAAGGCTTCCAGCAGTCACTGGAGCAGCTTCGAGATACCGGAGTGCAGCCACGACAAGGGGAAGTACGAGTCCAGGGGGGATTGAATGCGTGGTGGCAAACACACACAGAGTGCTTCACGCAAGAGCGATCAGCCGACAAGCATAGTTGGCATAGGGAAACGGAATCACGCCCGAAGCGCCCGAGGCAGGCAGGCCCGGGAGTGCTACAAGGAGTGCAAGATCTGATTGCAGAACTGGTAGCAAAGGGTTACAGGATTGTGTACACGGACGGGTCGTCAAAACGACTGAGCCACAAGGACATGCGCAGGGCCGGAGGGTTTGGCGTATACGCAGCGGAAGATGAGCAAGGACCGGAGGTGCGCTTCTGCGGCAACGTACCAACACGCCACAGGCAAACAAATAACGGAGCGGAGCTTTGGGCAGCCCTGGAAGCCCTACAGGGGTTCTGGGTGCCAAAACTGGCAATCCTCACCGACTCACAGTACCTGCAGCTGGGAGCGAATGGCAGGGCCCAGCACCGGAAGTCAAAGGGATGGACAACCGCGTTTGGTAAGGTGCAGGTCCACGTCCCCGTCTGGGAAATGCTGCTCCAGGAAATGGCGACACCAGGAAGAGAAGTCAGGTGGGAGCATGTCCCAGCCCATGTCAACGTACAGGGGAATGAGGTGGCGAATGGACTGGCGATGGAAGGCATGTGTTCGAGCCCGCTGTGGTCTCGGCATGTTGCACCACACTCATCATTAGGGTCGGAATCTACGGTAGGCTTGAGGGGAGGGTCTGGATCAGATTTAGAGGACACCAAGGCACTCTGGTCATCCTTGGGTATGGTACCCATGGATAGTGATGAGCTGACAGGGGAAGCATCCGGGGAACCAGCGCCACGTGGAATGGGACCATACACCTCAAGCAGCTCAGAAAGCGAGGACATAAGGACAGGACACACAAACCAGGGAGAGTTGTTGAATGAGCTGTCTGTAGCGGACACACTGTCTGCAGCGGACACACTGTCCTTCGGCACAGAAGTGAGCGACACCAGGCGGCAGCGCAAAAAGCGAAAGCTCAGGAAAAGCAGGAACCCAGGACAGGGTCGGTAATGACAGAACCTGTAGCCCCTGCTTTCTGGTGCGGATATCTCACAGGTTTCAAGCTCAACAAAGCATGCATGTCTGAAATCTGCGTTCTAACGCAGAGTTTTTCGCCACAAGAGCCGCGTCTTGTCGCGGCGAGCAACAGCACACAGAAGCGACCACAAAGCGGCTGAACCCCGCGTCCTGCCGCGGGAGAGCATCCGGGCGTAATGCCGCCGGGAAGGACATGGCAGGAGAAAGGACCACGTCAGCAGCGGCATGGCCCTTACACACACATCCAGCCAGCCCCAAAGAAGGTCAAGCCTCAGCAAAAACGCCAGCGTTTCAAGGTGCAAGCACTGAGCCAGCTAGACGCCATTGCAAATGAAGGACTGCGAGCAGTCGAAGCAGAGCTGACCACAATGGCCTGGGCCCGCAATCAACAGATGTGGCTCCGCCAGACCAACCACACAGCACCAGGATGCACTGTGAGATTGTGGACAACCATGGGGAACCATTGCTGATGAGCAATCAGGAGCTCTACTCGGTGATGGTCCAGATCAACTGGACCCTGAAGACTCAGGCTCTGGCGAACATGCAGGTCCAGTGGCGACCCAAAAGTGCAGGCAAGTGGCACCCGTTCCAGTGGGAGGCGATCCTCCACTGTCCGACGGCAGAGGGACACAGAGCGGTGCCCTCCTCAGTGAGCAGAACTGGAGACTGCATGCATGTGTGGCTGGCGGGCCGAGCGGACCTCTTGCGGCTGTTCCAAAGAACGCTCTTCAGGCAGGCGGACCCGGTACCCGGGGATGCTGTGCGGTTCCTCTACACGCTGCTGAGCACACCCCCATGCGAAAGGAGATATGCATGACAGGGGGTGACACGCAGGGGGACACATTGGAGCAAATGGTGCAGATACCCAATCGTCATAGCCCAGTGGATTAATCGCACCTCTTCTGTCCTGCGGAGGATGGTTCGAACCCCGGGGGGGATAGTGATACACCGAACGTCCCGAAAACCCCTTTTATGCGAGAGAGAGAGAGAGAGAGAGAGAGAGAGAGAGAGAGAGAGAGAGAGAGAGAGTGGGACGCAGTGGGAAAGGAACGGAGAGGAGAGAGAGAGAGGGTGGGGCGCAGAGGAGAGAGCGGGAGAGACAGAGAGGGAGAGAGTGGGAGAGAGACGCACAGAGCAAGAGTCGGGGGCTAACCGGCGCAAAGGGAGGGTGGTGGGTTTGAGCTGACCAGGGTGTATGGGACGCCAAGGCAGCACAGAGCAGTATAATGGTGAAATAACAGGGCGCCATTGCGCCCCTGGAGCACAAGCGCGACACGTCGTTACGTGTTGGAAAGCCGAAGCATGGCAATGGCCGAGAGAATGCGGCCCATGAGAGGGCGTTGGATGCGAGTGGACATGAAAATGTGGGCGGCATGTGCACACATGGTGTGGTGCTGAAAAGGTGGGCGCCGCACACAGTACAGCAATGAACTGTTGAGGTGCCCGGCAGCCGGAGCTTTTGTTGAAATGTTGAGACGCCTTTGCGCCACCAAAGGCGCCATTGCGCCCCCGAGGTTCGGGTATGACACGTCCTCACGTGCCAGAGAGCAAGTGCTTGACAGGGGCACGACCTGCAGGGCAAGGGTTAGAGACTAACCGGCACTGTGGGAGGGTGGTGGGTGCGAGCTGACCTCAGTGTCCAGAGGACCAAAGCCAAAGTACAGTCAGCAGCCACTTGGTGTGGTACAAAACTGGTCTGCGCTGCAGTGCAGCAAGAAACACACTGAACAATGTGGTTATGACCATGCGCCTGTGACACGGGGGCGTATGCGAGCCCAGTTTCCGTTGCCTCATGGCCCAGCAGCACGTCGCTCTCTTTCAAGTTCGACACACGCCGTGGGGGCAGTGCTAGAGCAAGGGGACCTGCCAGCGTGGGATTTGGTCCTAGTGCCACCAAAGCCAAAGGACGCCTCTCTCATGCCCAAGTCGTAAGGGATTCATCCCCCCAACCGCTGGAATCTGATGACTGTCCACCTTGGGGCGCATTACCTAGATTCACTGACAACTGACAACTGTCTCTCTCCGCAACCAGCACCTACACCTGCATGAAAAGCACCATATAGTCGGGCTTGTGACAAGATCCAAATTGATAAAACATTTGGACAGGTGGTGACAGAACTTTTTTTGGCTTGGTTGGAGCCGCGCGTTGAACGGCTGCCCCAAATAGATTGTCCCAGCCCCCCCACGCAGATTGTTGGCCCAGTGGGTCTGTGACGCTTGGGAGAGTATCCCCAATGCGAAAATTCTGCAAGCCACCCAGGCTGCATATTTTCCCAATGGGATGAAACTTGATGCCTTGGAGGACACTGCATGTTTTGCAGAACAACAAGCGTATCAATCCTCTTCCGAGTTCAAGGTCGTTTGGAGTCGTACAAAGAAGTTTCACACAGTGCGTGTGGAGAGGGCACGCGCACAGAAGTAACATCATGTTTCAATGCGATTCACACTACTGTCACGACCTGGGGGAGGAGATTACAAGGGGTGCGGTACCTTACAAGCAGCTCATGAACCGCGTTCAGGCCACTGCGGAACAGTGGGTGTGGAGTACAAAGCAATTAATGCACAAGAGTTGGTTGCCCTGGTGGCTGCATTTCTTGGCCTGGATTTCCTGCGAGCACAGATCCGTATTGCCTAGGCGTCGATTTGTTGTGTGTGCACGGTGGCAGATCTGAAGGCTTACCAGACCGCTGTGGCGGCGACTGCTGCCCTAAGCTTATGTCATGTAGGGCTGCTTTCTGTCACCCAGTTTTGTTTTGATCGGGCGGCGGCTATGACAGCTTGTTTGCAAAGATCGAATTCCGTGTGCTCTTGTGTTCTGGTGTGTATGCTGGCCTGTTGGGCACTCTCCGCCCCAAAGCCAGCCCCCAAGCCAGCCCAAAAGGTAAGCATATATAGCTCGTCAAGATGAGGCGCAAGGTCGGCAAGGGATTCGGTGCCTGTCAATCAGAATGCAAGCAACTGAGTGGTACCTGAAATGTGCACATGAGGATGAATGCTTTGTTGCCGTGTTTCCAGGGGTAGATTTGGCTTATGCCTGCAATATGTGTTCTGTAGTACGTGCTGCGGTGGATTGTCCAAACATCGCAGCCCCATGTTTCTGCACTTTTAAACCTGAAACCAGAACTTGGCCCGTGTTCGCGCAAGAGGGGGAAGGCGTAGTTATATTTGGACATTCACAGGCAACTGTGCACCAGAAACATCACCCACATTAACTTGAAGAGTTCACAGGACTGTGAATACACGTGAGCTGTGGCAACACCATTTACTCGCAACATCCCAGGCATTAGAAGCAGTTAGGATAGAAACTGACCCATAGGGGTAAAAGTGCCCTACTGTGGTGTCTATGGCGTCCCAACCCCCCGCCTTGAAGAGTAACTACTACCCTTGAATCGTACCTGGGGGGGCGAGGGAACCGTCGCTTACAGTTTTCTATTTAGTTGTTCTATGTAGCTCAATTTACTTGGAAGGTTGGATCTTGAGCTTCTCCAGTGTGTTTGCTGGTTGGACAAGGTAGTATTATTGGTGCATTGCTGTGTACTTCAAGCCTCTTGCATCCAAGGCACTACACTGTACCCTGTATCACGCAGGACACTTAGTTTTTCGCAATTTCAGCCTTGGATGCCCATGCCAGTGGCCCCTGTTGAGCATGTGCAGCTGTTCAAAGTCACGTACTCCAAAAAAAGTGGCATACAGAGCCTGTCTCTCAGTAGAGCTGAACATGCTTCCCAACAGGCAGTTTCTGGGTCTTTTTCTGGTTCATATGCCCTCGTGTTTGCAGGCCTTGCTTCGTGTCATGCGTCCTTTTGTGTTCCCTCGGGGGGGGGGGGGGCGAGGGAACCGTCACTTTGGGTGGGTTCCCCCGGGGATGTGAGGATGCCGTCGCGCGCAGGTGGGTACTATTCAAGGGGGGGTGGGGGGTCGCTTGTGCTGGAGAGTTTGGACAGGTAGGACACCTGTGAACTGGACAAACAGAAACTTTCTCATCCACTTCTTTATGCAGCCTCATGGCAACCCCCGTCCCTCGGTTCCCTCCAGTGGCCAATGCTTCTGCCAAAATCAGGCCTGCTGGGATGAAGCCCGCGACGGACCTCGTGCAACTCCCAGATCCTCCGAAGGTTGTGGGACAAAAACGCACGCCACGCCTTGGGCTCAAAATGATTCCTTCCGATCCGCAAACACGGAGGTGTGCTTGCAGAGTGCTGCCATTGACAATGGGGTGCGCGGGGGGGTTACCACACCATACTGGGGAGTCCACCGGGGGAGGGGGGCTACTGCTGCCGTGTGACGTCTTGAAGTCTTGCCTGGTGCCTAGTTGTATGCTCAGCTGCCTGATACCGACCAGAATTTAGTCGTAGGACCGTAGGTGTAGTGGACCAGACTCGTTTACTCGTTGTCTCTTTCGCTACAGTGAAAGGCGCCTATAACATGTCACTGAAGATCTCTTCTTCCTTTGCTTTTGTCGTGTAACACCGTCTTTGCTGGCCAGCGCAGAGTCGTGCACACGCATCTGTTTCCCATAGCGGGTTACCTTGTAGTTGCAAGTGCAACGATTCCCTCCATGCCATACTTTGTAGTTTGTAGTTTGTAGATACTGTCTGCATTATGTTCGATGCGTTGTTTTTACACTGCCCACCTGAGACCACCATGACCGGTCAAGGCTAATGTGGATACAAGCAAGGGACTGCAATGGACATTTTACCCTCTCCTGATCTTTGCGTACAGGTACCACCATTGGTGCTGTGCAATGTTTTCATGTTTCTATGTTGCCGCATCAGCGGATTCCCAGTCAAAGTCCATTCCTGAATGGTGGTGCAACAAGTCCGGGAGGCTATTGCGTGGACAAATGACTGAGTTGGGGAAGGGAGCTCTCTTCCCTGTGGCACCTTCAGCCTGCAGGAAGCACCTTCATGACCGAAGGTTTGGTCACCTCAGAGAATGCTCTTGCCACGGTGCGTGTGCGGTGCAAAATTTTGGGGGGTCGCAGGCACGGTGCGTATAGTGGGGGTGTATCAAGAGCCCACACACAGGGGGGCGTATTGCACGCCGTGCACAAAGTTTGTACAGGACCATACCCAGACTGCATAGTAGTGCCTAGTACCAATAACAATGAGCCTTATGGTGCCTTTATATGACTTGCTTGCATGCCTAGCACTCATTTCTAGTGCATTTGTTTGTGCTGTTGTGGATGTCACTCAAAAAGGGTACCTGATTCGGTGCTATGGTGATACATTCGGGTACCCTTGTTAGGGGGCCTCCACTACTCTGCCGTCTCAAACCTTCATGTCCACATCAATGGAACGGGAGTACTGGGTGCGGTCACCTTCACCGCCACCCTCTCCCAGTTACCCTGGCCGTTGTATCCTGGCATCGCTAGAGACTAAGCGGCACGATTCCCCACCATCGCGGCGGTCAAATACACCGTCTACATCGGTGTCACAACCACGCGCGGCAAGCTGGCCCGCAAGGTCCCCCTCCGCTTTGGCTGCCGCCAGTCCATCTCCAACGGCGCAGCAGACGTCACATTCGCGGTCGGCATCAGGGCTGGTACGTTCGCGCTCAGGGGCAGATTGCCTTCACGCTCAACATCAAAGCCGAGGCCCAAAAGAGCGCGCGCTCCAAAGACTACGGCACGCTCCTGGCAGAACAAAGAAGGAGCGCAACACTATCCTTCGACCGACTTGCCCCTCTGTGGCATAGGAAGGTCATTCGAGACATTTGGATGGGTGCCGCCCGTGGCCGTGGGTTGGGGTGAAACATCAGGTTGTGCAACATTGTGGGGGTGTAGTATGGTCCACAGAGGCAAGAATATTGTTAATTGTAGAAAAACTCCCGAATTTCCCCCTGTAATGTGCGTGCTGTGTGCACGCCGTGCGCGCGCTGTGCACAAACGCCTCCACCCAGTCTGGTGGGTACTGCTTGCGTGTGAGCAGTGACATTGGTGCAGGATATGTCCCCTCATGTGTAGCCACTGTTTGCTGTTGTCATCAATAAAGGACTTTAACCATTGGCTGAACTTCGTGAACTGGATGCCCTCTGTTGGGGGCTTGTGTGCTAGTGTGTGCAGAAAGCTCTGCCCTTGTTTTCTTGTTATCTCGAGTACTGTGAAGTGAGCAAGCTACGCCGGCTCATCTTAGTCTGAACCCCCGCCCCCCAAAAAGCTCTGTCCTTGTTTTCTTGCACCATGCGTTGCACCACGAGGGGACAAGAAGCACCCGAATGGTGTGGCTTCCTTCCTCCGAACTGCAGCCAATAATGGGGGCTTCTCAATCAAGTGCTTGTATGTGATTGTGGGTGTAGGGTACGGGTCCCCGGGGGGGGGGGGGGTTAGGGTTGGATGGGTGGATGGGCAGGCGGGTGGGTGGGTGGGTGAGCTCTGGCCGAGGAATAATTCAACACCCCCCCCACCCCCCGGGGTCAATAAGCAATGCTCCTTGTGAGTGTGGCGTCATTCCCCATGCTTCCACAGCAGACATGCAGGCCTCTGTATTGAGAGTGGTCTCGCTATTTTGTACACAGGGTCGTCAGGCGAAATTCCGGCTGCCACAGTTGTGGGTCTCTCAGAGTGGAGGCCAGATTTGATCAAGATCACATAACAGCAACCATCAAGAGACATTTAGGAAAGAACAAAAACTACCCAGAAGCCTGGGACTTATTGGCAACCATACGAGGGTGTTGCACGCACCGTGCGCACTGTGCAAAGTTTCGATATACACGAGGTATCATCCAAAGGCCTCTCGCAACGATCCACAAGCATTTGGGAACACCCGCCAAAGTGGTTTGCGGTGTGCCTCTTCACTGCGTAAAATTTCCAGAAACATCAGAAAGGTGCCGCACCGTGTGCGCACCGTGCAACAACAACCCCTAAAAAATAACCTCGGACAACAGGTCTTGTGCTTGCAACTAAGCTTTTCTGGGGTTCTATGGGCTGTTTGGGTGGGTGCATCATCTCGGGATGGTGCACCGGTATTTGACCACTAATCGTTGCTGCAGGACGCGGTGCGCACGCGGTGCAATTGTTGTGTGCCCCTACGTCTTCGCTATGTCGGATGCATGTCCTCGCAACTGTTCAATGTCTGAGACGCACTGCAGTCCAGTTTGTGAGGTCAGGTGCTGAGCCTTGCCTCATCCTCTTCCACTCTTGCAGCCCCCTTTTTGTTTTTTGTTCCCTCAGGTTCAAGGAGAGCACAAATATGCGTGAGCCTGCCCAGCCAGGCCCCAGGCTGAATGTTGGGCTTGCCACCACTGTGCCCAAGGGAGCCCGTGCGTTGCCATCCAGTCTACGTGCGCATACCAAGATCTTGCCCCCAATCCGTGGGCCTGTCGATTTTTCAAAGCCGCTGCATCACCAGCCCAGAACCAAGCCAGGTGTTCCTCGTCGATGTATCCTGCGAATGCAGCGGCAACAGGCTTCCATGTGGCAGCATTCAATGTGACATCCACGGACCAGCCAGGAGGTTCCACAGAGGACTGGGACCAAAGTCCCCCCCCTTTGCATGTCTGCCGTGCCCCAAGGATGTACTAGAAAGACTGACAACCCTCCGAGGGGGGGGGGGGTACCCCCCCTAGAGATCCACCTCACAACGCAGCACCAGTGCCACCCCCCCCCCCCCCCCAAGGGATTGGGGGAAATTTTTCTAGGAATTTCGGCCGACGAGAAATTTTCTCCGGCGCCTTTGGCGCGGTCCATTCAGGGCACAATCTTTCTTCGGCGCCGACCAAAACTCAGGACCAGTAGGATCGGGGGGGGGGGGGGGGTCAGGACCAACCCACCCGCCCGCCACCCTCGTGTTAAGTGAAGCTCCCCCCCCCCCCTCCTCTTTGCCTTGCCTTGAACACCTCCAGTTTGGGGCACATACCCGGTAGCGGAGGCATCCTTGTGCATCACGTGGCCTGCACTCCGACATCCCTTCATTTCCCGGGGCACCAGGTGCTCTACATCGGGTGCAACAGTGGCCGGGTCTGCAGGGGTCAGTATCAGCGTTTGGAGCTACTGCCGCTTGGTCGCATCAGGACTGCCGGGTGAAGGGGGAACTGGCCCTCAACGGCATTCGTGTTGACACGGGTGATCGTTTGTGTGCGTTCGTTTGGGGTTTTTCTTCGGCCGGGGGGCGTGCAGTTGTGCCGGTTTGTGCTCATATGAACGCCACGACAAAGAGTGTTGCGGGGCACCCCCCCTCCACCTTGCGCAAGCACTGCCTTGTCTAAGCACGCGGGCCCGTCTGACCGTCGTTTTTCCGACCGTTCTTTTGGGTTTCCTCTTATGGGCCCTGCCGCCTTGTCTAAGCACGGGGATCCGTCTGACCGTTGTTTTCCTGACCTTCAGCGTGCTTGCGCAACGGGGAAGGGGGGTATGAGGGGTCCGTGGTAAAACTGAGTAAACTCTGAGTTTACTCAGTTTGGTTCAGATGGTCTGGCCCGGGTGGGGCGCCACTAACACAAGTGGCCGGGAATCGACCTGGGGGCTTTATGCCCTTAAACAAAAGTACCACCTACCATAAAAGTGTGCAGTTTTTTGTGCAATTTTTTTCAAAAAAAAATTGTCTTTTTACTTGGTAAAAAAAAAAATTTAAAAAAAATTTTTTTACTCAGTTTTACCTCAAATCTACTCAGTTTTACCACATTTTACTCAGTTTTACCTCGTCTGGTACTCAGTTTTACCAAATACCCGGGTATGAGGCCGCTGCCGCTTGGGCAGAAGATGCCCGGACACAATGTAAACTGCAGCGGCTTGTGCCCGTGCCTGTCCGTGTTTACTTGCTGTGAGTCGCTGTTGCATTTTGGGGGCATCCGCAAGAGCGAGAAGGGCAAGAAGGACTTTCCTAAATTGGCGTCAGCCATGGCAATGGGGACCGCGGCCGGTGCGAGAGGTGAGGAGACGCCGTTGGCTTCGCGGCGAGCGACACCTCCGCATGTCTTTTCGATGTCGCATCTCAGGTACCCCGACGGTCGTGGAAATGCAGTGCACTGGGCTCGGCCCCGGCCGATCCTCCGGCACGCACCCGCCCGCGGCCGCCACCGTCCGACGCCGCGCCGCCGCGCGGGCCCGCGCGAGAGCGTCCCGACCCTCCAAGGGCCCATCGCCGGTCCATCGCAGTCCCCTTCGGAACCACGTGGCAGAGGAGAGCATCGCCACAGTCGCGCCGGCAGCCGTCGTGGAGGCCGTTCCCGCCAGCGCGCTCGACGCGGTGGCCCGGAAGTTTTCGAACGCCAGGCCAATCTTCCAGGCCGGCAGCATCGACAGTGACGCGGACTCGGGGGAGGCTGCCCTTGATGCGGCTGTGGAGGCGGCCGAGACCGCGAGTGGCCAGGCTGTGGCAAAGACTGCTTCCGCGACCGCTGCAGAGGAGGCTGCCGCTGAGCATGGGATTTCCCCTCAGCGTGGCAGAGATGCTGAGGCTGAGGCTGTTGCCAGTGATGCTGACAGTCATGATGAATCCACAGGGAATTCTGCCGGTACCACCGGTGTAGACAGGAGGAAGGCGGGGAAAGCGGTCGATCCTGAACTTAGTAGCTGGAGTTAGCCAGGGGCACCATCGGAAGTTGCCAGGGACGTAGAGGCGACTGGCCCTGGCGCACTGCTGCCCCCGCGCGTGGTGCACGTTTCGAGCTGTTTTGAAGTGGGCGCATCGAAGTGCCTGGCGGACGAGTTGCCACGGCACACAGCCTTTCACCGATTTCCTTGTCCCAGCGAGTGCCAGAAGGGACGCGCTCGGAGATTGCGTACAGGACATTGGTGTCTGACTGGGGGATGAAACAGAGTTTCATGCCTGCGGTCAGCCAGCTCGGTCCACCGCCCCCAAACCGCCCGCCCTCTTAGCGGCCTCACGTGAGTTACCCCAGACGGAGCTCAGCGGGAAATTACGTGCGGGTCTTCACCCGCTGTTCTTTTGTTTCCCCGATGGGAGAGCCACCGCCCGACGCCAAATGTCCCGCTACCAGACTGCCGAAGTTGCTGTAAGTTGCAAATCCCGCGCGAGGGCTGTGTGCGTGCCATCAACTTATCATTTCCGTGAAGTCCTGCCAGACCCTTAAGTTGACCCTCTTTGTGGTGTCGGTTCGACTCGGCAAAAGTTTCCACAACTCCCACAACCGTCAACAACGCTTGTCAGGGCACATTGGGGGGCGGCCTTTGCGACGTGTTCGTTGATGCAGCTTCGTGAGTGTGTGCTGCTGTGTGCCCCAGAGGCTCCGCATCGCCCCTCGTCGGTCTTCTCGTGGCCCGGCCGGGACTTCGAAACGGGCTCGTCGGTCTTGGCCCTCGTGGTACGAACAGAGTTTCGACTCCGTCAGGCATGGCCAGCGCCCCTTCAACCTCCGTCCTCGACTTCCGAGAGTCAGGCCAGGGGCTGTGTGTGCCAAGGCTGAAAGAGCAGGTCACGGGGCAGGGGGGTGGGGTCGTACAGGGGCCCGCACTCGCCATTACCTGTGGCCGTCTCCGGCTGCGAAAGTTGTGTCGGCTACACCCTCTGAGACCCCGGTCCATCTAGCGGTCAGAGCACATGACTCCGAAGCCCCAGATTCGAAGGTTCCACTCGACCGGCGCCGGGAGTAAAGCTGCGGCCTGCGCACACTCCCGAAGCCCCCAGTCCAGAGTTTGTCCCCGGGTCTGACGCCGGGGACAAGCCTTTTGGCAGGGTAGACAACTTGAAAAAATGTACCGGCTGAGAATTATAAATTTCCAGCCAGTACATTTTTCCACGTTTTCCGGCACCCATTTTGCCACCAACATATCTCAAAACTAGTGGAATCTACCCCATTTTTTGCGACGTGCTCAATGCGACCGGAGGGGGGGCGTCCACCAGGGATGCATTGGAAGGGGGAGAGGTACCGCCCCCACCGCCCTGGCGCCCAGCCTATGCCCAGCCACTGCCTCCCTGACGGCAAGTGCCAGCCTCAATCGCATTTGTAACCGACAGTAACCGCCCCCAACCGCTTTGGCAACCGCCTCCAAACGCCTGTCTACCCGCTTCTGGGGCCGCCTCTGAGGCCCCTGCCCTTCCAATGCAATCCTGGGGTCCACATATTCCCGCGGGTATTCTGAGGTCAGCGTCATGGATGGCATTGTTTCCTCTCCCTCGGGGTTGGTCCTGCACACCCTCTCGCCAACAGTGCACACGGCTGGTGCGCAGTGCACGAGCCGGGCCACTTCTCTTTGGCCTCGTTGCACTTCCCCCACGTCGCCGTGCATTCCACGACGGGCGTGGTCCCACACGCACGCCGCTCCCGCACGGACGGTGTACGTGCGCCGGGGACATGCGGCCGCACGCCGTCCGAACGCATCTTTCTGCTGCTGCCAGGCCGCCGCTCGTAGACAATGAGGACCAGCCGGCGCACGGGGGTGAGGAAGGCTGGCACCGGCGTCACGTGAAAGTGCGATGTGTAACGCGCCGCAGCCTCTGTGGACTGTCGGTAATACCGCCCCTTCCGCCTTCACTTGCCGTCCGGTGCACTCTCCCTCCATCGCGGGGCCTGATAAGACCCAGCGATTCTCAAAAGCCGCGCTGCATGTCCTCGAGGGTTTGGGGGGAATGCCACGCGCGCCGCGTGCGCGGTGCGTGTATTGGAGTTGTTCCGCCGACCTACACCCCCGGTTTGCAGGACAGTGCGTGTGTTTCAGGGCTCTAAAAGGCATGGCCATTGCACCTACTGCACCGTGTCCCTTGCGGCACCACCCGTGTCTCTTTCATGGCTTCCTGTGGGCATCACCCTCGCCTACCTCCGGTCAAAGAGTGAAGGGGCCCCTGTCAACGTTATCTCCCCGTCCCCATGCGGATTCACCAGCGACCACCCAGAAGCCTCCAGGAGCCGACAGTAACCGTCACCATCCTCAACCATCCAGGAATGAAGAGCAAATAACTCTAACCCTAACCCTAACCGTACGCAGTGCATGCGCAGTGCAGCA
Organism: Eutreptiella sp. 'Long Island Sound 2002'; assembly: GCA_964036045.1. Lineage (NCBI taxonomy): Eukaryota > Euglenozoa > Euglenophyceae > Eutreptiales > Eutreptiaceae > Eutreptiella > Eutreptiella sp. 'Long Island Sound 2002'. Next base: position 6,402,430 of record OZ038390.1, read on the forward strand.
GGCCATGCAAGCCGTGCCACAAAGATGGCAGCCAATGAGCGGCGTCATGAGCCAAGGCAGAAAGGGTGCCGGGGGGTTCGAGCCATTTTGCCCCTGAGCAGCCCTGGCCGGGCCAGGCAAAGCGCTTACCCTGCCCCAATCCTTTGATGGCCATTTTGTTGTACGCCAGCGCTCCTTGCCTTCTGAGGCATGCAGCCACGCCAGATCCGGAGTTAGCCTTGAGACAATGGGCTTCTGGTTGGTGTGAAATGCTGAAAGTGCACTCTCTGGGCGCCGGTGGCGCAACTAAGTAACTAAGTAACGTAATGGTGGCTAGCTATGAGCCACAGGAATCCGGCCTGGCATCATTAGTGTGACTCACTGGGGTTTTCCTCGGTCAACTTCATGCTTTGTGTGATTGGGGTGCCTCAGTCGAAGCCAAACTGTCGTTTGGGAAGCGCCTCTGAGCTGACCCCTGAGCACCAGGGAAATGAAGTGCTAAGGGACAAACGAACACGTGGCATTCCGCCGATTTGAGCCCATTTGAATGCATTTGAGCCGATCACTGGGTTGATATTGAGGTGGGAACCGTCACTTCCCCCAAAAAGCATAGGAGATACTAGGCGCCGAAGGCACTGAAGAAAATTTTCTTTCGGTTATACGGGAACTGCTGCTGTTTTGGTGCTACCATTGGGTGGTGCAATTCCCCCCCTCGGGGGGGGGGGCGCGTCACGACATTAAGGGGGGATATTTCAAGGGGGGGGGCGGGTGGTACGTCAGCAGGCCCACCATTTGGACATATTTAAGTTATCTTCTTTTGGCACAGCCCGGGTCGATGAGTTGAGACACTGGTGAACGGACGGGCACTGATGAGGTCTGCAGTTCAGCACTAGTATTCACTTCTCAGGCATTGCCTGTGGTTGCTGCTGTCAAATGCTGCGCCCTCTCCCCACAGAAAGGCGCGTAGCAGCCCGTGATACCATAGCAATCTTCCTCTTGTCCTGAATGGTGTCCGCTTGATGAGATTTTGACCTCCTGCAACACCTTGGTGCACTCGCTGCTTGGTGTCCTTTCCGTGTGTGTGTGTGTGTGTGTGTGTCTGTGTGTGTCTGTGTGTGTGTGTCTGTGTGTGTGTGTCTGTGTGTGTGTGTGTGTGAGTGTGTGTCTGTGTGTCTGTGTGTGTGTGTGTGTGTGTGTGTGTGTGTGTGTGTGTGTGTGTGTGTGTGTGTGTGTGTGTGTGTGTGTGTGTGTGTGTGTGTGTGTGTGTGACCCCCACTGCTGCCCAGGGGCGCGTGACCTCACCGTGGTGTGGGGGTGAAACCGGGGGGGGTCCCCCCCGGGCTAACACGCAATCTGGGGGGTGCCCTGGTCCAGCCGCGGCGGCCAGGGCACGGGATCGCGCGCCCCACCCCTCGCCGGCGACCGTGGGAGAGCCACGATGGCACAGGGCGGGCTCCACCGGGGGGTGGCGGTAAGCGGGAGTAACCCGGGTCCCCCTGTGACCCAGCCCTCTCCAGGGCTCGTGTGCGCTCCCCTACCCCAACCCACTGCACCTTGTGTTCTGCACAGGTACATCATGGGGTGGGGATATCGTCCTATCCGACGCCCATCCGGGCCTGGGGCACAACCACTATGGCCTTCGGCCAGGGGCCTGATGTCACGGGGGGCTACCGGTCCTGCCCTGCGATGCAATGCGGGGCAACCGTGACATCAGGCCTCACAGCCACGCGCCCTGCAGCACCCGGCGGGCTGCCTGGACCGGGGTAATGGCACCTGCCTGCAGCCTCGACGTCTGGCTCCCCACACAGCGGCGGTTACACCCGAGTCCCTCCGGTCCAGCCTGGGCCGCGGAGGGATAGGGACGCCCCGTGGGTTCGTTAGGTAGTCTTCCTTCCCCCACACAGCGGCGGTTACACCCGAGTCCCTCCGGTCCAGCCTGGGCCGCGGAGGGATAGGGACGCCCCGTGGGTTCGTGAAGTGTTTTTCCTTCCCCCACACAGCGGCGGTTACACCCGAGTCCCTCCGGTCCAGCCTGGGCCGCGGAGGGATAGGGACGCCCCGTGGGTTCGTTAGGTATTCTTCCTTCCCCCACACAGCGGCGGTTACACCCGAGTCCCTCCGGTCCAGCCTGGGCCGCGGGGGGATAGGGACGCCCCGTCGGTTCGTCAGGTATTTTTCCTTCCCCCATACTTGGCTTTCGGACCATCGAGGCCCCCGCCGCTGAGGCGAGGGGGCCTCTTTGGCTTTGGGACCACCGAGGCCCCCTCCGCTGAGGCGAGGGGGCCTCCTTCGCTTTGGGACCAATGAGGCCCCCTCCGCTGAGGCGAGGGGGCCTCCTTCGCTTTGGGACCATCGAGGCCCCCTCCGCTGAGGCGGGGGGTCCTCTTTGGCTTTTGGATCATCGAGGCCCCCGCCGCTGAGGCGAGGGGGCCTCTCTCGTTTTGGGACCACCGAGGCCCCCTCTGCTGAGGCAAGGGGGCCTCTTTCGCTTTGGGTTCACCGAGGCCCCCTCCGCTGAGGCGAGGGGGCCTTCTTCGCTTTGGGACCATCGAGGCCCCCGCCGCTGAGGCGGTGGGGCCTCTTTGTCTTGCGGACCATCGAGGCCCCCGCCGCTGAGGCGAGGGGGCCTCTTTGGCTTTGGGACCACCGAGGCCCCCGCCGCTGAGGCGAGGGGGCCTCCTGCGCTTTGGGACCACTGAGGCCCCCGCCGCTGAGGCGAGGGGGCCTCTTTGGCTTTGGGACCACCGAGGCCCCCGCCGCTGAGGCGAGGGGGCCTCCTTCGCTTTGGGACCACCGAGGCCCCCTCCGCTGAGGCGAGGGGGCCTCCTTCGCTTTGGGACCAATGAGGCCCCCTCCGCTGAGGCGAGGGGGCCTCTTTCGTTTTGGGACCACCGAGGCCCCCTCCGCTGAGGCGAGGGGTCCTCCTTGGCTTTTGGATCATCGAGGCCCCCGCCGCTGAGGCGAGGGGGCCTCTCTCGTTTTGGGACCATCGAGGCCCCCTCTGCTGAGGCAAGGGGGCCTCATTCGCTTTGGGTTCACCGAGGCCCCCTCCGCTGAGGCGAGGGGGCCTTCTTCGCTTTGGGACCATCGAGGCCCCCGCCGCTGAGGCGGTGGGGCCTCTTTGGCTTGCGGACCATCGAGGCCCCCGCCGCTGAGGCGAGGGGGCCTCTTTCGTTTTGGGACCATTGAGGCCCCCGCCGCTGAGGCGAGGGGGCCTCTTTGGCTTTGGGACCACCGAGGCCCCCGCCGCTGAGGCGAGGGGGCCTCCTGCGCTTTGGGACCACCGAGGCCCCCGCCGCTGGGGCGAGGGGGCCTCCTTGGCTTTGGGACCACCGAGGCCCCCTCCGCTGAGGCGAGGGGGCCTCCTTCTCTTCGGGACCACCGAGGCCCCCTCCGCTGGGGCGAGGGGGCCTCCTTGGCTTTGGGACCACCGAGGCCCCCTCCGCTGAGGCGAGGGGGCCTCTTTCGCTTTCGGACACCGAGGCCCCCGCCGCTGAGGCGAGGGGGCCTCCTTCGCTGTGGGATCACCAAGGCCCCCGCCGCTGAGGCGAAGGGGCCTCTTTCGCTTTGGGACCACCGAGGCCCCCGCCGCTGAGGCGAGGGGGCCTCCTTCGCTTTGGATTCACCGAGGCGGGGGTTTGCGTGTCCCCTCCGCAGACGTGCGGCACTGCGGATTGGGGGGACACGACCGGAGGGTTAGAGGATGGCCCCGCGCACGGGCACCTTCGGCAGAAGTGCCGCGCGTTGGGGGAGGGGGAGGGACCAGGCCACGGACCAAGCCCCCGTGTTCCGCCGGCCAAACGCCGCCCAGTCGGTAGTACCTGGCGGCTAAGGGCCCACACCCGTGAGACTGCGTCCCCCTTCCCTTGGGGGGGTGGTGGACCGTGCCGGAAGTGGAGCCGGCGCTCCGCCTCGCCCCCCATTCCGTGCCCCTGGGAGGGGATCCGGCTACGTGTAGGGCGGGTGCATGCACGTAGCGCGGACCAGGGGACAAGGGGAGGAGACGAAGAGGAGAGCCGCCGCCATGATGCTTAGCCGGACGGGTTGGGGTGAAACCTCCCTCCCGGTCGCTTTCCAGACCGTGGAGGGCCGGCGGGCACCATGGGGATGTGCCGCGGGGGCGCCCTACCGGGGGACCGCATCTCCTCCTCCTCCTCCTCCTCCTGTGTGTGTGTGTGTGTGTGTGTGTGTGTGTGTGTGTGTGTGTGTGTGTGTGTGTGTGTGTGTGTGTGTGTGTGGCCACCCGGTTACAGGTGGCCTGCCAGATCAAGATGAGTATGTGCTGAGACTGATTCGCTTTTTACTCCCGCCTTCTCCCCGCGGTAGACAGCCCAGGGCACCCCAAACGCCATCACCGCAGCGGTGTGAAAGATGGAGTCACACGTCATAGTGAGCATGGTGCATACACGCCCTCGGCACGCATTGAGCCCCGGGGGCACATGATGTCTGGACCCTGACCCTTGACTGTTGTATGAAGTGGAGCTGCAAGCTCTCCCTCTGTCCTGTAGGTCCTCAAGGATTGGATGCCCGCTCCTGTCTACTGCAGAAAGGCGCCTAGCCTTCATGACAATGTACCCATTGTTCTTTGGAGGCCTGATGAGTCGCTGAGCTGCCCAGTGCTCCGTTTGCCTGCAGTGGTTTAACGGTTTGGGAGCTCTTTACATAGTGTGTGTGTGTGTGTGTGTGCGTGTGTGTATGTGTGTGTGACAGGACCCCTGCGGCTGGCCTCCCGTAGAAGTCAGCGATGACAGTGAGATGTCACACCAAGGGGCTCGCTGATGGAGAGAGATACCCCAAGTTGCAGCTGGCCCTGACTACCAGTCAAATACACTTACTGCCTGATGCTTATCTGCCTGCTGGTTCCTGAATCAGGTTTCCTGGACAAGGGATACACATCTTTCTTAACCACTATTTTTGCTCTGAACGTGTGTGAGTGTGTGTGTGTGTGTTGAGTGTATCATGATACCACCAGATGATTGTATGAATATCCCCCCAGGCGTAAGGCGCGACGTTGTGTTAGGTACAATAAGTGTATTTGGTGCGTTTCTTTGGGCCCTAATTCAATCCAGAACCAGCCACAATGGCACATTAAGAGGCCAGGGTTTCGAGTTACAGTTGCATTGTTGACGGGCAGATTGCACGTGAATGGCTTTGACGTGTGTGCCCTATTATTGTTTTGGCCATTTGCACCACTAAGTCTGTATTTTAGAGAATTCATGGGGTGCAGCAGAGCACTTCGTCGAAACGAGTCACGTACTGCCAAGGCGCCACGATACGGTTCTGTATCAGGTCCATCAGGTGAGCGTATCGTCTTAGTTTGGTACCTTGGTGTGCCTCAGACAAGTGTGTGTGTGTGTGTGTGTGTGTGTGTGTGTGTGTGTGTGTGTGTGTGTGTGTGTGTGTGTGTGTGTGACCTTGGTCTGTCGATTAGTGCAGAACTTCTCGGTGACTCAGGTGGGGGCACAGGGATCAATCTGTATCACACCGAACCCACTGTCCAGGACTGCACGTTCTCATCTTCTGTCAACAGACCGAAAGACGTCTAGGGCTGCTCTGCGGCTCCGGAGGAGTTTTCTTTCACCGCTTGTCTTGCTTTGTCCTTGTCTGCGGTTCTCAACGTGTGTGTGCGGGGCGAAGTTCCTGGCATGGTGCACACCCCAAAGTGACCACAGGAGGCACACGAAAACGATGCCCAGATGGGACAAGACATGTACATTGAACAACGGGTACCTGTCCCCCTGTTCACAGGACACTGCTTGCGTACGAGTGTTTCTGTCCCCGAAGGCGCAGTCCGAGCACGGTTGTGCCGTCGGTGGACATATATTGGCGAGTGCATCCCTCCCGCCCCAGCCTCCGCCTGTATCCATATGGACCACCTGTGAGGCCAGCCATTTCCCTCTTCGCCTCGTGTTGGGCTCCCAGGTCCTTGTAAGCATCACCCGCAAAAGCTGTGCTTACCGATTTGGACTCAATCTCCACGCTACTTCGCAGTCCCACTCAAGGTGGCCACTTCAGGTGCTTCCGGCGCCTGACCATCGAAACCACACCTGATCTTCTCAGTCCACTCGTCGCGAAAGCCACTGGCGCACGAAACACATCAAAGGGGGCGCACCGTGCGCTGTGCGCGCGCTGTGCGAAAAGTCGGCTGTTTTTCACCAGCAGTAGCCACGGGCCCCAGGCTCCTGAATTCCGCACCCCCAATGCTGTTTTGAATGGATCATGCACGCTTCTGTAGTTGGGTGGTTTTCAGGGGTGCTCCCAGGATAAACAACGTAATGATTGGCGCTGTGCGCCCGCTGTGCCCGCGCTGTGCGGAAACGCCCCCAAAAGCCACGTCACGGTTCTTTGAATGCCCCAAATGCCACACTCGTTGGAGAGACCTGCATCAACATGTTCACAATGTTGCCTGGGCCGCCACCTCCAAAACCAGCCACTCCCTCCCCCAACTGGGCCTCAGTAGCAGATGCTGGGCTCTGGGTCTATAAAGACTGCCCACCTTGCTGACGCAGCACAGGGCCTGCGGCCTGGCGCGGGACAGGGATCGTGAATGGCAGCTGGCAGACCACAGGGGGACAAGATTGCATCGCCGGCGCAGGGGCACGCGTCCAGGAGTGATAGACAAGTCCCTCTTTGTCAATTGTATTTGTATTTGTGGATTGTAGCGTTGTGCAGGCTGCAGGAACCGTCAATATGGGTGGCACCGTGTTGGTGTAACTGTAATTCCATGTGCTCTTGTGTTCTGGTGTGTATGCGGGCCTGTTGGGCACTCTCTGGTAGCCATGAACACTTCTCTTTTCACTGCCAAACTGCCTGTCACATACCAGCCCCAAAAGGCAAGCATGTCCAGCTCTGCAAGATGAGGCACAGGTCGAGACGAGAAGGTCCATACCCATCCAAAATCAAAACATTTGATGGTGTCCCGGGCGCCAAGGGGCAAATCCATATAATATTGCCCAACATATCAACGGCAACGGTCACCTTGTAAACATGCGACGCATACTTAGGATTCCACAGGTCGGTACTCCATATCCCACCAATGGAACATCGTGCAGCCCTGGCCCTCTTTCGTGGCTTGTCCGGTGCGTGCGCGCGGTCACGGGGGTCCTTTAGGAACTAGATGGTTTTTTTTTTGTGAAGGACCGCCCTTAAGGACCGCCCCAAGGGACCACCAACCGCCAACCGCTACCAACCGCCAGTCGCCGACCGCCGCGGACCGCCAGGGGCGGTTCTATTCGGTGGTTGGCAATGAGAATGCACACAACTGAGTGGTACCTGAGCAGTGGACATGAAGAGAAGTGCTTCGTATTGTGATGTTTTGAGGGGCAGGGTGTGCCGGTAGTTGTATGTGTCACGTGCAAGCTACGGCCTTGTCTACGCTACAGTAGGCGTAGGGACGTATTAATTCCGTACTTTTGCGTAGCTTAGACAAGGGGGGGGTAGGACAAGGGGGGGGGGGGTTAACAGTGATTTCTGATGGCAGAGTGTGCTGTTTGTTGTAGCAAGGGGGTCAGAGTTGACAGTAGTCTCAGGCTTTGTTGGACCTGAGCATGCCCTATTTGCAGCACCCTGACCTTTCAACGAGGGATAGGTTGTGTGCACTGTGTGTGTGCGTTACCTGCAACCGTCCCCTTTCTGGGCCACACCAACACCAAGAACAACATGGGCTGCGTTACTACCAACGTTGGGACTAGCATGCCACTCTGACCCCACAACAGTGCGCTGTTACTCCCCCATCCCAAATACACACACGGCCTTGAGCAATTTAAGCAGGTGACATGAAAGACACAGTGCTGCACACCTTGTGCATTACACGGTGCCCGAACAGTCATGTCCTGTGCCTTCCAGAGGTGTCACATCACCGCTTTGTGTATTTTGAAAGCCCATAAAACCGGGCCCCGTTCATGTGATCCCAACAGCTAAACCACTGACAACTTCACTTGATAACCGCATTGAGTCAGAGCGACGGCACCGAAACGACTCTGACTTGGCGTCTTGTGACGCAGCACACAGACACGCAGGAGTTTGCCGCAGGTAGACACTGTGCACAGCTCATCGTGTGGACGCCTGAGGTCCACAGAATTCATGTGCTGTGACACATCACCTGTGTTCACGGCCCAGCAGGTCCGTGTTTGCAAAGTGGCCGGCGGGACAGGCCGTTGTCCACAAGCGAGCACCACGGATACCCTGGGGGGTACTTGATCAGTTGATTGGCGCCTCAAATTTTACGCAATGCTTTTGGATGGCATGTGCCACCGGGGCTTGTCCTAAAGCACCCCGCCAACCTGTGGTTTGCTGCATTTGGTGTCTCTGTGGACAAGGCGTCAGAGGTCGAGTCTACACCAGAAGGAGGGGATGGGAGTGTGGGCTTCCAAGCTCTCTTGGACCAATTCTTCCTCGAAGCCAACAATTTTGCTGGGCCCCATCGAGTGTGCCTAGTCTGCCCTAACCCCTCGCTTTCGGGAACTCGCCTTCCTTCAGGGTGGAAGTCCCATCCCCATGCTTCCTTTAATGCCTTGGTACTTGCACGTTGTGTGGGAGCAGTGTGTGCCAACACCCATGTCTGGCACCGGGTACCAGCCCACAGCACATTCCCAACCGGCAACAAGCAGAATTGAGGCACGCAGCAGCACAGCAACCCCTAACAATACACGTCGTTTTTTTTGCGTGTTTTCCAATGCAGCACCGCAGCATGCCATTTTGCGTCTTTTGTGTCCACAGGCACGCTTTTCGGCACAGCCCTGGGATTGTGCGCTTCTGGCCCTTGGAGGAACAGGCAATTTCCTATTTATTAATGTGATATGGGGCAAACACGGCGATGGCATTTCGGGGTTTGCTAGCCCAAGCCGCCCCTCCTCCCGTTATCCCCAAAATTTGTGCAGACGAGGCAGGCAATGGACCTGAACTGTTGAAAGGACGAGAGCAGGGAGCAGCTCTGACCCATGGTACCCGACCAATTAACGTCACGTTACTCAGTCTAAGCCAGGTTATGGTTCAATTTTGGCGGGAAAGAAAAGAAAATCCCAGGGGAAACGGAAAAATATGCAAGGTTGTGGATCGCCAGAAGCCTTGTTTTTCTGATTCAAGCTCATTCTCACTACCCCCTCCCCCCGCCCTGTCTAAGCTACGGCCTTGTTTAAGCTACAGCCGGTGTATTAATTCTAATTACATTTTGTATGAAATGTAGTGCAACCGCATAAGACATGGTTTTCCTGACAAATCTGCCAAGTACATGAAGTTATGAACACATTGGTTGTGATTGTTTGCCGAGTTGAAGCCACAGAGCCCTGCTTTTGGGGATATTTGTGCATTAGCTTCCCCTTTCCTCCATCAGCTCACGATGCAATCGTCTCTTTTGGAACCTCAGCCTCCAGTTTTTTTTCACATGTTCCACCGGTGAGCATGTGGATGCCACAATGAAGGGACTTTTGGAGAAGGGCGAAGTGTATGCAGTGTTGTAGTACATGAAGGGTGGGCAGGTGGTGACACACTGTTGTGCCCCTCTTCAAAAAATTGAGTTCTTCATCGAGGCCCCCTCCCCTTCCCCTGAGCCAGACGCACCGTTGCCACCTTCCCCCGTTGCTGAAGTTTGTGCCGAACCACAGGTGGTGACACAGCCTTCTCCAAAGCCAAGGCACACCACGAAGGTCGAGCAATGTTTTTCTTTTATTGGCTGATGGGTCCCTTGCCCACGTGCATGCATCCGTAGCCCTTGCTTTTAAGAATGCCAAATTGTGGCTTTACATCACCGCCCCGAATTGCACACCATACATTCAAGCAAGTGAAAAAAGTGATCAATGGGGCATTCAAATCCTCTTTGGAGGAGAACTATGCGGAGTGGGTCGAAGACAAATTGATGCAGATACAGGGGCTTCTGCGGGTCCCTCTGCGCGAGGAAACCGGCACACAGGTTTTGGAGGCATTTAATGCCATCACCGAGGATACTAGTAGGGCTGCATGCCGTGCGGCTTATTCGCCCAAGGGAATACAGCTTTCGGAGCTCGAGGATTTGAAGTATTTTGCTAATTCTGATTGTGATTCACGTTCTGATTCTGATTCCGTTTCTAGGATTGTTCTGCATGGTGTATGCTCGCAAGAACGATTTCCAAGGGGAACATTTATGGGTTTCTCATCCTTCATTGCTTGTGAGAACATGGGTGTGAACCTGAAATTTTCATGTCCCAAAAATGTTCTTGTGTTTGCATGCCTTTGTGGGTGGAGGCTAAGGTGCACCCATACCTTGCACGCACGCACGTGTCTGCCGGTAGGTGTAGGTGTTGTGCGCAAGCTACGGCCTTGTCTAAGCTACAATGGGCGTAGGGAGCGTATTAATTCCGTACTTTTGTGTATCTTACACAAGGGGTGGGGGGGCATTGTAGCTTACCACTTCAGCCATTGAGGTGTGCTATTTGGAGCAGGGTTGGTGGTCCAAGTGGAGGAAATGGGCACCCAATGCATGTGCGCCGCATGTGCCTTCACGCTGTGATGATCAAGAACCATTTACGCAGCCATGGATTGTGTTGGGCACCCTTGTGGTGATGAATAATGATGAAGGTGATCACTTGCAACGTAATTCTATGCTGCCAACACCCTTCAATGCCCTATTGGCACCACTCGTGTGCACGGTGCACGTGCTAGGGTAGGGCTACCCGGGGTCACCAGGCGGTCCAAAAGTGGTCAAAAATGATTTTCCCCAAGTTGTTTCTAGACCACTTGGGGTGCTCAAACAAGTATTTTGAGGCGGTTTGGAGCTGCATTTAACGCATATTAGCCCGTGAGAGATCCCAAAAAGCCTTGGAATGGGCAATTTTAGGACCGGTAGTGCGCACGGGGAGCAGTTGTGGGCGGGAGAAGCCGACCTGCCTATATCTATCTTGGGAAGGGATAACCACCCGTCCAAGGTGCTGTCGGCTTCTGCTCCTCTTCGCTGCCTCTATGCATATGGTTGGATGCAAGAGGGATGGGGCATTGGGGGTAGCGTGGGACATGCAAAGCACACCGAGTTGCTTCATTGTGGGTAGGAGGTTGTGTGTGTGCTTGTTGCTCCATTCCCCGCCGGGGAGGTAGGGGATTCTCACGCTCAGCCCAAGAGGGGAGATTTGGGCCACGGCTCGCAGCTGTCTGGTTCGGGTTAGGTGGTGGAACCAATCTTGGTTTTATAACCGTCTTTAGTGTCTACGGTGGACCTACTTGGGTGGGCAGCAACAAGCAGCACTCAAGCACGCGCGAAATGGGCAAAAACCACAACTCTATCATCGTACTTGGGATTTCACTGATACTTTGGTGGATGATACCTATGGATGCGAGGGACAATCACACAAAGGATGAACATAACACTGAACGGTAGCAGTCCTAAATGGGCGTCGGAAGTGGGAGGCCTATGCGTCAAAATCGGTCAAAAATGGCCAAAAAATGCCTTTTTGAGGGCAGTTTGGGTGCCCAGGATGTCCATGGAGGGATCCATTTGCATGGGAACCAACCTAGATGATGAACAAACACATTTTAGCACCGTCTGGAGGGTTTTTTTTTTACTTGACTAGTGGCAACGCCCTCTTTTTGGGCCCAAATTACCGCAAAATCAGCCTTGAAAAACACCCTGTTTGCATACTCTTTCAAGTTCCACCATCCCGTGCTGTGTCTGATAGCCAAGGATTTCGTTGGGCACCCTTGTGGTGATAAACAACGATGAAGGGTATTATTTGCAACGTAATTCCATGCTGCCAACACCCTTCAATACCCTATTGGCACCACTAGCGTGCATGGTGCACATGCTAGTGCCTACGGGGGTCTTCAGGGGGTCCAAAAGTGGTCATAAATGATTTTTTCCCAAGTTGTTCTTGGACCATTTGGTGTGCTCAAACAAGTGGTGTGAGGCTATTATGCGCTGCATTTGATGCATATTAACCCATGCAAGTTCCCAGAAAGCCCTGGAATGGGCAAATTTAGGACCAGCAGTGCGTACAACGGGGGGCGGGGGGGGGGTCCGGGGGGAAGTGTTTGAATGCCATGGATTGCGTTGGGCACAGTGGTGATGATACAAAATGATGAAGGGGACCACCTCCAACCTAATTATGCGCAGCCAACACCCTTCAATGCCCCATCGGTGCGGTGCAAGGTGCAGAGTGTACATTCTAGGGTAGGGTTATGGGGGTCACCAGTGGGTCCCAAAGTAATTTTTCCCGAAATTGTTCTTGGACCGCGTGAAACTGCGTTGCTGAAACAAGTGGTTTAAGGCTATTTTGAGCCATATTTCATCCACATGAGCAACTGCAAAAGTGGGCAATTTTGGGACCGGTAGTGCAGCATAGGGGATTCAGCGGGGAATCTAGGGGGCAGGGTCATAGGGGAGCAGTGCAGGAGGAGTGATGTGGGGCGTGTCTCTCGAGCCAATGAAGCGAGCAAGGAAAGTTTTGGAGGGTAGATGACAACCACAACCAAAACAACAACAACAACAACAACAACAACAACAACCACAACAACAACAACAACCTTGATAGCAGCAACATCAACAACGCCGGTACTAGCAGCACCAGGAGCGGAGGCAAAGGCAGCAACAACGGCACTGACAGTAGCAGTAGCGGCAGCGGCAGCGGCACTGACAGCAGCAGCATCAGCACTGGCTAGCCTAAAGATAGACATCAACCACGAAACAGACTCACTGCGCTGAACTCAATGGATTGCTGCAAACGGCGAGAACTACCACCCCGACAAATAACGTGCTCAATCGTCACCATGCATCATTCGGCAGGGTCACGTGTCGGAATATTTGTGACAGTGTGGAAGGCTGCATGAAAAGTCTTGCTTGTGTTGTCTACATTGTAGCCCTTGTTGCTAGCAAAACTGGAGAAACTTTCAAAGGTTGTAAAAAACACTCGCCAAAGATGCCCACGTCAAAGCACTACCCACGCATGTCAATGGGCTTGTATCTTTTGCCATTACCTAATCCTTCTATGACTTGTTTCACACGGTTCTCAGGAATTACCAAAGGTGTTACTCACACCAACCTAGACAACGGGACCTTTATAGTGCACGGGAGCCATTACCGCTACAATTGCAAGATGTCATTTCACATAAATGAACAAGGATGCACGATGCAAACAACGCTCAACGACACACACACACGCACATGCGCACAAAGGTCTAGGCAAAAGGACAGTGCCTGCTCCGGCAAGCGCCAACAAACGACCCCGGCTGCAGTCAGCAGCCCCAGCACATTTGCGGATGCAAATACGCTCACCACACCTACCACCAACACCGCCAGCCCCCAAGCGACGGAGACCCAAATCCCCGATCCCCCCCTCCCCCCCAGCCCCACGGCCGCAGGGGATGCAGGGGGATGATGACAACACGGCAGTGGTGAGGGCCTTGTTTTTCATGGGACACGGGCGCGCGTCATCGGAAGTTACTTAAGGCCGCCACACCACAGAGGTTCTGACTCCGTGGATAAATGCAAGCACGAGCATATGCACAGCCCCGCTCACGTGCCGGGTTAAATATGCCGATTGCACTACCGCCACATATGGGTCTCCCTCGTTAATAGTACAGGCAGGCTCTAACCCGCTAACCCCTAACCCTCCCATCGCAAGAGCTGCCAGGACATTAAAAGCCTTCAACCCTCGTTAATAGTACAGTGCACACACACACACACACACACACACATACAAAAAGGACGCGCAGGACACAGAGAGGAGAGGACGCGCGCTGGCGCAAGCGGTGCCTGGAGCTGGGCAGGGTGTCGAGGCACAGATGCCAACGCCCGCTGGAGGATGTGGACGACCAACTGCGAGAAGAGGTCCAGCTCGTGGAAGCCGGCGTGACATGGGCGGAGCAAGACACACACCCCTGGGAGCTCTTTATCTACAGACTGCATGAAATGTTTCTCGCTGAAGGCGCGCAAGCAGAGGGAGGACGAGTCGGGCCTCATGTTTCCGACGCATTTCCGGAAGGAGCCTAGGCCGGAAGGAGCCTAGGAACACGTATCCATGGCACCAAATACAGTTGCCGCAGACGAAACAACGGGCAACGCCGGTACCGGTGCTAGGGCCCCTGCCCAGGGAGTGGCGATGGGGTCCGGACCTCTTGCCAGTGGTGCTGAGCTGGCTGTCGGAGCTGCAATGGCTGGACCTGCCCCCGGCGGAAGAAAGGCACCCTAGGGCGCACTGGCAGGTATCTTTCATGGAGCTCGCCATAGACTTTGAGGCGTACGCGGGCCGACAGCTACCGCCGGCCCCGCAGTCCCAGTTTCAAGGGGGAGACTATCTCTGCAAGAAAAGGCCCGGGTCATGCGACTCATCACCACACTGCTGGGCTGCTCAGTGGGTAAGGAATCCATCCTCCCGGCCAAGCTCACCAACAGCTGCAAGTCGTTGATACCCATGGGGGCAGGAGCGGTTATGGGCCTGGAGGGGCGCCCCCTCCTCACGAAGCCGCTAGACGTATGGAAGCATCTCCAGCGACTGCGGAATTACGGGGAAGACCGGTCGGCGCAACGTCAGCGACAAAGGCAAGCCAAGCACAGTGCGAAACGGGACAAAAAGCAAGCCCGCAGAGCGGAGCAGCCACAACCTCAAGCGGGGGACAGGCCACAGTGCCCGGCGAAAGGAGGAGCAAAGGCAGGCCATTTTGCGGCGGATTTTTACGCCCGACCTGCGGGGAGACCAAGGAATCTTTCCATGTGGACGATGGGGCCCAGGCGGAGGTCCAGGGCCTAACATGGCTGGCGATGGCATTCACACCCCTGAGAACTGAAGCACGGGCGCGCAAACCCGAGGCACACAAACGGCGCACCACTGCTGCTCTCGGGGACACCAAGGGCACCCACGAATGCCCACGGAGTGCCCAGTGGCCGCAAACCGCACCCCAGCACGCGTACAGGGGGGCCGACAAGTCAGTCAACGGACCCCGATGGGCAGGGCGGGGGCAAGGCGGCACACTCTGCCCCCAAACGGCGTGTGCTGCGCACGCCGACGGGGTGGGGGCCCACCCCGGGGGGTGCAGAGGGCCCCAGGCGAGGCTGGTCGATGGCAGGGGGGGACAAAAGACAGCGGGGACACGAACCCCCGCTCCCCGAGAGTGAGCGCCCGTGCAAACGGGCACACCTGAGAGGGCGACCCGTAGAGAGGCATGGGCGAGCGAGCACGGAAGTTTCTTAAGACCTCAAGGCCAGAGGTTGTGGCCTAGGTGAGGGTGGCGTACACGGAGGGTGCCAATGCAGACACCACAAGTGTCATTCTCTGAAGCACAAGGGCCCGCCTCTCTGACCCACCTGCAGACCCATACAGCCCTTCGTCTATAATATGGCGCCACCCCCTGCACACACACACACACACACACACACACACACACACACACACACACACACGTGGGCCTCATGCCCCCCCCCCCCCCCGCGGCGGAAGCGCATCTCCTCCTCGTAGTCCTCCTCAGCGAGGACTCGAACTCACGTCTTCAGGGCAGCGGCAGGCTGCATTGCCGCTACGGTACATGGCCCAAAAGACCACATTGTGCACCTTTCTCTCGGGAATGCTTTGACTGAGCGTATGGTATGAACATTCAACGGAGGCTGGGCCTGCGGCCCCCTCACAGCCACATTACCGCCACCGTTTATGATGTCAAATGAATGAGAATGAGCCTAACACACACACACACCACTGACCTCCTCCCTAAGAGTGCTGTGGGACGACATGACAGGTTGGCCGATTGAGAGCCAGCATACTGCAAGCCTGTCCAGCCGCCTGTAGACCTCAAATCCCAGTATGGTAACATGAAGGCTAGAGGTTATGGCCGACAAAACACGGCCAGAAAGAAGGGTAACATGGCACATGTCAGTGCAACCTGTACATACGCTCAAGTGCTTGTGGAACCATCATATCAATGGAACTGCCGAACATTGCTGCATATGCATACCAGGACGTGCATGTGTGGAGCGCTTTGTTGACCTGCTTGCGGCCCCCCCGCGGCGCGCGCGGTATGCCTACACAACCCCACTACACTCAAGAGGGGGGCGTGCGTGGCAGCAACAGCAAGTTGGGCTGGCGCAACGGGCTGTAGCAAAGCAGCAACAGCAGATGATGCCTCAGCCACCGTTTGTGCGGCCACCTGCCTGTACTGTGCAGCAAGTTGGGTCAGCTTCGTTTCCACTTCCTGCTCCGAGTTTGACCTCCCCTACCCCGCATGTTGTCTCTGGGGATCGGGTCGATGCACCTGCTAAGTGTGCGGTACGGGAACAACTTTTGAGCAAATAGGGTCTGCAGGGTCCATCTCCGCTGATGACCCACGAGGGCACACGACTGTCCATTGCAGCGGGCATGGTATCTGAGCACGTTGGTTGTATCTTCTCTAATTGTCCATGGCTCCAGGCCTCTTGTGCTCCCGGCACCATGATGAGCTGCAAACAGATTCTTGAGGATCTCACCCCACTTCCGCAAGTGCTATGCAAACATGAGGCTGCGAACATTGTGTTTGTTGCTTCTGAGGACTCTTTGGCAACTGTCATGATGGTGATGCAGCATGTGCAGCGATCTTTGTCAATGAACACTATGCATCTTCTTGTGTTGGGGCCTACCGATAGGCCACTATATGATGGAGCTGCGCACCTTCGGGAAAAGGTCCCATGGGCCCATGTGCATGCGTTGAGATCAGTAAGCTCCAGCGCCCCTTGTTGGGAGCGGCTGGGGTCTAGCTACATGCATGGCATTCACAAACCACGCCTGCTTTTACTGCACAAAGCTCATCGCCCAAGCGGATTATTAAAATACGCCCTCTGCTCCCGCTAGGCACCCCGCCAGTGCACCTATTGTTAGCCGCTCCAGCTCCCAAGGAGTTGTGGGCAGTGTCAGTACAGACCAACAATGTAGACACTTTACTCAAGGTGTTGGCATGTGCCTACGATGAGGTGCAGCTCCTACAATGCCCTAGTGGCCGCAAGGACACCAAGTGGGTCTTGTTACCTCATATTTCAGATGAGCATCGTGTTGAGGTCCAGAAAGTCTTGTTTTTGCTCAAATAATTGATTGGTTCTTCTTTGTCTGGTTGTCTTTGGTCCGATTTGTGCACCAACTAGCGTGGGGACACGGACAAGGGGTCAGGTGTGAACATGAAGCGCATGGCGGAGACCATGGAAGCACAGGCGAAAGAGATTGAGAGACTCCGCATGGAAGTGCAACACACCAGCATCAAGCAGAATGACGACATACTGGAACTCACGCAGGGGTCCCTAGAGGAGTTCGTCCGGGAGGAGGGAGTGACTTAGTGGATGCGCCTGTGCGTGGGAGCTCTGAAGGAGTTTCTCGACAGGGTGGGGGGGGCGCTGCAGCGGCCGACAGATCATGCAGGGGCCAGCGGCAATGGGGATGCCCCCCCCCCCCCCTCCAAAGCCACCTGGAGTGGTACCGAACTGGTCTGCGCTGCAGTGCAGCAAGGCAAAACTATGTGGTGATGACCATGCGCCTGTGACACGGGGGCGTATGCGAGCCCGGTATCCGTTGCCTCATGGCCCCTCCAAAGATGATGATCTGGCCTACGGAGTTTGGGAGGTGCTGTGCAAGTCCCATGCCGCCTACATGACCAAGTATACTGCCAGGGCTGGGCAGGAGCCAAAAGGAACGTCGCCGTATGGATCCCCGGATGAAGGAAGAGGTGCCATGGGCGGTGATTTTCACTAGAAAAATGTGCACTTCCGCGAAGTGGGCAGAGTGCTGAGCTGGCAAACTAGAGCTGGGGAATGGATCCCCGTAGGATCTGAGCCAACCGCCAATTGCAAGAGGTGCATCTAGAGGGGGGCTACCTTGCCGGCCAAGCAGTGGCACTTCCATTGTCCCCATTGGAGCTCAAAGCCGGCATTTGGGGGCGGGATGTCCGGTGCCCTTCTCCATGCAACCACGATAGCTGGCGGCGTGCGTGAGATCCGGATGCCGAGGGGTGTCAGTGCTCCTATCGGTAGATCTCGTCCCGCTGGTGCGTGCTGGGGAACGAGCACAAACCCAATACCCGTAGGGCGTATGCCCGGAAACTTGCCAAGATCGCCAAATTCCAGGAGGCCACTAGACGGGCGTTGCTGGCTGGGGTATTGGCGGAGTTCCTAGCAGTTAAGGCCGAGGCGGGGGAGTGGCAGTCCCCCCCCCCCGTGGGTATAATTTACGGTATAATGCAGGTCACTTACGGTCTCTGATTGGTGTTGTCATGCATCAATTACGCAAACGCATCGTGCAAGCGGCGTCCCGGGTGGGCTTTCGGCCCTATTTGCCCCCTAAGGGGATATGCGTACTGCTGGAGAGAGCCGTTGTGCACCCTGGAGCATTGCCAATGGCAGGTGTTGTTGTCCTTTGTTTGGTCCTGTGGCTCACAGTTGGCAATGTCTCTAGCCTGCGCTTGGCGGATGTGTCGTTCCCTCTCTAGATGCAGTTCTAGAATTCAAAGTCAGGAGAGGAGGGGTGGCAGTCTAGGCCCCTCTCGCCATGGACACAACATGGATTCCGGGAAGCCCCATTCCGTTGGGGCGATGCCAAGGGCCTGCGAGCGAGCAAACACTTATTTCCAGGGGGCAGTGCACGGCTTGAGCACAAGTTCTTGGAGGTACTGGGCCCAACGCCTTGCAGGCACTGTCGGTGGCATGCTCTGTGTAAGGATGGCACCGCTAAGTGTTATGTTGGCCACCCCCAAATGCATTTCTTCCTCCGGTGGGGGAGATGGCAAAGCATCGGCACGGCCATGCGCTATGCAACAACGTTCCAAGACGCTGCGGTCGTGGGCCCTCTTCGACTTCCTGTGGGGCAGACATAGGGGGGGGGGGGGTCAGGGATTTCTCACACTTGGAGGTTTGGGCCCCCAATATGTTGCCCCCAGAGGCTGAGTCCGTAGCACCGGCTGTGTTTCACCCCCGAGCCTGGCTTGAGCCCCTGTTTAACCCCCCCCCATATCGGTGGCCCAAGGGGGGGTGTCACATGGTAGTGCTAGTGTCCCCTGCGACACTAGTGCCGCCCCCCCCCCCCCCCCCCCGTCTGCTCCATCCCCTCCGCCCAAGCCCCCGGGGGACCGGGGATTTGTTACCGTTGATTGAAGTGACAGCTCTAGGTCCGACGAGGAGGGAGGAACTGATCAGGGGCCGCCTGAGGCAGGACAGTCTGTGTTCAACCTCGGGCCCCGGACCCGTCCCTCGGCCCAAGTCTAAGTTCCATGGATGCAGACGGGAGGGGGGTTTGAGTGGGAGTTGCCCCGCTAAGAGACCGGTGCTCCGCTTTAGGGCGGGGGGCAAGACCCATGGAGTGGAGGTAGTGCCGTCCGTCTATAGGCGCGCGGGGCTCGCGCACAGGTGGCGGTGGGTGCTAAAGCGGAAGGGGGCAGGCCT
This sequence comes from Eutreptiella sp. 'Long Island Sound 2002', assembly GCA_964036045.1. Taxonomy (NCBI): domain Eukaryota; phylum Euglenozoa; class Euglenophyceae; order Eutreptiales; family Eutreptiaceae; genus Eutreptiella; species Eutreptiella sp. 'Long Island Sound 2002'. The sequence continues at coordinate 6,421,751 of OZ038390.1, forward strand.
GATGCCGGCAGGATCGGTATGGCTGGGCCTGTTGGAGTGGCCTGAAACAAAATGGCGGCTAGCCCACCACCGAAGCATAGGAGAATTGGCAAGGCGATCCCGCAGGCGGAGGGCACGTCGTCCCCCAGCCTGCTGACCTTGCGTGGCTGTCTGCTAGGTCCGGGGGGCCTTCTTTGACTCCCGCCCCTCCCGCTGTGATCCCGTGGCACAACCCGAGCTTTGGGTGGGCGGGGGTGTGAGGATAGAGGTGATCCTATGTTCCCGGAGTTTTGAGAGCTTGTACTCCCCCGTCTGGGTTGGCTTTTTGCGGACCTAAGCTGCACACCTTGGATTTTACTGAATAATATCACCTTGTTCATTGACCGTGTCTTCAACTCTGCCAAGGATTTTCATCTCCCTACGGCTGCCTCGCTTTTGGTTCTAGCATTGGGCCATGAGGATTGGCGTGGCCTGTTGCATGTCACAACCTCCCCCACCCCTCGGGCGGGCAAGGTCAACCCGGGTATCCGGCTTAATGGCCTAGGGCCAATGGGCAGCCATGTCATCCCCTAGGATTTTTGGGATCAGACCGTGCCGCACAAGTGGGGGGGGCTTTTTGATGTTGATGCCCCGTGGGTGGATTCACGGGGTTTCGATAGGCCAGGCACTTCCTCCTGGGTTTCGGATCCGGTAACGGAACTTGTTGCTATGTTGAAGCGGCTGTGGTTCATGAGTTCCCATTTTGGTCCACTTTATGGGTTACTCCCAAGTTAATCGCAATGCCTTTTCGGCCCACTTTTTGGGTTAATACCAAGTTAATCCCAATGCCATTTTGGTCCACTTTGTGGGTGAATCCCAAGTTAATATCAATGCCATTTTGGTCCACTTTATGGGTTAATACCAAGTTAATCTCAATGCCATTTTGGCCCACTTTTTGAGTTAATCCCAAGTTAATCCCAATGCCATTTTGGTTCACTTTTTGGGTTAATCCCAAGTTAATCCCAATGCCATTTTGGTCCACTTTTTGGCTCAACACCAAGGTAATCCCAATGCCATTTTGGTCCACTTTATGGGTTAATCCCAAGTTAATCCCAATGCCATCTTGGTCCACTTTATGGGTTACTCCCAAGTTAATCCCAATGCCGTTTTGTCCCACATTTTGGGTAAATCCCAAGTTAGTCCCAATGCCATTTTGGTTCACTTTATGGGTTTCTCCCAAGTTAATTCCAATGCCGTTTTGTCCCACCTTTCGGGTTAATCCCACGCTAATCCCAATGCCGTTTCCGCCCACATTTTGAGTTAATCCCCGGTTAATTGCAATGCCGTTTGGACCCACTTTTTGTGTACATCTCAAGTTAATCCCAATGCATTTTTGGTCCACCTTTTAGGTTAACCCCAAGTTAGGCCCTATTCGTTTTGGCCCACTTTTTGGGTTAATGCCAGGTTAATGACAATACCGTTTTGTCCCACTTTTTGGGTTAATCCCAAGTTAATCCCAATGCCGTTTTGCCCCACTTTTAGGGTCAATGCCACATTAATCCCAATGCCGTTTTGTCCCACATTTTGGGTCAATCCCACGGTAATCCCAATGCCGTTTTGGCCCAGTTTTTGGGTTAATCTCAAGTCAATCCCAATGGCATCTTGGTCCACTTTTTGGGTCAATCCCAAGTTAATCCCAATGCCGTTTTGGCCCACTTTTTGGGTGAATCCCAAGCTAATCTCATTGCCGTTTTGGCCCCCTTTGTGGGTACTCCCAGGCTTATCCCTTTGTTTTTTTGCCCCACTTTTTGGGAAGTTAATCCCAATGCCATTTTGGCCCAGTTCTTGGGTTCATCCCAACTTAATCCCAATGCCGTTTTGGACCACTTATTGGGTAATCCAAAGTTAATCCCAATGTCATTTCCGCTCACTTTTTGGGTTAATCCTTAGTTTATGGATATAAACTATAGTTTAGGAACCCGACTGTGTTGCATAGTGTGTTCTTTGCACTGATGGTTGGGTAGGGGCATGGACCTGAACCCCGAATTTTGCGACTGAAAGAAGACATACAGTGACATGGTCCAGTGGTGCAGTGCATGTTTCAGTGCAGGGTGCATAACCTAAACCCAAGTTATTCCCAATGCCATATTGGCCCAGTTTTTGGGTTAATCCCAATGCCATTCTGGCCCACTTTTGGGGCTAATCCCAAGTTAATCCCAATGCCGTTTTGGCCCAGTTTTTGGGTTAATCCCAGGTTAATCGCAATGCGGTTTTGGCCCACTTTTTGGGTTAATACCAAGTTAATCCCAATACCATTTTGGTCCGCTTTGTGGGCTGATCCCAAGTTAATCCCAATGCCATTTTGGTTCACTTTTTGGGTTAATCCCAAGTTAATCCCAATGCCATTTTGGCCCATTTTTTGGGTTAATCCCAAGTTAATCCCAATGCCGTTTCGTCCCACAAAATTGATCCAAAAAATTGCCGCTCATACCTTTCCATTATTTTGTCCTGGGCAAGACGCCATTTGAGAGATAATTTGAGAAAAAGTTCGCACACCAGGTTTGTTGGAAGCAACTTTCAAGTTAACCTATCATATGACAACGTGCAAGCACACCATACCAAACCATGTCATGCCACGCCAGCCACATCTCGCTTTGGCTTGGCTTGGCTAGGCGAGGCGAGGCGACCGAGCATGCACGCGCGCGCGTGTGTGGACAAATTTTCAAAATTGATCCAAAAAGTTGCGGCTCATGCTTTTCCAAAATTTTGCCCTGGCCCAGACGCAATTTAAGGGATGATTTGAGAAAAAGTTCGCGAACCATTTTTGGGGGAAGCATCTTTCAAGTTACCCTATCATATGATAACGCGCAAGCACACCATACCATGCCATGCCATGCCATGCCACCCAACCCAACTGCCCCCTTTCCTTCAAAGCCCCCAGCCCCCCTTGCTCCTCGCTGACAAGGTGCTTTGCCTTGGAATCATGTACCTGAGTCCATGTGGGCATAGGAGGAAGCCTCTGCACAAGAAGCAAGAAAGTGATGACGTTGGTTGTTGCCAATTGTGTGCGCGCCATTAAGGTGATGTATCTGAGTGCAGCATTTGCCAATTAAACGTGTGTGCATCATGTATGCCATTGTATAGTTGTACTTTGGGGGCCTAATTCGATTATTCATGGGTACATTGAAGTACAAGGTTGGATATCACAGAATATGAATTTGTTCCCGTAGCTGCTTTGCCCTGTTGCACAAGGTTGGTTGGTGGTTTCCAGTGGGTTTCCGTTCTAGTGGGGTGTACAGAATAAGCAGGCAGTGCACAAACATTCCCTGGCACATCTGATGTATGGCCTTTGGACCCACAGTCCCAGCAGATGTGGCTTTACCTGCACTATATTAACAGGTGCATCTCAAGAGCACGCTTTGACACGTGTGCGCTGCTGTGCACACCAACAACACAATCTATATCATCCTTTGTAACAGACTATGCAGTGCACTCATATTTGTGGCTTGTGCAAGAAAATCCCAGTTCAGAAAGTGCTCATATTCATTTCCTTTGATGGGCTTGGCACCCAGTAAATGACTTGGGAGGCACTGGCGATGGAATTGGTTTTCTTTCCATTACAACAAACGTCATCCCAAATGGTGCAGCTCGTTGCTGTGCTTATTGCATTCATGTGTACAGGCGCCTTTTGGCCTTGCCTCTTCAATCATGTTGTACGGAAGCCCAAGCGACGCCGGATCTCCTCATCCCGCGAGAAAGCATCGCACTAAAAGCGTTGCATCGATTCTTGCGCGAGTCAAGCCCACTTTCCTGTATTCTCTCATTGGATATTGGCTGGTGATTTTCGCAGGGGTGACGTGGAAAACGCGCCGAACGTCCCAGAGCGTAACAGGCACGGCATCGGTGGCACATGATGGCCCCACAGCGACGCACACCATCAACCGGAAGGGGCGTTACCAGAATGCTCAGTTCCTGGGCTTCAACATTTACACAAGCCCTGACATGTCCGACGAGTGTGAGCACAAAGGGTGCTACCTGGGTGTGTAAATCTTCCCCCTTCCCGCCCTGCTCACTCTGGCCCACTTCAAACCGGTGTAAGTACGCAGGGGGCACCCCCAGAGTTTTGCTTAACGACTCGGAATCTCCTGGGGGGGGGGGGGCTGAAACCCCCCACCCCCACCCTCGGACCCCCCACCCCCACCCCCCCCCCTTGGAGGTTGCGATCTAAGGCCCACATCTCCCCCGGCGGGCTCAGCGTCAGGGTCTCCAGCCTCCCTGCGGGGGCCTGGAGCACCAGGCACACACCTCCCGCGCCATGTGCGCCGACACCGAACAACAGTGGAGCAAGCAGGTGTGCTACAGCCCCCCCCCACCCCCCTCAGACGCCTGTGACACGGGGGCGTATGCGAGCCCAGTATCCGTTGCCTCGTGGCCCCTTCAGACACACAAGGGCACATACACACAGCACACAGGCACGGCGGCATCTCCCGCCCGCGAGCGCCACCGCGGGGTCTGGGGACGGTCAACGGTCCGGTAGGCCTTGTGACCGGACACCCGGGTACGGCCGCCCAGTCGGGTCCCGCAGGGAAGGCGGCACGGACCGTAGGTGGCGACCACGTGAGGCCTTGACCCAACCCAACCCAACCCCCCCTTCAGGACCCCCCCCCCCACCACCCCCTCCCTTAAGGAAAACTCTGGGCATCTCCAGTCTGCAACTTGAGGGGCAATACCTCATGAAGTAGCACGCAATCATGGCTGGCCTTTTTTTTTGGCACCCGGAAATTTTTTTGAGCCTTGAAAATTTGCAACACACTTGATTTCCCCCCACTTGTTACATTCAAAATGCTCACGATGAGTTAGGGAATGCCGTGCCACGTGTCTTCTTCTGCTGGCCACGATGCCTTTGCTGATTCACAGGTACATCTGTTGGAATACGGTACTGTTTTTCATTTGTTGTGAGTGGTAAAACCAAAGTTCATCCCACTTGTGTATATTCAAAATGCTCAGAATGAAATGGGAAATTCAAAAATGCCCCCAAAATGGAGGAAAATTTTCGACACCCCTCCCCCACCCCACCCCCTCCCGGACCCCCCCCCCCCGCCCCGCCCACGCCACGCGGGTTGGGGCCTAGAACTGAACTGCAGACCCCCGCGTGGAAGAGATCCAATATGCGAAACCCTGCTAACACAATCAAGGGTGTGCCATCCGAACAGTAGACCAGGTGCACAGAACAAGCAGTTGGGAGCCTGTACTGTCATGTGTCCCTTGACTCTGAGTGAAGGCTTCTTTGTCTGCCCAAGAGGTTGCCCCTAGATGTCAGATTAGGAGGCATGAAAGCTGTCATGGAATGAGGTATGGATGCATGGATTCTCTCTGCCCCTTTCATGTTTGAACATCGCAAGTATGGTCGGTCATGGGGTCGGGAATGGTGATTTATGGTGGTTTGCTTGTTTGGGTGCCCAATCCTGGTTGACTGCTGGCTACTGACGTCTGATACAACCTGCAATCCCAGCTCAGGAGCCACTGAGGGTCCATGCTGTGTTGTTCTCACAGAAAGGTGCGTAGATGTCTTCAATGCCTGCATGGACTTCTGTTCTGTTGTATTGATGTTGCTTGATGAGAAGCCAGACGCTCCCCTACTTGCCGCCCTGCTCCTTGCATTGTCTACTTGTTGCGTTGGTGTCTTGTCACACTGTGTGTGTATGTACCACCCCATGCATACACGTGTGTGTAACAGGTCCCGTTACATCTATCTTACACAAGGTCAGCGATGGTCTTCAGCCTCAAGTCTCGTGCAGAATGGCCTGCAACGCCTTAATAGGTCAGCACCTCAGCCGAGGTGACAGAGAGCTTTTCAGATAACTTCAATAATGGACACAATCCCATCGCATCAACCCCCCATATTCAGTCAACATTTTGCCTGTGTAGTCAACATTTCGAAGGTGAAAAACACCAGCAAACGCGCCACCCTGAGTGTATTAACTGGTGCCTTCAGCTTCACCCTTTTGGCGGGCTGCAAACCCCCCACCCACCCACCCACCCTCTTTGTCGTTTAAGTTCAAGGCATAGCCCCCTTCCCCCACTTGGGAAACAATTTTTGCCGCCCCCCCCCCCCCCAGACACACACCTCCTCCTACATGCATCAGGGTAGCAAGTCTTCTAGCTGCGTGTCATTCCCAGTTATCGCATCAGGATGAGAGATGAACAGAAGCGAGCACGTCTAATATTTGATTCCCACTGATTTGATTTCTTCGCGATGGATTTCGGTTGTGGAGCTGTGCTCTCCTTACCACTGCCTGTGCAACCAAAGCAAACAGTGGGTCTCGGGAGATGACGGCTGTCAGTAGCAGGATTTGTCATTCTGCTACGCTTCTGCACAGGGGTGGACGACGCCCACAAAGATATTGCCGCCCGAGTGGACATCATAGGTTTCCCCTCGTCGTCACCTGAGTGCAACTTGCCCTGCATTTCACCCGCAAAATGGTGCATCATGTTTGCTCTACTTCGCCTCCAAAGTCCTGAGGCCCGTTGAAGGTTGTTGAAGGTTGTTGCTGAGGGGTGCTGATCGCTGCTTGTGCCACGGTGCTTTCACAGTGCTTTAACACAGATACCCTTGGGGGGGGATCACGGTCTCCAATTTACCGCAACTTGCTGCAACTTTACCGAACATTTCCCACAATTGGTCCCAAGACAGCCCTTTTGTAAGCCTTTTTAGGATATTTGGGGTGTCAAAACAGGCAACCACGGACTCAAAACAGGATAAAAACGTTTGTTACCAGTGAAGGTTACAACCCATTTTGGAGTCCAGTGAGCAATACATTTTAGCAGCAAGCAGCAAGCAGCAAGCAGCAAGCAGCAGTAGCAGCAGGCGGTTGAAAACTAGTTTTGGGGACACCATGGCTCAAAACGACCGCAGAGCACATGCGCATCACCTGAACTATCACCTGAAAGAGGTTTCGGGTGATTTCAAGCCGTCTAGCCCATTCTATGGCTGATTGAGTGATCAAAAACGGCTATTGTCAGCCTACACTGCCTTTCTTTCTTTCTTTTTGGTCCGGGAGGCCCACCACTCAAATGGCCGGCCTCTCGTGGTGGGAGGCCTGCATTGCATCCCCTTTCTCGGATTGGGATGGGCTGTACCACGCGCTTCTTTTGGTTTTTAAGTATACAACCAAAGACATTCCACGGGCGACAAAGCACACTGTGTGGCCTTCATGGTCCATTACAATGGCCCAGGGTTGTTGGGGGTTGTTGAGGGTTGCTTATAATTGAGAATAGCGAAGGATCAGTGGGGCTGAAAGGCTCTTGAGGGTTGTAGAGCACGCCACTTGGGAGGATGTTGAGGCTTGAGAACTGTGGAGGGCTGGCGTGGCGGTTGCCTGCCGCACTAGAGAGCGCCTCCTCATTTCACGTGTATGAGCTATGGGTCATCGCCCTGTGCCCTGCCTACCATGGACAGTGTCCATATACTTTGAGTCGCCCAATTTCCAAGAACTATCTTGAGCACTCGTGAGCACTTCGAGTCAGCCCCCCCCAAAAAAAGAACTGTGGAGGGCTGTTGACAGGAGGGGGCATTGTGGAGTCTGGCTCGCTCGAACGCTTTTGGGGAAGGCTGAGGGTTGCTAGGCGAGACTTGTGTGAAGGTGTTGCTGCCCATAAAACTTGTGTGTCAGAAATGAGGGTTGTGGATCAAGGTGACTGACCAGGGGCACAATTTCCTCCCACTGCCACCCACCACCACCACCACTAACCCACCACCGCCCTGCGAGCTCATCACCACCCACCTCTACTACCACCACCGGGCTCAGAGCCATCCGTTCAGAACGCTCAATGACTGTACGACGGCCCTTGCCAAGCCCTCACCATCCACACCCTCCCTCTGCACCCACGTTCTGCCGTCACACAGTTGAGGCGGCTGAAAGGGCCCATGCCTCCCCCCACTGGTCCCGCGACGCCAACACGTTGAAGGTGTTCATGGCCCCCGAGTTCTACTTCCGCGGGCCCCAGGGGGCTTACAAAGTGAGTCCCGACAGCATGAAGAATGGCTTTCATCTGGGGAAGGCCCTTGAGAATGTCTTCAGCCAACCAAGGTGGAAGGACTGGCTCATCATCCCCGGGACCATCGTCGCAGCTTCGCGGGACCCAAAGAACCACTCGCAGCTCGACTACTACAATACTGCACCCGTTTATCAAGGTCTGCTCTGCATACCTCAAATTTTGGCGCCAAGCACCCTCCATCCCGCCCCCTTTGGGTTTGCAGCTGCTCTCGGGACCCCCTCTTTCCCCTTCCCTCTACGGAACAAACCTCAAAACGCCGCATCAATCCTCAACAATCCTCAACAACTGTCAGCGACCCTCAACGGCCCTCATCGGTTCAAAAACAAACCTCAACAGAGCAACCGTTGTCCATCTTCAACAACCCTCAACAGCCTTCAACAAATCCCAACAAACCTCCATAGGCCTCGTCAATCTTAAACAACCCTCAAAAGTCCTCATCAATTCCTAATTACGGGTTGTTGTGGGTTTGTTCTCGGCTCACTCAGGTTGTTGAGGCAATGAGGGTTGCTGAGGTCTGCCAAGGGCTGGGGGGTTGTCCACGATCGATATGGGTTGTTGAGCGTTGTTTACCCTAAATGTTGCTTTTCAATGGTAAGATGTGTTGGGTGGGGGCTTGACCAAGCGTTCATTGGGGATTTCTCGTTAGGACAAAATAAGGATTTTACACTGACCCCCAAAATCAATTCGACCGCTTGGGCTATTGGTATGCAAACAGCCCCCCAAGGGGGGGGGGGTATGTGGCATTCTCCATGTATCGCCTGGTTTTCATGCCACGACGCAGCAACCTCAATAAACATTTGTGTTGGATGAAACACATTGGCACCGCATCAATGCAAAAGTCGCTTCACACATGTTCTCTTTGCTTGCATCACTGGAGGGTACCACAGTTTGCCTTGAAATACCCTTGCAATCCCCCCCCCCCCCCGGGAGACCGTCACTTGGCGACCGTCTCCCCCCCATCCCCCCGGGAGACCGTCGCGCGCAACCCTGGGAGTTTGCAGGGGGGGGGGGGGAGGGTATGTATTGTGTGACCACACAGAAGGTCCACTTGAAGTTTAGGCATGAGACGTTGTTGGCACGAGAAAACTAGTTTCAATATTGCGTGCCCCATGAAGCACCCCCCACAATGGTGGAGAGGTAGGTCACAACCGACGGAGAACAGTGGTCTCTACAGGAAGGGTGGGCAAGAATGGGCCTCCAAAGAGAGCCAGCGCCTTGGAGCCCCCTCCCGGGGGGGGGGGGTTGGAAAAGTGGCGCCAAGCCCCCGCCCCTACCCAAAGTAAAGTTTTCAGGTGCCCCGATCTGGTTCTTTATTGTGTTGCTCTGTGAGGGTCGTGGTTTTCATGGGTTTGCAGCATGGGCTCTATCAACAAATCTGCACACAGTGCCCATGCAGTGCCCACACAGTCCCCGAGCCCATGTGGTTCCCAGCAATATGCTTTTACTGCAGCACACTGCAGTCCAGATTTTGGCATTCAGCAACATCCCGCCCATGCTTCAGGAGGGACCCACAACAAATGGATGGTGTTCAAGAACTATATCTCGGGCATTGATTTTCTGGATGCCAATTCGCGTGACGCCGTCCTGAAGCCCTCAAAGCGACGCTATGTGACAGACGTGCCGGAGTGGATGGACTACCACCTCAAGGTCGGGAATAAGGGAGGCTACCATTTCGTGCAGCACAGCAAGTTCGAAATGGAGGGCCTTGTGATTGGCATCGAGATCTGCCTCGACCACCGAATGGGCATGCTGGCAAAAGAGAAGCACCACGATGTGCAGCTGCAGCTGATTGCCTCCGCAGGTGCAAGCGTGCCTTGTGCCGCCTGAAGGCTACCCGCCACTTTCTATACAACGGCCAGTGCCCCCACAACAGCAGCTGCACGTAGCTGATGGCGGTGGTGCGTGTCCGACGATGAGCAGGCAGTTGGTACAGCTGTTACACGTGCACGACGCCTAACCAACAGCGGTTTGCACGTCAGCAGGGACCCAATAGGACGAAAATAGCCCCGACACCGTGGGCAAAATGGCTGGAGCTGCAACGTGCTACGGATGCGTAATGTGAAGCCTGTCAGTGCTGACTGGCCAAGGGAGTCGGCCCTGATTTTGCCATTACACACGTAAACAGTTTCTGCTGCGACCAGCAATCGATTGAGGTGGGACCGGCATGGTGCAAATCGTGTGAAAACGTGGTTTTGACATTCGGGGCCACACCAGGGTCCCCGAGGTGATATTCCCATATGGGGCTGCAAAGTCCGTTCCTCGTGTGCTGTTCTGGAACACTTGTGTCGGGGGAGCATAAATCACAATAGAGAGACATCCAACACATCAAAACAAACGTCAAATTCACGTGCATTGGCCTCCCCCCTCGGCCCCAACCGGGTGATTAACAAGCGCACGTAGGGGACCCCAACAGTGCTACGAGGCAGCATTCACATGCCACCGCTCCGACCAAGAAATGTCAATATCAGCGGTTTGCTTTCCATAGTGACTGCGCCGCTCCCGCAGGCGTGTCTATCTGCATTCACCTCCCACAACTCCGTTCCAATCATTGCAAATTCCTACACGTTTGATTTCAAGGACAGGTAGGGGGCTGCTGCAGGGGTATGAGGCTGCGTTCGCGTCCCGGGCCAAACTCTGATGACTTGTGGTCTGGGTCTGGTCCGGAAAAGTTACCGCCTGTGGGAGAGCAGACCGCACACCTCGTTCCCAACTAGGAACTGGTGCCATGACACACAGTGCACGCGCGCACGCACACATCCCACGTCTGTACCTTGTGCAATATGGTTTGCGCGGTGTGCAGGTCTGTGTGTCTGCAGGCCAATGCTCCGTCCCCGGCGGTTCAGTGAATGGGAGAAGCAGTGAATCTCAGTGGCCACCCATGGAGTACAAATGTTGTCACGGCATGGAAGCTCCACCGAGCTTCTCAGCGGGACACGCACCCTATTTGTTACTGGCGACTGGCTGAACTGCATGCCAAACAAAAAACAGAATGAGATGGGGACACTGAAAACTTGCACAAAACGGCGGTGCATTCTCCAAACGCATGACTGCACCGAATGACAGCGGCATCAACCGCCAGGATTGGGCACTTGCCCTGGCTCTCGCCTCAGGCAATTGCATCAGCAATATTACATGACGCCCTTGATGCCGAAATACAGACCTACTGGACAATCAGTAGTCCATTTGTTCCCAATCACTTGGCTTGAGACCGTGCATTTTAGCCGTTGCGGTTGGCCCCAGATATGTGGCAGGATAAGGCGGTCGTTGAGAACAGAACCTCCACAACAGAGTAGATGTCTGTCACGAGCCGATGTCATAGATAAATCCGTGTGCCAGTTCATCTTACTCACACTTAGCTTATCAAATCGGCCCATAAGTCAGCAAGATAAATTGGCACACGGATTTATCTTATTAAATCAGCCACATAGGCCAGAATTTACTTTACGAGACCTTAGTAAAGTAAATTGGCAAACGGATTTATTTTTCACCGACTCCCGGCCGGTCGTCAGTACAGTAAACACGTATGCCGATATATTTTACTTAGATTTCATAAAGTAAATCCGCCATTGGCTTGTAGAGCCGTCCAACTGTTTTCGGACTGTGTGTTTTGTGCCGTGCTGCCTTCATGCCAAGCTGCTGTCGCCCTGCCTCGTGTTCCGTAGGGATGTCTATTGCAGCAGGTCCGGTGGTGGTCGTCCCCGGCAGCCCCGTCTTCCTTGCGGATGGATTTGGCCGCACAGAGGTCAGCCAAAATCTGTATGGCGGTGGAGCGGTGGCTGTGGACACTGCAAGCGGGCCTATGTACAACACCGGTTTGGATGTGTGCTTTCGACTGTGCTTAGGATTCGTTCACCAAGCCATCGTAACCAGCACGGTTCTACAACCCAGGGGCTCGGGTGGAAGGCGGGATGGGTGGGGGACATGTATGTTGTAATTCGTGTATTTTTTTTTGCAGTAAATGCGTGTAACGAAAAAAATCGTCACGTCATGTCATTTTTTCTGAGGTAATTGCGTGTAAACCATACTCAGGTTTACCGCAAAAAAAATTGCACAACATGACAATTTTTTTTGTATTCACGTTTACCACAAAAAACAATTACACAACGTGACAAATTTTTTGTACTTGCGTTTACCGCCAAAAAAAATTACACGATTTTACTACAAGAAAAAAAATTACATGGTTTTACCAAAAAAAAAAAAGAAAAATTACATGCATGTCTCAAATCTGGGCCACTTCTGATTTTGTCCCCCGCTCTAAAGCATTGGGGACCTCCCAGACGGCAAAGGTTATGTCGCCAATCTGCCCACTTGTGGGCCACTTCTGATTTTGTCCCCCGCTCTGAAGCGTTGGGGACCCCTAGACGGCAGGGGGGTCAAAGGCAAGGATACCTCCTCCGAGCAAAGCGTAGAAGGGCCGGAGGCCAAGGCGCAACCTTCCATGGCCAACCCTGCCACAGAGGAGGACACCCGTCCCAAGGTCCTCATCTGTGGAGAGTGGCGCAAGGTGCCGGATAGCTACCCCAAAGATGCAGCCGGCCAACTAGAGCATGACCAGCAGTTCATCAATGAGCTAACTAAGCAGTTGGTAGTTGAGTTGCACATGGCTTGTCAGCTGGACACCGGTCGTGGTGCAAAGCCCAAGTACACCGGTACAAAAAGTGACCTCATCTACATCTACAAACGTGCATTTTGCAACTACTTGTAGTGGGTGCATGTTTTGTAGGCTTTTTGCTGTGCTATATTATTCTCCGCCTATTTGGTGTACCAATGGTGGAGCGTATAAGCATGCTAATATATTGGCCCCATCCTAGTGCCTTGGTGGCCACAGAGAGTATGATGGTGGCCCGTAGAGCCCATGGGCAAGAATGGGATGCACCGTTTGCCGACCTTGGAGCCCTAGAGGCCCTGGGCAAAAATGGACGCACCATTTGCTGCCTTGGGGGCACCAATGCTGGCCATGGCCCCGTCAAAATTCTGTTCTTGAGCCTGATTTTGTTTCTAGTGCCAATTACACCATGCGATACTATGTTATATTGGCCCGGTCCCAACTAATTGGTGGCCACACAGATTACTTGGTGCTTTGTGGACTCGGCGTCCCACCGTTAAGGTCGCTATGGGGTGCCAAACGGAATCGGCAATTGTACATATTCCATACGTATTGCAGAAGTTGCATTTTTTTTCCAATTTTTCAATCTTTTTATTACACAACCTACCGCGAAAAAATACACAATTTTACCGCAGAAATCAAAATTACACGACTTGACAATTTTTTATTCGTTGGATTTTTTTCTAATTTACACAACTTTGCCGCAAAAAAATTGCATGACTCTACCGCAAAAAAAATTACACGGCCTGACGTTTTTTTTGTACACAGGTTACATTTTTCATGTAGGGGACGGGGGTTTGGCCACCAAGCAGCAAGCAAGGTGGTGCGAAGTGGGAAAAGACCACATGTGATCCTGTGTGATTGGGATCTGGCCCAACTTTTTGTCCATGATGCCTCGGAGTTCAAGTTGACGAGTAGAAAGTCAACGGTGGCAGTGGGAACAGGAATTTGAGGAGTTTGGCTCCAAAACTGTCCAAAATGGCCAATGATTGCCTGCTTGTTTACTTGTGCCTCCCCATTCTGCTTTCAAACTGGCCCAGTGTGGGACTAAAAATGTCAAAAGCACGAGTTGTCCCAAACTGACCCTGGACCGCTCTGGAGGGCAGAATGAGCGTTTGTAGCTCACTACGACCCTTTTGACCCGTTTTGGTCATCATAAAGGGCTGTGAAAGTGGGCCATCGTGGGCCCCGTTGTGGGGCAGGGTCGGTTTAGGCGGGGTCCAGGTACCGTTGTTGGGTCATTTTCAGTCCTATGACAGATTTTGCGGCACACAAATGGGTAAAACACGTTGAAAATGTGGGACCCACAGTGTCAAAATGCGGTCCAAATTGGTCGGAAGCATGGCGCAGAATGCCAGCGCATGTCCCACCACACGCTATTGATTTCGACTCCCAATCCCCGCCTCTCCCCGTCGCCGGGATTGGGCGGCCCAGCAGTAGAGCAGTCGGCTGATGAAATAGAGGAACTCCTGCACTGCGATGGTGGGTGACCGAAGGCCCTGAAACCCGCGTGAGCCAGCGAGGGAGTTGTGATGAAAAGTGCCTGCTTGGGGAGCTGGACATCTTATCGTATCCCCTCCCATCCTATCCCATCCCAATCCAGCACCGGACGCACTCATCAAATTGCCCCCCTGCTCCTCCATCCACATGTGCAGCCTGCAACCGACTGCCCCCCCTCCACACGTGCATTGGGAGATATGCCGTCTTGAGTGTCGCGGCGGAGGATTGGGCGGGCAACAGGGTTTGATAGGGACACCGCGGCCCGGATTTCTCAGTCATCCAAAATGGAGGAGGGGTGTGCACAGGGATTGAAGGAGCAGCCGTGGTTGGATGGGTTCCGTACCGTTCCAGTGGTCTGGCTGCTGGAGGAGGATGCACCGCAGACCTCCCCTCTTTTCCGAGGGACTTCTGTCACATGTATCGGGGATCTTGTGCAACGCAGGAGGTTCGTGCGAAATGGCAGTATGGCCGCTGTGAAGGGATGTCAGCCACTTAGCACTGCACGGCGCGCACTGTCCGCGTGAAGGCAGAGTCCCTGGGGCGGGTTGCATTGTTTGGCCTGCTTGGCTGTCGTTTTGGACCACCGACATTACATTTTTGTGGTCCGCCTAAGCAGGGGGCTGGAAGGCGTGATCCATCTATGCAACCCCGCAAGATAGTGCCACTTGGTGACCAACATGTGCCTGAAGAGTATCACTGGAGGAAGAACCCATGGGCGGGGCCGCAGATTGAAAGGCACCTTTTTCTGAGGGGTGCATTTTGGTGGCCAGTCTACTGCGTTCATGCCATTTCCTCATTTCATTTCCTTTCGTGCTGTGCACTTCTGGCCCACTGCATGCTTTTGTCTTCATTGGTGCGGGTGCCGCATGAGCATATGGGTTTCGCGCCTTTGTATGGGACCACCAAGTGATCGTGTCTCTGTACATGATGTGCTGCCTGCTGTGCCTGATTTGCTTTGCTGTCTCTTGTACCTGATCTGCTGCATCTTTGTCACTGATGTCCTGCACCCCCTCCCCCTCCAACAGTATTTCCCCGGAAATTCTTCCCAAGATGTCCACAGCAGCAGGGCATGCATTTTCACAGCAGTCTGGCCGAAAGAGCTCCCCTGGATGGAAGCCCTTCCCCCAGATTTTGCCCTCAGAAGATGCACCCCCACTGCCACGTCCACCTGTGCAGGAGCTCGCCAGGGGCAGACCCCCTCCCACGCTTGTTCACACAACGGGGAATGACGCCGCCAACATCATCGGAGGTGGGCTCCACACAGGTATCCGGCCATGGACCCCACCATGATAGCCGGGGGTGGTCCAATGCGGCACCCAGTGGACCAACCCTGGGGCCCCTGCAGCACACGGTCCTGTTCTGCCAACTCCCAGGGGATCCGGCACCCATTGGGCCACCAGCGGGGCGTCCTGTGGAAATGTCTGGTTGGCCAGGAAAGGGAAGAAACCTCCGACAAAACCGGGGTGGGAAGTACCAAGGACAGCGGCGCGGGCACAGCGCAGCTCAAACCAGCCGTGCCACCATGGAGGCGCGCACGACACCCGCATCAACCACAAATGAGCACGTGCCACCGGCGGAGATGCGCGCGACACCCGCGGAAACCATGAAGGTGCACGCAATGCCCACGTGCACCACGCGCAGAGATGGAGTGTTTGGGCCTCACGCACACGGGAACGCGGCAAGGCATGTGGTGGGCGACCTGGATGCGGAGGGGAGTAGGCAGTAAAAACCGTAAAACGACCCCCGCAACAACCAGCACGTGCCCAGTGCACCAACTACTGGGCTCCGCGAACACGGAAACGACACCACAAAGAACACAGGCCGCAGCGGCTGTCAGAACGCAGTGACCGGGCGCAGCACGCGAAGGGAAGAACGGGTGACTGCCCAGGGCCCCGTAAAGAAACCGCAAACGGCCGGAATGTCACACAGGGGGGGAATTGAGGTCCGCAATTTTTCGCAACTTCGCAATTTTTGCCAATTTTCCACAATTTCCCGCATTTTTTCGCAATTGGATTTGACGCTCCCTGACCGCAATCCCCCCTGCACCCGCGGTGGTCGTCGCTGTTGCGATGCTGACTGCCCCATCCATCCCCACACCGATTGTGTTGCCCCTCCTCCCCCCCACACACACTGTCGCCCTCAAGCACCGAGTGCCACGCTCGTCCCTCGATCGTGCGCCAGGGCCCGTGGGCTATTCCGCGTCATCCACTTCCTTGAGGAACTGGATCGCAGACGTCATGGGCGACCTGACCGGTGTGGAGCGCAGCGATGCGCTTTCCGCGGGGCCTGCGGATGAAAGCGCGGCCGATGTGGTTCGCATCAGCGCGTTGGGCGACGACTGGGATGCCCAGCTCACAGGTCTTGCACCCGCTGAGCCCGTGCCCATTTCATTCCACCGGTTTGGGCCCCCTCATGGCTCGGCAGTCTTGACCTGCGCCCCCCGGGGCTAGCCCCGGACTCCGCGAAGGTAGCCCCAGACTCCCCGGGGCTAGCCCCGGACGACCCGGGGGTAGCCCCGGACTCACCAGGGCTAGCCCCGGACGACCCGGGGGTAGCCCCGGACTCACCAGGGCTAACGTATTGACGCGCCAAAACACTGCGACGCGTATCATATTGTTTTTTTCGGCCCGAAACGACAGTACAGCGCACCCTGAAAGACCGCGGCGCGTGAACTCAACAAGGCAGAAGAGACCATTGCCAAGCATGCACTGCGGTCACAACGGGTTTCCAAACATCAATTCACCGCTTTTGAAGAAATGCGAACGTGGACAATTGCTGAGGCTTTGCGCCTCGGGGTTCGGTGCAAGTGCGGCTGGTGCATGTGCAGGAGGTGCAGGTCGCGCAAATGGATGAGGATCCCGAAGCTTCACTTTGTGGGTTCCACACAGCGCAGGCCTTCCAACCATTCTGCCCTCTTGCCGAGCATATGGCCTCCTGTGCCACGTTCACCTCCTCCTGTGGCCCACCCCCTTCTACATCCCCCTCTGCAACACCATCTGCATCCAGATCACTGCCAGCCGCGTCATCCCCAGAGCAGTCATTGTTGTCATCAAGGGCGTCGCCAGGTTCACTCACCGTGGCATTGTCTTGGCCCTCAAAACAGTCGTCCCAACCAGACCTCATGTTTGTGTGCGGCGCGCTTCCGTCTGCTGGCAGATGTCCAGGACAGACGCTGGGTTTGCCGCACACTAACATCATGTCCACAACACTCGTCAGACCCATGGAGGGAGCGGCACACACCGTGCAGCTTGTCCATTGAGATAATTTACCTGACACCATTGTTCTGCTTTGTTGTTGCCCCGTGAGGTGCTGTGTTGCTGAGCTAATACCCCATTTCACCCTACATGCCTTGAGGACTGCATTGTGCATGCTCCTGTGACTTGACATTCGGTCAAACGTGCCATCAGGGTCATCCTGATTCAACTCAGACTACAAGAGACTGATGAGATACCCATTTCCCGGCTGTCTTCTTGGTGCCAATGTTGCTGTCCAGTGCCTTTTTGTGAGGGTCCGTTTGGGGGGTGTAATTGCCCAAAAGGGTGCGCGGGCACCGTGCAGCCGCGCCCACATGGGGTGCCTGCAAATCGCCAGGTAATAAGGAGGAACACCCATGCGGATTTCGGCCATCGTACATTTTCAGGGGGCAGACCTGAGGTGTCCCCCAAGTTGGTTCCACATAGTAGGACACACAAAATGATACGGCACAGACGAATAATGCGGTGCATGGCATATTGTTCAGCCTGCATGGGGGATGCGGGGGTTAGCAGCCGATTGCCAGTCTGTGATCTCAACTGTAACCCCCGTTTGCAGCTGCAGCACAGTGATCCCAACGGCGAATTTCAGGTGGCAAAGGTCGGGGACCTTGGGACAATACTCCATGCCGTCACACGTCGCTCCCGGATCGCATGGGTACTCTACCTCGAGTCCGTACATCGCGCCCACCCCGCGCTTGACTTCAGTCAGACATGACAGCCAGTCCGGCACACAAAGACCTCAACCGGAGCACCCAAAAACCCGTCCTCATTTCCCAGCACTTATTCCAAACACCCAGCCAGAACCTCACGCACCGCACTGCACGCATCCCCCCAACCCCAAGGCCAGGTGCACCCCCCTCCCCCCCCCGCTCCTCCCCTTCCAATGTTTGAGGCTGCATATACGGCACGAAGTTGCCCCCCCCCCCCCCGTACCGGTACGGGGGGGGGGGTATCGGGGGGGTACGGCGACACATAGAAGGCAGTGCACACACAAGGCGGTCTGTGGCCACTGCAGAGGAGTCTTGTTATTTAAGGGGGGTGCGGGGGCTGGCCCCCGCGTCGAGGAGGGGGGTCCCAGCCAAACCCCCCTCCCCTTCAGACCCCCCCCCTTTCCCCTTCTAATACATCCCTGGGACCCCCCCCTTCAATGTTGGGGGCAATCCACACTTCTCAGCCGGTACATTTTTTCAAGTTCTCTGCCCTCCCAAAAATGCAGGTTGGCTTGCCCCCTGGGCAACGGCAAAGGGCCGCACCCCTTGGGACGGGGCTTCGCCGCTTGCCCAAGGGGGCCCCCCTCCGTTCGCATTGAGCACCTCGTAAAAAAGGGGTAAATTCCACCAGTTTTGATACCCCCCTCCTCCAGACCAAAGTGATCATCGTGGGAAAAAACAAAGTTTTCAATGGGGGAAATCTTGTTGGGCCATTTTTTGTACACACACTTTTGGGTCGGCTGTTCTATAGCACAAGCGTGTCCTCAAGACCCTTGATGGCTGTTCTATATCATAAGAGTGCCCCCGACTCCCCCTTCTAATACTTCCCTGGGGCCATTCGACGCAGGCATATCCGACTGACCTCGTGGGTGAAGCAGGGCTCATGGCAGCCCAGATGGCGCTCCTCCTGCTCCGCCTCTCGACCACCCCGTTCCTACAAGACACAACGTTTGCAACGGTGCTCCAAAGGGATGCCGTGGACACCCCCCGGCCCAGATGCATCGGCGCCTCAGCCTCGTCGAGCATTCAGGGGCTGCGCCCCCCCCCTTGCCCTTGGCGGGTCTTAAGCCCCACCACGTTGAGCGGGCACAGAGCGGCAACGCCGCCTGGGCTACGGTCCGGCCCTACCTGCAGCGTACCCGACGTTGTGCCTTACCTTCCCGACCGGCGATGTATTAGAACGGCCGCGCACCGTAGGAAGAGGGGGACCCCCCCCCCCCTTTCCTCCCCTTCCAATGTTTGAGGCTGACAGCCAAAATTTTGCTTCGGCGCCTTCTGCGCCAAGAGGATTGAAGCTTCAAAAGTTTTGGCGGGGACCATAGGGAGGACCCTGGGAGGAGGAGGCCCCCAGCCAAACCCACCCCCCTCCCCGCAATACATCCCTGCCCCCCCCCTCGGGCCTCTCCTCTGCTGCTGTGCCGCAGGCTTGTACGTCACAAAGCACTATGAGCTGCTCTCTCGCGCATACGATACGCTGCTCGAGGATGTGCGGCCCCTGTACCGTCAGCAAGCCCAACGTCGGCACAGGGGCGAGAACCTGACGGCGCTCGCGGACCATGCCAAGCCCCCCGCCGCCCCAGCCACATACCCGACGGTCGACGTATACCCACCGAAGCCCATCATGCCATTGCGCAGGGACTGAGCGGTGGTTGAGGCCGAGGGGTCCCAAGGCTGGTACCGTTCGGGGAATGCGGTGCCTGACCAGCCCCACACACGCCCTCTCTGCCACACATGCTTTCATCCCCCCACCCCCACGCCCCCGCAATACACGTCTGCCATGGTATTGTATGGTGGTGCCACTCGGGTACTTCGCTGAGAAATTTCTGGTGGCGGATGGAATTGCTGTTGCCCGCGACACTCGACGACTCGGCCTCTTTTGGTTGTTTCTCTCCCTCTCTCCCTCCCTCCCTCTCTCCCTCCTTCCCTCCTGCCCTTACCCCTCCCCCCTCCCTCTCTCTGTCTCTCTCTCATTTATCTCTTCTACCGAGGACTGGCCTTTGTCGTTGACAGACAAGACCGGCGTTCATGGGATGTTGTATTGCACGTCCCAAAAAAACACCTGCCTGTTACCTCTGCCCACAAAATTCGTTCGCTGCCTTTCCTTGGCTAGAGGGCCAATTTGGATCGGTATATGTGTACCCCGGCGTTGGGCGTGCGCGTATCATGAGACAGAGAGGGCAAGAGAGACAGAGAGAGGAGGGGGAGGGGGGGGCAGGGAGAGCCGCAGTAGGAGGTATGTCACCTACAAGACATTCAGCCTTCGAATCAGGGGGTGGGGGGCAAAAACTGGTGCGCAGCATCACCGGTTTTTTGGCAATGGGAGGTAAAAATGTGTTCTCACCTTATTGCTTCAAAGAGATCCCCACTTTTTTTGTATGACAATGGGGAGATTTCTTGGGGGCGATTTGTCCTTCGATCTGCACCACATTAATGTGCTAAAGTGGTGTCGGGGCAGATGCCTTGGTCTGTTGGAGGTGGTCATTTGGAGCCAGGGCACTCGGTGGGCAAGAACCCACGTCATTCTTTAAAAGCTCCTGTTCACTCAACGGGCAGCTGCCGTCTAAACAACCACTGGCATTGCACAATTCGTTGCCTGCGTGTGTTTTTTGCTACACATTACTCTCTTCGGTTGGATGCGCAAACGGAATGGATTGCACAATGATATTTGTCAGTGACGTCAGCAATATTGGGAATGACACTACGTTTGCATCACTGAATTTGCATGTGGAACTGGAAATGTCAGCTTGTCTTTATCAAGCCGGGCACATGTCGAGAGGAACGTAGCAGAAAAAGGTGGATCGGGAAATGCTGTTTGAGATCTCATTGAATGCTACCACAGTGAACCGTGATCCTCTGCTGCAAAGTGCCGTGCATCTATGCGCCCTCTATGCGTCCTCTCTGCGACCTCTATGCGCCCTCTGTGCGCCCACTATGCGCCCTCTATGAGCCCTCTATGCTCCCTCTATGCGCCCTCTCTGCGACCTCTATGCGCTCTCTATTCGCTCTCTATGTGCCCTATATGCGCACTCTATGCACCCTCTATGCGCCCACTATGCACCCTCTATGCACCCTCTATGCACCCTTGATGTGCCCTCTATGCGCCCTCTGTGCGCCCTCTATGCACCCACTATGCGCCCTCTATGCCCTTTCTATGCGCCCTGTGTGCTCTCTATGCGCTTTCTATGCGCTTTCTATGCGCCCTCTATGTGTCCTCTCTGCGCCCTCTATGCACCCTCTATGCGCCCATTGTGTGCCCTCTATGCGCCCTCTATGCGACCTCTATGCGCCCTCTATGCACCCTCTATGCACCCTCTATGCGCCCACTATGCACCCACTATGCGCCCTCTATCCGCCCTCTATGTGCCCTCTATCCGCCATCCATGCGCCCACTATGTGCCCTCTATGCGCCCATTGTGTGCCCTCTATGTGCCCATTATGCTCCCTCTATGCACCCACTATGCGCCCTCTATGTGCCCACTATGTGCCCTCTATGCGCCCATTGTGTGCCCTCTATGTGCCCACTATGCTCCCTCTATGCACCCACTATGCGCCCTCTATGCACCCACTATGTGCCCACTATGCGCCCTCTATCCGCCCTCTGCCCGCCCTCTATCCGCCCACTATGCACCCTCGATCCGCCCACTATGTGCCCTCTATGCCCTTTCTATGCGCCTTCTATGTGCCCTCCATCCGCCCTCTATGCGCTATGTGCCCTCTATGTGCCCACTGTGCACCCTCTATGCGCACTCTACGCCCCCTCTATGCGCCCTATATGCACCCTCTATGCCCCCTCTATGCGCCCTATATGTGCCCTCTATGCGCCCTCTATGCGCGGTGCTCCCACTGTGTGCCCTCTATGCGCCCTGTATGCCCACACTATGCACCCACTATGTGCACTCTATGCACCCTCCATGCGACCTCTATGCACCCTCTATGTGTCCACTATGCACGCAGTATGTGCTCTCTATGCGCCCACTATTCACCCACTATGATCTCCCAAACCGAGACGTAGGCGTAGGGTTTCTTTCCCTGTCGCCCCTACTCTGCGGCATGAACCCGACCATTGACTTCACCCACGGGCCTTTGCTGCGGCCTGCCGATCTTTGGGCAGGATTGTGCCTTTTGTTTCACTTTGCCCCCCCCCCCCCCCATGCGTGGGGTATGGCAGTCTTCGGCTAGGGCTAAAGGCATGGCGACCCCTCCCCACTATAGGCAGCCACAGCCCGTAATTTGCCATTCCCCCACCCCCACAGAGTTCCAAGTCTTTGGAACGGGTGTCGGCTAGCGTTTGCTACCATGTAATAAGCTAGTCCCTAAGGGGGCAGAGCAACTGGCTCATTATCTAATCTCCCAGCTAGGGAGGAATCTTTTTTGAGTTTTACCCAATCCCGGGCGTAGCCTAGGGGCTCATGACTAAGCTACCCAAAACAAAATACATAAAATTTAAAAATAAAATCTCAAATACCTAACCCAAATCTTTAAACTCACGCAGTGCAAGTGCAAAACACCATGATGATTTTTGAGACCGCTGGCTGCCGGACTTTGCCACTGGCCTCAGTTCTTTGCTTGGCTTAGCGATTGCCAAGCGGACTCATGGTGGGCTTGGTTCACCAAACCCTCATGTCTAATCACCAAACCCTCATGTTTAAGACACAATGAGAGTGTGGGCACATGCATTTGCACCGTTACAATTAACACTACACAAACATGCATGACACACATAAAGGTAACACTAACAATCACAAAATCTGACTTAATAACGCCGTAACATCGGCACAAATCTAAAACCGACAAATCTATAAAAACATCATACAAAACTACACGGAATCAATTTGCAGACTAACACAGAACAGGCGACAACAGAAAAACCCAGTACATCGCGATTTCGGACGCGCGCACACACACAACAAATACACGGAAAATTCAACTCTAAATCTAAGCACGCAAACAATGAAAATTTATATACAACCATGAAACTACATCAATTGTGCACGCATCTGACTTATTGTTGAACTCTGAATTAAACTATGGCCTAAATTTGACGTCTTTATTACATGCGTCCCGATAGACCGGACACGGTGCACAGGTACCACTGTACTATATTACTATGATTAGCTTTTATTACTATTTCCTGATTACCCATCGAACTTGTGAAATTTCAGCAAACAGCACACTACAGCGTACGTTTGTTTTTCACGCACCGTCCACCCCATATGTCTCCGCCTTTTGACTTTGTGGTCCTTATGTTGGTTACGTTAGAGATTTCGAGAGAAAAAAGACACAGGATGCCACTGGCTATCATGCTGCCCCTGCTCCAGTATTCCGCCAATGGCATAATCAGACGCATCAGTCCGAATACGCCATCGTGCATTGAGACCGGGTACATACAAGGAAACTTTATGCTCGAATGCTTTTTTAATGCCGTTGACTCCATCTTAGGCGTCCAATCAATGGTAGCCTGCTTAGGGGTGAGGTGTATGCATTTACGCTTCTTGGGGGGTAGGCCACTACCATCCGAGGTGTTGGAAACAATATCTTCATACAAATACTTATTTTTCAAGGCATCTATAAGTGGTGCCGCATACGTAGCACAGTTTTCGATGTATATACTATACCAATTGGCTAACCCCCAAAAACCTTTCAAGGTTTTAGCTGTCAAAATGGTATTATTATCCCATAGCTTCAACGCCTGAATTTTGCTATACTAAGGAAACACTGACCCTCACGCAATGCATGTTTTACAAACTGCACCTGGTGCATCAATAATGTACACTTTTGAGGTTTGACAGTCAAATCCGCCGACGCTAATGCATGCATCAGCTCATTTAAACACAAATAATGAAAATACAATTTATGTGATAGAGAGGGACTCTCAGGAGATGTGATGGTCAACCCGCGACGGCGCGGCTGTTGTCGCCGACAGCGCCCTTCATATTTGACTTCCATACTCGCTACCTCCACGCCATTTTGTTCCGCCAACTTTGTAACGACTTGGTCCGCTGACGCCACGCGGTCCCTCACTATGCTAGCCGTGTTTTGTGCGATGCGCTGCTTTTCCTCTATCCTTTTGCTACAGGCCAGCTTGAACAATACCACAATTTCCGCGCGGTCGGTGTTCTCTTGAAACTGGATCCAACATCTCCGACTTGCTTGTTGTACCCACACCAGCGTGCAATCCGTGTACCGGTGTTGTTTTCCCGCCGCACGCTTGTGAAAACTGACCATGCCCTTCTCGCAATTGTGGATGTCGGGTCTCTCCGTCGTTGAAAGCGCATAGCACTGCGCTCCTGTTCTTTTTCCTTGATAGCGACACCTATGCACGGGCTTCAGCGGCGTCTGCGGCACTGAGGCATACTCAAAAATACCTGGTTCTGCACTCACAAGCCGCAGTTCAACTGAACGCCTGATAGTGCGTCCCGATCCACTGTGTCTTCGGAGATGACCCTACACAATTGCATCTGCATGCTACGCACAAGTCGTTCCAACGGCAGTACCTGCTGCTCTTGCAACTCCGCCAGCCTTCTTGCCGTTTGCTCTTGTTGCTTGTGAGTGAGCAATTCACCCAAGCGCCGCTGATGACCGACCTTCAACTTCTGAATTTCTGCATAACGATCCTCCAACTGTAGGTACATGTCCATCTATGTCCGGTCCCAAGATGCATACCAAGAGGCTGGTGTGAATTGTTGTTATTCCTCGTTTTCGTGTCCTTCTCTTTCTTTGCGTGTATCTTTTTGCACCAAACTAAACAGAGATTTCGAAAATTCTTGTAAATCCTGCAATGCACCAAAACTCCGAAAAGTCAGATCAGCTGTTATGCCAACTCTGTGAATGACAAGAATAAAAGCACAGAAGACTTTTGATAATAAAATACATCAAATCCACAGCACGCAATAATATTTGTTTCTCTTGACTTCATTGTGTGACTTATCTCTGTGCGCGTGCTCCCTCTTACACACCCGTGACGGTTGTGACACCATCACATTACATTAGACCAAATCTCCCAGCCCAAAGAGCGTCAGACACACCTGTTCCAGGCACCCTCAAAAGTAGGCCACCTGAGCTACCCTAGTTGGACATAAATGGAGACTACCTTCCTTTCCATAAAACTCTTGCCATAACACATCATGCAAAATGGAACCGGGGACGTTTGGAGGGAATTCCATGTCGGCAGGATGGAGAGTGGCCTTACCAAAGCAGATGGATTCCATGGGGCATCGGTGATTGACTTCCCACACACCATCTTCATGATACTCCTACTCCACATATCTTTTGTCAGAATCGCCAACCACCTTCGTAGAAACTCGAAGCCCAGTGAACCTGGTGTAGAATACCTTGTCCCCAATGTCAACTCCATAACAAGTAGTTACAAAAGGTCTGAGGACACGAGGGTCAAAAAAGGCAGCATACACCTGTGCATCACCATCTAACAATGGAACCAAGCTCGTTCAACACTGCAAGAGGGACCATTGCTCCTCGCCGTCAGGCTCTGCCTTTCCCTTCACAACCAAAAACCAACCTCAGAAGGAAAACATGCGTAGAACGAGCAAAAAATGTGCAAATAGGGATGAAAATAGGTGAATATGGGTAAAATTGGGTGAAACCCCAATTATGCCATATCCCCGATGCGGAAGAAGCATCAAAAATCTGTTTTCTAACGACAATGATGCCCCTAGTATCATGAAGTATGGGTTTCTAGTACGGCCACAAGGCCAAATAATTGCACTGCGCATGCACCGCGGCGCCCCCTTTGTGAGCCAAAACACACATGCATGCCCGCATGCATGGTCACGTGCACAACCATCACACATCAAAAAGCAGACCTGAGCTGTGCACTCATGTCTATTCACATATTATTGGCCCCAATGTACAAAGTCTTGTAAACTCAATGGACAACCTGATGGACGTTGGTTAGATAGAAGATGGGCTATGAAAGCTGGTCAATCGACGATGCTTCAAGCCCAAAGGGCAGCAGTTGAACGCAGATGGAAGCAATTTCATGGGAAAAAAGTTCAGGCATTGGACGGCTGTTGCAGGTGGGTGCAGGCTTGCAAGCAATTGGAGGTGCATTGAGAGGGTCAGAGAAGGCCTGAAGTTGGACTGTATATGCTTGGATACAGTGGGTGGGGCAGGGTACAATGAGGCCATTACCCCTAGCACTGATACACATGAAGGGGTGGGTATTGCTGCTTAAAAAAGATGCAAAAACTCCCTGGGAATTTTGGCTTTCCCAAACACGTTACGCTTCCCAACTGGTGGGCGACGTTTTTGCTCATTTGGTATCGCTGCACCCCGGGATTTCTAAATTCTGGCCCATTTTCCCATTGTGGATGATATTGGTTGGGTCTGGGCACATCACGGTACGCTGAAAATCCACAAAAACAAACTGCAAGCTCTCAGAAAGTTCTTGACGTCGCTGCAGTCACTCAGAAGTGTCAGAAGAACACAAAATGCCCCCATGCGCTTCAGCGAATGGGTGCGGGGGGGGTGGTGTTGCTGTTGGGTCAGACGCCCCTTGCTGCGATCGGAGAGGGTCACGGTCAATGGCGGACAATGTCTGCACAGCGGGTCAGGTCGGTGGCAGGCCTAGGGCACAGCCTGCCTCGTGCGACACCCCCAGGTCAAGCACGTGGCAAAACAGCCAGTTCATGGTCGGCAACAGCAACCGCACTGCACCCCTGTTGCTTTTGGCACGAAGGCACTGATCCCACCCCGTCCAGGCCCCTATCCTTCGATTGTTGGAAATTCCTGGGAGTAGCGTGGGATGCTCTGGAAATATTTTGCAATGTACAATGGCCTTCTTCTTGCCATTTCTGTGCCATTTCGAATTTTGGTGCAGGGGTGCGGCACATTGCTCTTTGATCTCTTTCAGATGGTAACATCCCGTGTCCATAGAACAGTGTTCAACGCAAATAACATGACGACGACGGAGAAACCGGACAGAAAGTAGGTGCACATTATAATGCATGTCTAGGGTCAGCACAAAAAGATGCAGAATCAGTGCTGATGACCAGGCACGCAGCTTTTATACGCAAAGACGAACCACATGCCAACAGCAATACATCACATGAGGCCACATCCATATTGTTGGATGGAACAATTGAGCAATCACACAACATGGGATCAAAGAACCAGCCAGTGAAAAAGAGCCTTTCACAAAATGCAGTTGGGCTGTGACAAGTTGCTGAGCACAATTGCTCAGCAGGTTGCCTCGTGCCTCCTGCCACTACTCCACATCGGCAGGAGCAGGGCTACCAATATAGATGGCCCGCTGCTCCTCGATTTCTGCCCTGCCCCTGCCAACATCCGGAACACGGGATGGGCCCTGCTCTGTCGTTGTCACAAGGCTCTTTGGCTTCCACCGCCTCTGTTTCTCAATTCTCTTCATTTGCAAAAATAGCGCTACAGATCCAACGGCTTGATTGTCGTCACCGGGGGCGGCTGCGCCGCAAAAAACTGCTCACTTCAACCGTATCGCGGTCAAGTACCTCAAGAATGTCAGAAATCAAAAACATCAACAAACACCCGTTTGCTTCACAGGGGAGAGCATGGAAAACCATGGGACGGTACCCATGAGGAAGCATGCCAAACAGGAGGTCGACAAGAAAAAGCAAATCCTGAAAAATTTTGTTCGAAGAGTTTCTCAAATGATAAAGCTGTGCACAGTGCTTGAAGCTTGAAGCTGATCTTAGGCCTATTTTTTCGCACTTGAAACAGCGGCACTGTGCCCATTGCGTTGGCGACAATAGATGACCAGCCAGAGGGAGCGGTGGGGTTGATTGTCCCCCCTGGAAACGCAAACCTCGAGCTCTGTAACCCCCACAGACTACTTAAGTGTGTGTTGGGGGGGATTAATTCACAATTCGTGCTTATCCAATACTTTCGAATACCCTGTCCTTTTCCACATTTGTTTTCGTGGCTCCGACTCAAGCACTGGTCCTCTGAACAAGAGTCGCGAGGAGTTGGCGAACAGCTTTTTAGAATTTGGGGATGGGCAGAAATGTGTCGTCCATGAATATGCAGTAAAAAAGTGCGCGGCGAAGCCCCTTGAAGAGGATCATAAACCGCACACACTGAGGGCTTGTTTGCCTTTCGATCGGATGCAATGACGAAACACCAAGAGATCCATTTTCGGCCGACTCCCGCGCCCCAGCCCAGGACCCCAAACCCGGCGCCCAGGACAAGAGGTTGGCCATAACTCCGCCGGGATGGTCAGTTGCTTGACCAACACCACGGGATGCACATTTTCAAGTTCTAAGTATCGGGTCATGTGACAAGCCGGGCACAAAATGCGCTCAGAGCAGGGACCTTATTGGTTCGTTGAGGGGACGGCGGTACTACACAGTGACCCACCAGCCTTCAGGAAACACATGCTCCCAATCACAAAGTGACGACACTGGGCTGGCAGTACAATTGCCAGAGCTCCGGGGCCTTGGAGTGGGCGCCATCTGGTTCTTGGGAGGTGGCTGTGTTAAACGGGGTTCGTCCACCAAAGGTCCCACCTGCACCTTGGCTTAGCTCACCTCAATTAGGTCTCAGCCGCCCCCCCGCCCCCCGATAAAAATGTGAAACGGTTACCTGACACTGAATGAGCCGGCTCCTAAAGCATTTGGTAGGCGGATTTATTGAAATAAAATCAGTGCTCCAGAGGTTCCATCCGCAACGTTTGTCTGCCTGCTGGACAGACCTCTCAGAGAATTCATTTTTTCACTTGGACGAGCAGCCAAACCAGCAGCAGGCTGTGCTGTCCCTAGGCTTGCTGCCAACCCCGCAGCACAGTCCGGAGGTATGGGGAGCACGAGCCAAACCCTCTATTGGGCCTTGCCCCATGGGTCGAAAGGGTGGGGGCCAGTCAAAAAAGGTGCTCTTTGGGAGTGAAAACCGGTCACAACACACGCAGTCATGCACAATGCCTTCGCACGTGTCGTGTTCATGCAAAGGTGAAGATTTGTTGCGTGGCATCTCTGGGCGTCGACTCGCCTGTGCCTGTGCCTGTGTCTGTGTCTGTGTCTGGGGCTTGGGCTGAGGCTCGGGCTGGGACGTCACCTCCCACAGTGCTCTCCCTCCTGGGCCTGACCCTCCCGCTGTGGGAGGCAGGTGCTTGAGACAACCCCTGTGCTGCAGGGACACAGAATGGGAGCAAAACATTGTTAGCGCGCTGAATACATAAATGGGGGGGAAGGGTTTCGGATCCAAACACACCACCTTCACAACGACGCATCGTCCGTTCCGTTGTAAATAGGCTGTGATCGTGTGGCACTTGTTGTGTGTGCAGGCTCATGTGCAACCGCTGCGTGGTAAACGGTCTGCAACGTGCTCAGACTTGTTGGTTCGCATCTGTACTGCAACCCGTTCCTGCTTCCCGCGGAACGGGTTCTACCCATAATCATTGCTGGCAACGTGGTAACTACGTTACATGCAGGTGCATGTTGTGTGCATATCATGAAATCTGCCAAAGCTGGATCTTCGGCACAAGGAACAAAGAACTCGTCCGCCCCCCGGTTGTGTGAGGCCAAGTAAGAAGGGTTGCCTACCAAATGGCGAACATATCGGTGACATGTCACATGCGCCTTTCACTGAAGTGGAACCGAAGAAGTTTGGAAGAATCAGAGGTCCAGACTTGCACCCCCCCCCCCCTTCCGCAAGCACACACACTCGGGGCGGTCGGCAACGACCGAGTGCAAAGAGATTGTCCACAAAACGACTGCGGGGAAATTGCGGACCATCGTCCGGCTCGGTGGCTATCCGCTCTTGGTCCTCCAGTCCCGCTTGGGCTCTCTTTCTATTGGCTGCTTCATCGTTCTCGCTCCTGATGCGGTTAGCACCCGGTGTCCCGGCTGTTCCCCACAGCAGCGCCGTGGCGCAGCAGGAGGCGCGGGGACTGAAAGCTTGAACGTCGCTTCGTGCGCACTTGGCCTTCATGGCCTCCGTGAAGGCCACTGGGCCCCCACCAATTCTGAACCCTCGCGCCCCTCGGATGAATGAGGCAAGGGATGCTCCTCCTTCCCTCACATCTTCTTGCACTCCCCCTCCCTCGGCAGGGCGGAAAAACAAAACCAACAACAACGCAGCTACTCAGTGCTGCTGAAGTCCAGGGCTGACGGGACCAAAGAAGAGGTGGCTGGTTCGTGGTGCGGGGTTCCGCTTCGGGTAGGCGGGGGCAGGGGGGGTGACAGGGAGCAACCCACGTCATTTTGTCTGTTCAGCACCCCACGGCAATCAGCTGAGAAATCCCTCCCATTGCGCAGGCACCGCGGACAGACGCGGACCTGGGGCGTCCCACTGTAGCTGTCTCCACGCTGGAGCTGGCCCCTCTCCTGCCTGCGGAACAGGCAGTACAGCAGCGAAAAAGGGTCTGGACTGTGCCAGTGAGCCAGACCATGCACCAGTCAGCGCGTGTCCACTGCCGCACGGTTAGGAGTCGCACTTTCGTCTGCGAGAAAATGCTGTTTCAAGGCTTTGCGGTGGTCGTCGTGTGTGGAGGTGCGCCTACAATCTGGAACAGCCCACCTGGGCCCCGCAGCAGTCCACCTGGCAGGGAAGCATTAGAAGGGGGGGAGCGGGGGTCTGGGACCCAAAGGTTTGTGCACCAAAAAATGGCCCGACAAGATTTTCCCTCTCGTAAATTTCGTTTTTTCTCACGATGGTCACTTTGATCTGGAGGGGGGGGGGTCCAGAGGGGGGGGTCCAGAGGGGGGGGGGGGGCTCCTCCTACGGTGTACGGCAATTCTAATACTTCCCTGACCTGGAGGTCCCAGGTCGACGCTATGCCTTTGTCAACTGGAACGACCGGACAGTGGTATCATTCATCACAGCCCCCGCAAAGACCCGGTCCTGCGTGGGGTGCCAGTGCACGCTGGCCATGTGCGAGTGCCGCCAGTCCACCAGCTGCGTGTCCACGATGCCCCCCGTCGCCGCGCACTGGTACACGAGGCACGGGGGGGTGACCACCAGGTGGGTCCCGTTGGGCGAGAAGCTGAAGTCGTGGGACATGAGGTACTTGATCCGCCGGGAGTTGTGCCCCACGATGTCAATCCAGCCTCCGCTGTACTCCACCCGCGTGGCGGAGGCGTCGTCGTCGGCGGCGGCCGTGAACCCCGGCAGCCCGCCCCCCCCGATCACCGAGGGGACCAGGCAGTTGGCCAGCGGGTACGAGTTCAGCACCTGCCCCGCCTTGTGGATGCTCCACTCGGTGATGACGTGGTCGTTGCCCACGGTGAACACGCTCGTCTCGTCGTGCTTCCAGTGCACGCAGTCCACGGACCGCGGGTGCGCCTGCCACGACATGATGGACTGCCGCTGCTTGATGTCAAAAAGCCCCAGCTGCCCGTTGTCCGCCCCGGTCACGAAGCACGAGCCGTTGTGGTTGAACTCCATGGTATGGACGACGGGCGAGTGCAGCCCCGACGTGTGCGCGACCTCAAACCGCGTGTCAACCTTCTGCTGCCGCAGGTTCATGGCCACCAGGGAGCACGGGGACCTCGACTGGAGGCTGTCGGAGGCGATGATGCAGATCGTGCCCGACGGGTTCACGGTGATGGCGTCCACGCGCTTCTTCACGTGCTCGTTCGAGATCTCGCGCATGCACTTGGACGCCTCCGGGCTCCACACTTTGATGCAGCCGTGCGAGCCGTTGGGGAGGTTGTTGGTGTGCCCCGTGAGCAGCAGCTTGTTCACCTGCACGTTGATCCCGTTCCACTCCATGCAGTTGATGTCGGCCATGCAGTCGAACGTCGCGAGGCACGTGGTGGCCGTGCTCTGGCGATCATCCAGACCGGAGCAGAAGACCTTCACCTTGTCACGCGTGCACGCGGCCAATAGGGTACCGTCAGCGGAGAACCGGAGGCCTTGGATGGCCTCGCGGTGGCCCTTGTACTCGCGAATGGGGCGGCAGATATACCGCTCCTGAGCTTCTGACTCCCTGCTCGTCCCCCGGGTGCTACTGCCGTCCGACCGTGCCGAGCTCACGGAATTTCCCTTTGAATGGTCGGCAACATTCTTGACGCGGCTTTGGGAAGCAGACGAGGCCGACTCCGCAGGCTCAGGGGGCTGTGCCGCCTGTGACTTCTTCTTATAATGATTCAAAGAATTGTGCAGTGAGTACAGCTCCCGTTGCTGCGCTTCAACGGTGGAGGCTAAGCTCCCGTTTTCTCGTTGCAATTTGTCAAACTGGACGATCTGGGGTAAGGGCAGATTGGCGAGGACCGTCGAAATGAAGTTGTGCATAGACACCAGCAGAACGTCCTGCCATTGCTTGTTGAAGTAGGGCTGTAAAGGGAGGTTGCCACGCACAAATTCCGTTGCAAGCAAGGACTCAACACAAAATTTGGACAAGGAGCAAACACGGTCTAGTCTCCGGCATGTTTACCATTTGCCGTGGATGTGGTAGATGAGCAAATTGTGGCCACCGCACCCAAAAAACAATGGATAGCGCGATTAAAGTGCGATAGTGGAATAACAGCAGAAGATGTGTAAAGCGCTCAGCGCTTCGGGTCTGTTTCGTGGTTGCTTTTGAAATTTGTCCGTTGTGCTCCCCTGCTTCGAAAGCGGGAAGGAAGCGGGGAATGACCCGTTGGGGGAGGAATGTGGAGACGTGAAAAAACAAAACACGGCAACAAGCGACCGCCTTGTAATCGGAGGACCACGGAGCACAATCGAGAGGTATTGCACGAACAATATCTCAGACGCGCACAAGGCTGCAACAGGGGGCGGTGGCTACTGTCGTCACCTCCCTGCGTCGGTGCCCGTCACCTCCCTATCCCCGTCCTTTTCGGGTGCTTGTGCCCCACCACCTCCTATGCCCTTCACCTCCCTCACCTCCATGTGCCTTCCACCTCCCTGTCCCCGTCGCCTGTGCCCACCACCTCCCTATGACCGTCACCTCCTGCTACACACGAAGGCGACAAGTACAGCGAGGCAACACAAGAGGGGGGGGGGTTACTATTGACAGCTTTGTTGGTGGACGCCTGTGCCTATCACCTCGCTATGCCACTGGAAGCACGTTGACGCGACGGCCATATGCAGGTCGGTTCCCTGCATTGGCCATCCCCCTGAGATGCACAAATTGTAAAAGTGAGCTAGATCGGACAAGAGGTTGTGAGCACGGACAAGCAGCAGGCACACGGATGAGACTAGCACAGGCAAGTGACGAGCACAGGCACCGAGAGGTGACTAGCACAAGGAGATCACGCGAGTAGCGAAGCAATGGGCATCGGGGGGCGACCTCGAATTCCGCGGGAAGGTCGGCGGTGCGGAGGAACGGCAGCATGAACCACGACCGCCACTCGTCATCGCCGCTCAGCTCATCGGCAAACAACTCAAAAAACTCTTTGCATTTGCCGTAATTGTTCGTTTGCATGCAGTGAACTACGTAATACCGCTTTAGCGACTGCTCAAGCTTCTTCGTAGTCTTGGCAAACCGTGGGTCCAACCGCGAGAAGAAGCGGGCCTCCATATACTTCCATAGGTCGATCAGATTTAGGGGCTCAAAGTTCAATACATAGGCTTGCAATTGGTCGACAATCCGGTCCGGCTGTATGCCTTTCACTTTGTCGGCCTTGCGTTCGGTGGCAAACACTTTCACCGTGTTCAAGAACCCACGGAAAATGAGATACTCGCGGACGAGCTCATCAACCCTTTGGAAATCGACGCCCGTTGGGTTGCCGTCTCTCCGTTCCATTCCATGCTGGAACAACAAACGTGCACGTGCCAATACCTTGCAAAGGGCGGCAGCCCAGCCGCAACCGGCCGACCCCCCGTTTTGGCTCATACACGACACATGTGCACTTATCGCTCACATGCCGGCTCCCTCCCTCCCTCCCTCCCTCCCTCCCTCTCCCACATCCAAAGTCCATGTGGTATATGAGATCATCCATTCCATTCCTATTCCTGCAACCGAAGGACACGGTAAACTGCCGGGGGAATGTCTGCCACGCTTTAACATGCAAGGAATACTTTTGAGCAAAAGTGGTTTTTGTTCGGCTAAACAAAATTGTTCCAAGTAGGCAGATTGAAATAGGCATGA
This sequence comes from Eutreptiella sp. 'Long Island Sound 2002', assembly GCA_964036045.1. Taxonomy (NCBI): domain Eukaryota; phylum Euglenozoa; class Euglenophyceae; order Eutreptiales; family Eutreptiaceae; genus Eutreptiella; species Eutreptiella sp. 'Long Island Sound 2002'. The sequence goes on from OZ038390.1 coordinate 6,455,858, forward strand.
AAAAAGATGGACGTAGAAAGATCAAAAAGGAGAAAAGCAGGGGTCACAAGAGAAAACGAATGGCAGGGTATGGAACACACCACACGGTATGGTAAGGTATAGTACGTAGTTTATGTTTGTGCAGTGAATGAAAGTGTTCACCCCTTCGGTGCTACCTAACCATGTGCTAAGCACGAATTGTTGTTGTTGCGATTCTTGTTCGAACACATTTGGCGACCGATTGTGGAGTCCCAATGTGTAGACTTGTAGACGCTCCTATGTTCGGCTCTCTTGCAACCTGTGATGCATTGGTGAGTAGCTTTTCTTGCTTTCGTCATGCCCGTAGTCATATTGGAGCACAAACTTCCAAAGGAGCCGGCCATATTTTTCGAGGAGTTCATGGACGGCCTTCATTAAATTTAGTTGCACTACTTCACCATTGCACTATGTACAGTGTACATTGCGAAAGCAAAGCGGGCACGGGGCTCAACAGTAAAAAATAACCCGAAACGAGGGCGAGAGTATCTTCGGCGTGCTCTCTTTGTTTAGCGATGCATTTACTATGTTTCCACACGTGGTCGCATAGCACCCTTCTTGTTACAGCAAGGCGTGTTCACCTCGTGTCTTTGATCTGTTATGTTGTCTTGCCGGCCGGTTCGTGCTTGCTGCCTTCACTATGACCATTGACCAACACCAGTTGTGTGCACGCTTGGCTCTCGTGATTACAGTCGCACATGGGTAGGGCAAGGTGGACGTATGATCACGGAAAAACCTATGTCACTTCGAGGCGCTTGATAAACAAGAATGCACACGCGCACGCATTCGCTGACGAATTGCCACAGGGTTGCCCTCATGGTTCTCACTTGTCCGACACCACAAAAGATTTAGCAGTGCCCAAGGAGGCCGTGGAGCTGCTTATCCCAAGGAGGTTCGTCCACCTCTACATTCGCTTGCGGGATGGACCCCAAGATTAACGCGACCCACGATGCAACTGCAACCACGAGCAAGGTCACCCCAACGAGAAACATAAGTATGTTTCCAGGCATACAATACGCATCAACTGCACGTCGAACCCTCCACGACTCAACATGAAACGGCCCCCTCCACCCATGCAACGTCAACGACAAACCCTAGCCTCTCGGGCATAGACAAAATGAAGATCTGACTACTCTACCGGCTTGCCACTGGTGTCGGTAAGCCGGTAAGGAATAGGTTGACACCAAGGGCACCTTTCACACCATACCACATTTTGAAACCACACAGGCGGGAAAACTAATGATGAGACGTCCAAAATGCACCCAACTTGAGAATTATGAGATGCATTCCATTTTGAATGAGTGCTATGGACATTGTCGCCATCACGAATGTCGACATGCACCGCACAGATTATGACGCCTCTAAGGCCCAAGGTTGTTCGGAGCACAATATCACGAAAAGGGACAAGACGGATTAAGACACGTGGAACGCCCTTTCACCGAAGTGTCGTTTTGAACCAAAGGCTTTTGAATGCTGGTGTTACATGTTTCGATGATGGGCCCACGAACAAGGAATGGGCGTTTCGATTGATTCACACCAAGCGACCGTCTCGTGTTTGCGATTCCACATTGTCAAGTGACAACCCATTCTTCCGGCCCACTTGTGTGTTATTGCCATGCTCCTAGCAACTTCCTCCGTTTTCCACCGATCGGTCGTAATCTTGCACCTCGTTACAAGGGCACAACACAAATCACCGGGGGTGTTCCTAGCCGCGGCTAGCCGCGGCTGGGCGGGTTGGACCCCCCCTCCCTCCCTCCCCCCCCCCGTGGCTGGCCACGGCTAGCCAAAAATGGCTGGGGGGGAAATTTGGCCAAAATCAAGGAAAACGAAGAAAAAACGGCCACACTTGGGGTCCCTAGGGGTGCAAGCCAACCCCTTTTGACTTGTGGCACGATGCATAATGCAACTAATTAAACTAATTACCTAATTACCTAATTACCTAATTACCTAATTACACAAACATGACAAACGTAGGTGCATGGAAATTGTACCAATACCTGCTGCACAGACACATCATCATCATGTAATCTTGAGAGCAAAGGCAAAGAGGCAAAATGCAAAAGTGCAAGGCCCAACACAATATGGTGGCTAGACGGTTGGGTGGCTAGGTGACAAGGTGGCTGGGTGGCTGGGTGGCTGGGTGGCTGGGTGGCTGGGTGACAAGGTGGCTGGCTGGGTGGCTGAGTGGCTGGGTGGCTGGGTGGCTGGGTGGCCGGGTGGCTGGGTGGCTGGGTGGCTGGGCGGCTAGAGCCCCCCCCCCCCCCTGACCGAAACCCGCCCACCGGTGTCTCGGAAGGAGGACCGCCATCTTGCCGAGCCGACTCAAAACTTGTCACCATTAAAGTCATCATGGGGGGGTCTTTCACAGCCAAGATGCCCAAAGGATGCCATTCCCTCCTTCATCTAACCTTTAAGCTTGGATGATTTGAACCGTGGTTCCCGCTTGGCCCGCTTGGCCCGCTTGGCCCCGCCCGGGAATGATATCGAGGGTCCCACCCGCTAGTACTGTAGTACAGTAGTCACCTCCCGTGTATGCAATAGTGCAAGTAGCAACAAGGCAAACAAAAGAAAGGAAGGCATACAAAGTGACGGATTCAATCACCACACAGAAGCGGGAGGAAGAGAGGGCCTAGCAAGAGGCCGAAGCTGGGGACTGAGGTGACACCGGTTAACATGCCGCAAATTCGCGAATATATTAAACCCTGCCCAACAAATTGCTCCGTTGCAGTGAAGAGGAGAGGAGCTGCTTGCAGCAATGAAGTTGAAGAAAAAGGAAATTTTTTTTACCTTGTATTGTCTTTGTATTTTCCAACAATGGATATGAAGATATCGGGTTCATTGAGCCATTGCTGCACTTTGCGTTGCGCCCACACGTCGTGTTGCTTTGTAGGCACCCGCACACAGCGTTGCGTTAATACAAGATACCGAGCGCACACAAGCGCCACGGCACAAGTGTTGCACGTTGGGCACAGGAGGTGCGTTGTGCGCCGTTCACCCACCGCTGCGGTTCGCAGGCAGAAAAAGGCCCCTTGGAAGGTGATTCTTCATTAGAGTAAAGGCGCGATGGGAAACGGTCTGGTTGGGCTTCTCCACCCGAAGCAGGTGGTCGATGCACACAGCGGATTGCGGTGCCCCAACTGCTGTGAGTCGCTGTGAGCTGAGAACTGTGGTTCGGAAATCATACTTTATGAATTCGTCTGCGATCTCGGGCACGTAACTCTTCGGAAATCTCGAGAAATAGGTCAAACATGCCGGTGCGAGGGGGGGGGGGGGGGGCAAACAGCCGCAGCTACCAACATCCTCCTTTGTCACAAAGCTTGCCTGGGCTAGTTTTGGTGTTTGAGAGTACCTTCGAGAGCTGTCTGAGTTTTGCAAAGTAATCTCCACAACCTTCGTGCTCGCGCTTGCCGACAGCCGTTTCCAGCCGAGACGGGAAAGAAACATCAGAACTTTCAGCCTGGCATCGTTATGTTTTGACCTCGCAGTACCTATTGCGGCTTTGTGCCACCTCACTCACGCCTTCTGAACCCTGTTGTTGCAGCGCTTTCACACGTGTCGAAATGTTCCGCCAGTCAGTATGCACCCGTCCGCATGCCATTGGGCAACGATTGTTCAGTAAAACAGCTGCAGCGCTTCAGTACAAGGCCCCCATGACCGAAATGAAGTTCTTATTGGACGATGTGTTCCAACTGCAGAAACATTACGAACAGTTGCCACTGACAGGGGGCCCGAGTGCGGGGCCTGAGATGGTAGACATGGTCATGACAGAAATGGCCAAGTTCGCTGAGAATGAGCTCTCCCCCCTCAATGAAGTTGCAGATTCTGAGGGGTGCACATATGTCAACGAATATGAGGTGTGTCCCTTTCTCCTCTGTATGAAACACGTTCTGGAGTGCTCCTTTTGCCACTGAGTCATGTCGCAATGCCTGCTGCCGTCCAGGTGAGGACCCCTAAGGGATTCAAGGAGGCATACGAGAAGTATACGGAAGGAGGCTGGCAAGGGCTCCACTATCCAGAGGAATACGGGGGTCAAGGATTGCCTTCTTCACTTGGAACCGTGACTGGGGAAATGGCAGCCACAGCCAACTGGACTTGGTTGATGTACCCGGGCCTATCCAAAGGTGATAGCCTCAATCTGCCTCACCGTTATTCCGCAATAATGTCGACCGGGGTTTGCTGTCCCAAGCTCCTCCTCTTCCTCCCCTCAAGTCCTCTTCTAACCCAGGGCTTGTTCCCTGCAAGTGTGCCGCTGATGCAACTATGAATGTACGGACCAGGGTAGCTCCCAAGGAGCACCCATATTTTGGCAGGCCCCGATTTCCTTACCCCACCCCTACACACTGCATTTCCCCCCCTCACATTCTCCCTTCATAGCATTCTATGTCAGAGAACATTTTCCGCGTTGGTTTTTTTGCACAAAACGGCGCCTGTTTCTGGCTGGCCAGGCCGACATTTTCCGCGTTGGTTGCATGAACCCGGAAACACGGATGGTGGCCAGATTTGAGGCTCATCATTGCTCAGTGCGCAACGCCTTGAAGCGGGAAGGGAAGCATATCAATGAACAACCACAGGCATCGATACGGGTTGGATGTGGTTCCTACAGCACGCAAATGGGAGATCCCGGGACACACATTATGAGGTTCATTAATCGGTGCCACCCCATCATCATGTCGAACTGCGTCGGCAGGTGCATCAGGCAGGTGTATTGACGTACCTAACCGCACCCTGGGCAAAGCAATCTCTGGGCAAGGCAGACAGTGTGGGGAACATACGCGGTGTGCGGCGAGGGATGCAAATCAACCTACCAATGCGCCTAAGACGGCGAATGCCCATGGAACTATCATCACTAAGTGTTGTCATGGGTGAGCCACACACATTGTGCACTACGTCCGCGACAGCGCGCGCACATGGCAAACCGCGCACTGTGCAAATTGCGCCGTGCACTTTGCAACGTACAGCGTGAACTGCACATTGCAAGCACGGTGCTGTATACATGGCACCACACGTCCAGCACACTGCACCGCACATGATGCAGTCCAATGTAAGAGCGTTTTCATGCCCACTCAAATCCGTGCCCCCCCCCCCCCCGTCCACCTACACCTTCGCTTCGTTCACCTAGGTGACCCCAGACGTACCCCCTCCTCCCCTCCCATTCCCGTAGTGTAGGCCAAGCCTTATGCAAAACCTTGGTCCAGAAAGGGCAAAGAACAGCAAACAAAGGGTGGCACCGTTCAAATCCAGAGCAGTTTTGACGTCACAATTCAGTTGCAATCGATTTAGGGGGGGGAACAACAAGGGGCGGCGACAAAGGGACCGTGGTGTCTCAGGGCTGTGGTCGCCCGTTTGTGAGCATATTTCGCGCAAAACAAACCGAGTCGTAGGCTCACCCCAGCTGCTGTGTTGTACCGTTTCAATGGTTGGATGTTTCAATGTTGTGCGGTTCAGTTCGCGATGACGAGCGCAGTGCTTGCTGCACACCTTTCAGGGGCCATCAACACCGTGCTAAGCCATGGCTCCGATGAACTGAAGGCAAAGTATCTTGAGAAGATGGTTGATGGCACTTGGACTGGCACAATGTGTTTGACAGAACCGCAGGGTGGTTCCGACCTTAATTTAGTCAGTACTAAAGCCGAACCGATTGGCGATGGGAAGTACAAGATCAACGGAACGAAGATCTTCATTTCCTGTGGCGAACATGACATGACAGAGAACATCATCCACTGTGTCCTTGCCCGATTGCCTGATGCGCCCGCAGGCACCAGGGGGATCTCGTTGTTCCTGGTCCCCAAACGGAAGGTTGCTGATGATGGTGCTGTGGGGGAACTGAATGGAGCGAAGATTGGGCGAATCGAGGAGAAGATGGGCTGCCATGGATCTAGCACTTGCGTAATTGATTTTACCGACTCTGAAGGCTATTTGATTGGCACGGCAAACAAAGGGCTAAGCCACATGTTCACTTTCATCAACACGAGTCGGATTGGCGTGTCTATGCAGGGAATGGCCGCAGCTGAAGCAAGCTACCAGAATGCGCTGTGGTACGCCAAGGAGCGTCTGGCAATGCGCTCACTTTCAGGTTGTCATAGCCCTGCCTCTCTCCGGCGCAATGTGATCGGGACCTTTGGTGCTGCGACTCTTGTTTTTCCTGGGATTGCAATCTCACCGCTTTCTTGGCATCCTTCTGAGGAGCTCACCAACCGTTGGAACAAGAAAACGGAAATGACATGCACGCACACGAGTGGTTTACCTCATGCACAGGCTGCATCATTTGTTGTTCATTCTCCATTACTGTCAGAATATTTCACGTTGTCATTGCTCTCAGAACACGGCCACAGCTGTGCAGTGTGTTGAACAGCATTACTGCTGCCCAGCCTCATGCATTTCTTACAATGTCATTCAGCGTAGGCTCCCGTATTTTTTCATTGATTTGCGTACAACAATGTTTCCATCATCGCTAGCACTGGCTGATTATGATGTGACCTCTGTGTACTGATTTCCAATACCAATCGGCAAAACCTTTGCATTTGCACCTGGATCAGTTCTTTTGTGGACGCTGTTACGAATAGGCTGATTCCGTGATATGACGGGCTCGGTCAGGGTGGCAGGGTGACGGTTTGCTTCATGTCACTGTACAAATTCAATATTTCAAGGTGCCACTGCAGAGTTTTGTGTGTGCTGCATGAAAGAATTGCCCCCCAAAATGTAGCTTGTATTGAACATTAGCGTTGCCCGCCAACGGTGAGTAATTTCCCCCAATGCTCGGGATGGTCAACATATATAGTCTGCATCGCTGTTGGTGGGAGGTAGGACTACAATGGGGAGCCCGAGTGAACCCCCCCTCCCTAAGTGGGCCCCCCATTCCTCTGCTCCTTTGCTCCACCCTCCCCCTTCCATCCACTTTTCTGCAGTTGATTCTGCATTTGCCCAAAGTTTGTCATTCTGTGCCATTTGTCATCTTTCAATTAGGTCCCCCCTCCCTCCCATCTGGCGTCATGCTTTACCCCCCGCCCGTAACTGCAAAAGAGCTGGGTTGCGTGCCATGAAATGTGGGTGCGCACAACTTGTGAAACACTCCTGCAGACCTCCAGCTTTGTTGTGATGACATTTGTTATTCATTCGCCATTACTGTCAGAATATTTTATGTTGCCACCACTGTCTGAACATGCCATAGCTGTGCATGGAGTGTCCTGGAGTCTGCGATTGCTGTTGCTAAAATGCTTTACGATTGCCTGGCCTCCTTTTGATTCTTTGCAACAGCAGCAGTAAAACTTTTACATTCATTTGTTGTCATGGTGCTGTTCTACGGTGACATTTGATATGCCCTGTTCAATACATCCACATTCCCAATGCAATTGATCGATTGCAGCTCATGAAGGGGTCTGCAGTGGACTGCAGCACTGCAGGGGAGGGTGGTCAATTGTTTTGAATTGAATCCTTGCTTGTCCCGTGACTGTGTTGACTGTGGAGCAAATACGGAAGCTAGGACATGAGACCATTTGGCTCTCCGTGCGCCATGTAAGATGGGAGTGCTGCAGCTTGGCAGATCAAATTTTGTGGTTCAGCAAGACAAGGCACTGCCACTGCTCTGTTAGCTACGGCACGGGACTGCCTGATCAAGAATGTATGATATCTGCTCGGGTTTCAGAAGCAACTTTTCTGTTGTCAGTCTCCCCACAGGCAGAGCTGAGAGTAAAGATTCAGAGACACCCTTGTTTGTCCTCATGTGCATCAAAGAGTTCAGCATTTGTTGTCACCTCTGCTCAGGGACCAAGAATCCTGAGAAACCTGCTGACCCGATCATCGTCCATCCTGATGTGCGCCGGATGCTGTTGACTCAAAAATGCATAGCAGAGGGGGGCAGAGCGATGATCTACGAGTGTGCATTGTTGGCGGATCTGATGAAAGAAGCCGAGGCAAGAGGGGATAAGGAAACCGCCAAGCTGATTGATGACGATATGGGACTACTGACCCCTATTTTGAAAGGATTCTTAACAGAAACTGGTGTGGAAGCAGCCAATTTAGGCATTCAAGTCTACGGCGGTCATGGCTACGTCAAAGAGAACAAGCAAGAACAGGTGTGCACCGAAAAATCAAATCACCACACAGAGGTAGAGCGCCAATCCCCCCCCCCCCCACCTGGTCTGTCTCGTATGTGTATGAGGAACAACCAGGTCTGACTTGGGGAATGGATATGGAATTTACCAGGGGTTAAAAACCCTGAAATTGACCTCTTGGGCCACAGTACCCGAAGAATGGACCCAAAAAGGGGACTGGCACTGACTCAAATTGGTGGATTGAGATTGGATGAAAGAAAAACAGATTCAGATTCAAACACATCTTGGGAGATAGGGGGTTTGCGCCGATCCAGACCAGGTCCCAGTCAATTTTCTTCTCCTCTTTGGAACCCCCAAGCCTGCAGTCCATTGCAACTCCGGTTTCCTGTTTCTCAGACCCCCTCCCCCTTCTATTTATGCTCCAAGCCCCGGGCCCACCAACAGCATCGCCGGACGTCTGACATGGCTCAAAAAAGTGATTTACCCAAATCTGGTTCATCCCCCCCCCCCGCTTCTGTCAAAAACCTGTTGTGAACCAATTTTAATGGGAAAAAATAAGTTCTCACCCTTTGGGCCTGTTTTCCCGACCCTTGCGCCCGCCCTCTTAATTCGCACCGGATCCCCGGGGCTTGCAATGGACATTGGGTGGTGGGGGTCCAGGGCCTATCTCTGGGTATCCCCAATCAGCCCCCTTCTGGGCGGGCCCCACTGCGATGAGTTGGCCATTTTCAGGCTGTTTTTTCAGGGCAACATGGGTTGGCCAAATTTTTGACGGCCCCTGCCTGGGGCCAGGCTTGTCGTCATTGACAATGGGAGTGCATCTCAACCTATGTGTGACTAATCAGGCTCGCCTATTGTCAACGCTACTTGTACACATCCACGCGAAAACTGGCCCAGTGTTTTGCATGTCAACGGCAACGATTTTTCGATTTTGAGCCAAAAGGGGTGGTTAGTCTGAGGGGCTTAGGCCGTGCGGGATGTGCGCTCATGCATTTTGTGCAGATTTGCTTTTTCTTTTTGAGAGAATTGCCAAACATGTTCTTTGCAGCTTCAGGGGTCAGGTATCCTCCTCGAAAGGCGAGATTACGGATTTTGCGCCAGTGTACCTATGGTAGATGCAAAAGGACATATCCAGCCCAGTTGAGTGCCGGCTGCTTGCCAGGAGGCAGGCAGGGCCTGCCGACAGACATGGTTGTGATATCAGCAAAAACAGTGATAACACGTGCAGGTTTCACAACAAATCACCTGAAAACCGTATAAAGAGGGCCTCAGACAGGCTTGGCATGAGAAGGTAGACTGTTGTGATGGGCCACAATATCAGAAACCATTGTTTGGGGATTCTCGATTTTTAAGCTGTTGAGGCTGACACCTGCTGCAGCAGGTTGTGCACCAGCCCCTTATCCCCCCGTCGCCAATCACCAAATAGGGTAACAGCACATGATGAGGGTCAAATAATTTGATGTGCCTGTTTTGCAATAGATATTTGATCATCATATGAAATGATAATACATCAAAAAAAATTGGCTTTGGATTTTTCGATTCTTGGGCTGTTGAGACTGGAAACTGCTTTTGCAGTGTTGACCCTATTTTCATCGCAAACAGTGAGTTTTCCCTGTCCCTCCTACAGGCTAATCTTTGTAATTCGCATCCTTGCTCGCAGTGGCCGCTTGCATACGGTCAGGTACCGCACGCTTTTTTCCTGCAGATTCTGCGGGATGTCCGCATTGGTGCCATTTGGGAAGGCACATCTGGCATCCAAGCCCTCGATCTCCTGGGCCGCAAGATCATGCAGCAGAAGATGAAGCCGTTGAATCGCCGGCTCAAGCAGATCTACAAGGAGATATTGCCGCTGGTGATTGGTGGCAGTTCCGCCGCAGTGAGGAAGCATGCGCGGAGCGTTATGCAGCACGCATTTGAGTGGCAGTATTTAACATTTAAGATCGCTGCCAAGGCTGCCCGCGACAAGGATTTCGTGGGATCTGCCAGTATGGATTACATGTTCTTTGCTGGCTACGTTACTATGGCTTTCCATTTCTTGAAGATGGAGGAGGCTGCCACGAAGCAGCGCAAAGCTGGCAACGGCGATGCAGATTTCTATTTGTCCAAGATTCAGACCAGTGCATTCTATTTCGATCACCTTCTGCCTCGCACCCGATCCCATGCTGAGTCCATGTTCACCCCGCTGTCATCCATTATGGATATGAAGCCAGAGCATTTCTCCTTCGACCATGCACTGTAACTTGTGGATCTGAGGAAGCCCCTTGAGGCTGTGTCTGCGGAAGCCCCTGAGGATGCTTTCTACAGGCGCCTTTTGAGGCAGACACAAAGACAGCCCGTGAGGAAGACCCTGAGGATGTAAATACCTCTGAGGCGCCTCCAGCAGATGCCCCTGCGGCTCTCAGCCAGGTTGCAGAGAGATAGCACGGTGTGTGTGGTGTTTGCACACGCATATTGCATGTTTGGGACAGAATTGTCTCCTTTGGTGGTGTCTCGCCTGCCCGCCAAAACTCTGCAATCTGGAGACCTGGTGTGTGCTTGCATGGGCTGTTTCTCACTTTGATTTTTCCTTCCCTGTGCCCTAAATCCCAATCTGCCATTTTGGTGTTTTGTGTGTGTCTGCATGGGCAGTGTGCTGCCCAGACCCAGACCCCTCTCCCTGCTCCTTTGCATGAGCATCCAGGCCGTGTCCTGTCATATATGTATGAGGGAACAAGTGTCGGAGGCATGATATCACTGTAGTTGTTAAGGCCACGCCAAGGGATAGTGTATATAAGGGATCTATATGGGTGTATGGGATGAAATCTGCACATGGCCATTGCCATATTCATACCCATCCGTCGTATATCATTGGAATCGGCATATTGGATTAGTTTGAAGCAAACTAGCTCGATTTTTTTTGCCGTCCATTGTTTGTCCCAAATGCCTCTTTGCTGTACAGTCGACCGTTGTAGCGGATTTGCAGAGTGATGATGTGTTTGGCTGCCAGACGCTTGTTGTCCTCCATTTCCATCTCATTGTTCGCCCAGAACCAGATGTACCGAGAGTCGAAATTTTTTTTGATGAGTATAGTATGTCCAAGACGTTCATCTATTGTTGGTTGACATATTTGTTTTGGTCATGGCATTCTGTGGTGTGCATTGGAATTTCATGCCACTGGATATCAAACCCATTCTCAGTAAGGGTCATGTCCATCAATAAATATTCAATCAATATTAAATGACTCTGCTGTGTGGGGTACCTGGTTCAGCTCTCCAGTGAAGCACAATTTCTTGATGCTTTTACTCTGCTGCAGTCACATGGCTTTGCATTGCTTTGCCAACAGCTCCAGTCAGGGGAACATTGAGAGTCAATGTGACAGACACACCATCAGCTCCGGATGGATGTATATTAGTTACTTTTGAGTTGAGAGCTGTGTTGCGGGTGAAACAGTTGTGAGCATGTTTTTGCACCCGCCTTGTGCCTTTCTGGTGCCATCTCTAGCCTAGTATTTAGAGGGAGTCCCAGATGGGTTGCGTGCGCAGCGCGAATACTCCCTCTTATGCACAGTTGCATTTGGCCCAAAGGTTTGACTAGTTGCCACTCCTCTTTGGTACCCTGGTTTGCTTTCTTGAGCTTTCATTTCACTTTTGTGCCTCCATGATCATTAATGGATGTTGGCCAGATTGTGTTTGTGCGACAGCCTGCAGCTCACTGCGGTGCGCACAGGGTGCTGAATGTTGCAGGTGAGGAAGGGTTGGGTGAGTTGAATGATCCTGGTACAGGGGGGGGGGGGGTTTGCCAGGGGAGAATTTCGCGGGGAAAATTTCGCCGTTAAGAAAAGTGGCGAAAATTTCCCCTGGCGAAACTTTGGCATAACAGTTCCATCCTTCACCACAGCTGCAGGCATTGTGTTTCCTGAGCAGGGCCAGGCGCGACTACGAACGCGCCTGTGCCTGTTGATGCCTTGAAAAAGAAGCCTGCACCTTCTGCACCAGTTACTGGATAGTCTGCATCAGATTTCATATCGTTTTTCGAAAATTGAGAGACATTTTGCGAGACACATGCTTGCTTGGGGCTTTGGGGATTTCAAGGGTGGCGAAATTTTCCCCTGGCGAAATTATCCCCTGCGAAATTGTCCCCAGGCCAAATTTCCCCCCCCCCCTGTAGTGATTTTGGGTTTGATTCTTGCCCGTCATTGGATACCAGCTGTGGCTCTGGGTGTGACAGTGACAGTGAATAGAGGAATAATACCAGAAGGCATTGAAGGACAGCAGCAATGTAACAGCCTTTTTCAGGATGATTGAATTTCATGTGCAACACCCATCATTTGTCGAGTGTTGCATGTTCCAGGTGGAGCTATGTTTGTTGGTATCTGTCATTTGTCACTCTGGAGGGTGGAGGGGGCGCTTTTTGCTACCGGTCATGGATTTTGCACATCCAATTAGGATGCCTAGGGGGTGCATTTAGTGCAATGCAACTATTTGGGCGTAATAGCAGCACTAGAAACCTATACGTCATGATATTAGGGGCAAAAATGCCTTGATGTCTTTTTTTCGCATCGGGAATATGGCATAATTTGGGGCTTCACGCTTTTTCACCCATTGCTCATTTCTTGATTTCTTTTCACCATGGCTCAAGGAAGCGTTTTGGAAAGTGAGCGCCCCAACAAATTAGATTAGATTTTTTAGCACACAATATCCAACTAATTGTAGACAAGCTGGGATGTGATCTGGCACGGCAGGCTAAAGCTATAAGTTCTTCACTTTGTCTTTTTGACAGTATTTAGGAAATTTTGCTTGGTATGCTTTTTGGCTTTGGTCCAAGCTCCAAATCTTTTGAACAACAATTGGTCAGGGGTGGCCATTACAAGAGTTGCATGTGGAGTCTAAGGAGTTTATATGCTTTTTACACACCATGGACCCTTGGTCATGTCGTTCGAAGGTGCCTTTTGGTACGGGTTCCCCTCGCCGGCAACATGGAGATATGAAAATTATTACATGTCCCAAAAAAATTTTAAGAAGAAGGCAATCACACAATAGCGGCCTAACCATGGGCATCTTAGCGTTCATGGCGAGCTGAAGTCCAACAAGTTTAGCCCTATGTACACAATTCAATCATCCCAAGATCAAGCATGGACTATGTACATTAGCTACTCTTTTTCTCACCACTCGCTTCATCTACCGAAAGCTAGGACTACAATGTCCCACTGCACCGATTGGATTCATATGTATATAGTATGGCCCAAATTGAGAAAGAATGTGAAAAATAGCCAAAATCCGTCTACAGGACAGGCAACAACTTCAGACGGCATGTAGACGAAATACATCTACCGGAACAGTACGACTATTAAGGCTGGAACATTCCATACTGTTCCAGAAGATGCGAGACTTGTTCCAGAAGATGTGATACGTCTACCGGAACGGTAAGACACTTCGCTAGACGTTGTGGAACAGTCTATACTGTTCCAAAAGACGTAATACGTCTATCGGAACAGTATGACAAAATGTTAGACGCAACAGATAGTTCCACTAGACGCACCATTATGCTATATTATATATTACTATTATATTACTATTATATCATATACTACCACACAATTATTTTGTACTTTTTCATTTTTTTACTTTTCGGCTTTCATTTCATAAGCAACTTTGCTGTAATTCCATTTCGGAAATCTTTAACGTCTTTATTCAACTGTCGTGTAGGGATACCATTTTCTTGTACTGGCTTTTGTACCCCATCTAAATCATTTGTTTTTCCTTCAAATACTAGACTAGTCTAGACTTTCCACCCCTCGCTGTCATTTGTTAGACAATGTTTGCACTCGTTCAGACCACTTCTTCATTCCAACGGCTAGTACGTTCAAAAAGTCTGTAGCACTCCCTCATTTGTTTAAAAAGAGATATGAGATTTTTAAATTTAGTTCAATCATTCTATCTCCAAGCTGCTCGTATTGTGCTTTGGTAGGCAAACAGACCGTGGGTAACTTAGGTTCGGCTTTTGGGCACAAACGACAGATTTGTGGTGCAGGTACCCTGTCTTTAGTTCCAACTGAATTGCAAATGGCACACACGGTCAAGAACATCGCACTCGTGGATACATTTTAGGTGTAACGTTTCTTTGCCCCTTTGCTTTTAGTCGTTTAGTTGTTAAATGGTGCCGGGCTCAATTGGAAGAAAGTGTGACACTCGCTCACTTCGCCTAGTTAAGAAGGTTAGGGAAACAGCTCAAACGTGCGGAAATAGCACAACAACAACGTATGACCACGCAGCACACTGATGCCACATCAAACGCAGTTTTGTGCAAAGATACCAAGCAATCAAAGCATACTGCTCACCCTTTGGAGCTCTGCATGCTCACAAACGGACATAAACATTCAAAAGAACACCATGAAACGGTCCGTACCTCACCAATTCCGCACTGGCTTTTTCAAAAGTAACGTACCACGTCGCCGGAAACTCAGTTCTGCACAAGTGACAGGCACGAATGCAGTGAGCCTTGTGCTGGTGCAGGTTCCAGGGTGAGGTTTTTCATACAGCCCAATCACTGTGCCGCTCGCGCAGCTGCAGCTGCAGGGGGCGTGTTATTGAACCCACAGCCTTTGCTGCGATGAATGATTCGGCCGTCGTGAGTGACCATAGTAGAATTCATCGGCCCGCTAGGCCTTGAAGCTTGAGCTGGGGACGTCGTGGCTCGGGGACTGCGGAGCTGTGGAGATACACAAAAACAGAGTGCTTTGGGTGCTGTGTGCAATCCGTAGCATATTGGGACTACCTCATGCCACTTTCCAACACATCGATGCACCTTCTCCCAAGATCTACTGGCTTTGGAGGGAGCTACTCTGTGTGTAACTCAGCTCAGCATGGAAAAAATGCACTTTAAAACATGCTAAAGCATCATGAACTGCTGAAAACAAAAATGGGACAATTCGGCATGAACAACAATCAGTGCCTTGATTCAGTAGTTCAGTAGTGCTCCCAACTCCAAGTAGATTTCTTGCAGCAAAATAATATTTCCCTAAAAAATTCAACAGATGACCACCAAACGAAATCGTCTGGAATGCATGCACTCACTGCGGGATGGATCATGGATGACGGATCACAGGAGAGCAATGCCGACGCTTAGCAGGTGGCAGAAGCAGTGAGAAAATATTCTGCCAGAGTTCTTGCAGCTTCTGGTTGGCTGAATCAATCACATGAAGACACATACATATGTCGAAACAACACACATTACACATGTCTCTTGCACATGGTTACACATAACATAACATATGATAACATAATATAACATAGTGGGTGGGTCTGGGCTGGAGTTGGTTGGTAGAGGTGGATCCTACGTTTAACTTTTTGTCTTACTGTTCCGGTAGATGTATCACGTCTTTTGGAACAACTCTTACATCTTGTGGAACTGTATGGCTGTTCCAGAAATAGCAGTCTCACTGTTCCGGTAGACGTATTTTGTCTACCACTCACTTCGGACCACTTTAATCCCAGATACCAAAATTTCGGACCCATTTTCCAGAGAAAATCTTGGGTGCAAAACCAGTCTCCGTGTGCCGATATTACCGGGAGCTGGGAATAAAGGGAATGTTAAAATCAGCGGGTAAATTGACGTGGGTTGATTGCCCTCGAATTGCCTTCTGTGGCTTGTAATCGTGTTATTCATGTTGTTTTCTACAAAATTTTGTTACTGTGATAAAACTTTCCATTGTTTTATGCAGATGCTCCCAATTGTGTTGAATGGCCAGCGTCGGGAGGCTGCAGAGCCTTGGTGCTGTAGACTACAGGACGGTTTGCAAAAAGCAGCAAAGCGTCTCAGAGAGGAGGTGGCACTACCGGTCCCAAGGAAGCTAAGACACCAAGGCGAGCGGAAGTGGAGGAATTGGTCCTCTAAGGAGAAAACTGCGGCCGTGCAGCTTGTGAAAATGGCCGGGTACAACCATTTGCGCTTCAAGCACGGCAAAGACACACCGCAGAAGCAAACAGTGTGGAGCTGGGGACGCCAACTGCAGTAAGCAAAAGAGAATCAGCCCTTGCGCGGAATGGGCCGACCATAAACACTGACGGCAATTGAGGAGGCAGCTGTTGTGAAGTACATAAACACCTTGATAGAGCAAGGCTTTGGAGTGGACAACAGAACACTAAGGGTATGTCTAGCGGCGTGCGAGGCGGTTTGGTGCAGTGCAACACACCAGCAGCGAAATGCGAAGCGACACGAACTTTGACGGTACTGTTCTGATGGTCTGCAGCCAATGTGAAGGGTAGGGACAGGGGAAGGACTCAGGCTGCATGGCGTGGTCTAAGCCCTGGCAGGATGTCTTTTTTTTCCGTCACAACCCTACCCTAGCATATTGCCCTTAAGGGTGGGACTATTGTATATTATATTCCATTTCAGAACTATTTTTTTGTTAGGAACATAGGATGTGAGATAGATAAGGCAATCTTGGATCCTTTGTAATTATATGAATTAGTGGATGACAGGGTGAATTTCACATATGTGCATATCAGGTATTTCAAGGGCTATGTGTACCATATCTGTTTGCAGGATACTATTCAGCTTTCACAATCGTTATGTCTTCTATGCCAAGCAATGTTGCTGGCCCATGCCACTGCGACCTCTGCTCCTGACCATTCAGTCTGGTTTCACCGATTACGATTCTCCGTTTAAAAAAAAAGGAACACTGCAGGTAGTCTCTGTGCAAGTGTGCACGGCTTCAGAGGCAAAGGTAACATTGTCTTTGACTGCTAGGGCAAATGGAAAGAAACAATTGAAAACAAATGTTTTGCACTTTACCAAAAAAAAAAAACTAAAGGGTGTTGCATTGTAATGCCAAAGGTGGTGCAGTTCAAAACATTTTGGCAAAGACGAAGTAAACATTGCAAATAGTTGACAGAAGTAGAGAACATTTTTAAAAAAAGGAGAAAAGTTTTGAAAAGTTTTGGTAATTTTCAAAGTACTTGGTAATATTTTTTTGTTCGAAACTGAGCTAAGAGCATTCTGGTGTCCTCTGAAAAAAATACCTAGGATGAAGTTTTGGTAACAAAATTGCCAGTTGGAGGGCTACGTGGTTTGAAATTTTGGTGCTGAAACGGGAAAAAATGGCAAGGTGCCTAAATTTAAAGCAAACCAAATTGTTGCCTGTCCTGTAATCCCGCTCACCAACACCCGGGCTCTCAAAGCTTTTCCGCATGGCCATTGCCCCTAGGTGCTTTTTTGGTGCATTGCACTCCATGGTTGTTGTTGTTGTGCATACAATGGTTGCATCTGCACGAACAACGGAGTAGACTAATTTTGTGCCATCTAAGAAAAACATGCACCATATGAGATCAATTCAATTTCTCTAACTTTGCTTTTTAGGTAATGAAAAAATGTTCCCGCAAAAATGGAAAATGCAATCACGCAAGAAGTATAGGGGTCAAAAATATTTGGGACCCGAGTGAAGAACAAACAAGCGAATAGGTTTTTTGAAGAGCGTTGGTGCGCCCATTTGACATTGCCCTTACCCTTGAACAATGGGTGCATAGGCACCTTGGCGTGCAATAAAACGGAGATGTACTCGTAGGCTATTTTGCGCAAAAAGGTGAAAACAAGGTTGAAAAGTAGCTGAAAGCAATTATAACTTCAGGATGCAAAATGAATCGGCATCCGGGCGAGTGCATGTGATTTGACCATGCCTTAACTCCACTTGTACCATCTAGTTGGCTTATATTGGCATTGAAGGTATTTTTTATCACTTCAATCTTTGTCAATATGATTACTCATACAAGAAAAAGCAGCTTAAAAACCTTAGTACAAAAAATTTATTTTGTTTACCATAGATTATGACAACCCATATTCCACCAACCAATTTGAGCCCCATAGGCACGCATTACAAAAATGCAATATTGTCTGTTGTGCTTACAAACAAATACTATATCAAATGTACCAAGATATGACAATTTTCGCCCATGTTGCTTATTTTGGGCCTCAAAGTCTCTACTTTCCATACCATCTTGGGCTACGCTCTACGTCGCATTTCGCTTGAAGACATCGAAGAAATCCAATGGCAATTTGGAGCAAACCCACGAAAAAGACCGATGAACTAAACTTGTTTTTTTTCATCAATGTTGAATAAAATGGATACAACGCTTGGTTGGTCGTGAATTGGAAAATGGTGTCGCACTTTTATTGTTGTGGGCTCAAAGATGCATTATCAATGAACGTGCTTGTAAAAGTATGAAGTTATTCTATTTCTATGCGAAAAACCGAACAAAAAGAGCCCATGTTTGTAGACAATAGTCCATGTATGGGCCAAGCTAGAATAAGCTCAGCATGAACACAACGCAAAAGAAAAGCATTCTTTCGTTGGAACAAACTCGTTGTGCCTATATGGCATGAAATCGTCCAAGGGTCGCCGTGGTTTGCGCGTAGATTTTCAAACATACATGCAGGTGAAAGTTTCGGAAAGTTTCTTGGATGAAAATCCATGAAACATCCCACTTCCGTGCTGTAACTTGCTTCAAAGCCTTCTTGATTCAAAATATAGTCCCAAAACGAAAACCGAACAAAAATTGCCAAAAACTTGCGCGCACAAGCGACAATGGGCGGCCATTTGTGACAGGGTGAATAGCCTTCGAAAATGATCGAGAGGTGGCCAACTCTTTTCTACCAGAAAATACGTTTCCTTGCTGCTTGTTTTTGCAAAAAGAGTAATCTAATAACCCAAGATAGGCACAACAATCAAATCAAGAAACCTAGGATCTTGTTCAACAACATAAAGGGTCTGAAGATAAATAGATGAAAAGAAATAATTGCCGATTGTGAAAAATAGTCACAATCGGACTAGACCACATGGTAAAACTGCCTCAAGGTCTCAGTCTCTTCAGTGTAGTTCATCCGGAGATCTGAACTCTTTGTATTTACTCCATATTTTGCTGAGGTGGCATGGTATGTCCCAAGGGGTGGGTGCTGTAACACACGCATCATATGTGGTGCATCTTACCCAATTAGGCTTATTGAGGATCGGACCCAGGACCTCTCAAAAAGAGGTCCCTTATATCCCATGGTGCACATCATTAGGATAGAACAAGATCATGTAGAAAAAATAGATAAAAAGTGGGCATAGTCTACTTCAATATCACTGCACTAAAAACATAGAAAACAGTGTATAACCATCGTTTAGCGTTGGGGCTTTGATACCACTTCTGCGGCACCTATATTGCGTAAAGAGGTTTAAAACGAAGAAAACAGACTTGATTTGATGTTGTTTTTACTGCACTCCATGTGTCTCCCTCCACCTGTACGCACCCAATTTGTGTGTTGCTGCCATCCTCTAAAGGGTTGTACCCCAACCTTCTAAGGCCAAGGTACGCTCCTTACTGCGTTAAACTTAGGTAAGTAGCTAAGTTGGTAGGTAAGTAGCGAGTTGGTGTTATGCGGGTAATGGCAAACCCATTGCACACATCGGCCTATTGTTGGTGCTGTGCAGGGTACAACGCAAATCACTCCACCTGCATCTGATAACCCTTCCCCTCTCCTTTGCTCCTTCCCCGTGCCCAAGGCCCAACAACAGTAGGCTGTGCTGCAAACCATGTGGGAAAGAGATAGATGAGACATGGGATACTCACTGATGAAGCACAGTACCTCACACATTCATGATGTTGCGTGTTCCAAACATATTTAGCACATTGTTCTCCTGACACATGACTTTGCTTGCAGATCACAATACTATTTAAGGCTAACAATGTTTGAATGGGATTGCTAGGATGCATGGAAAAAAAATTCCCATCAGATTGACTATGAAAGAACAGAACAAAAAGTGTCTTGCCACGATGATGCAAGCTGATATTTGCGCTGGGCAGAGAGATTGGACCTAGTATCCTGTGCTTGAAAGCAAGTGCGCAAACCAACTTGACACCTAGGGCTGATGTGTTTCATGTAACTGAGACATGAATGTAATCCACCTTTGCCAACCGCAGATCAAAGCAACGTCCCATCATGTCTACTGCGAGTTCTGACACCTGAAAAATCACGTAAGTTCTATTGCCTCTGGCAATGCACCTTGAAGAGAGTGCTAGAACACTAGAGTCAGTCACTTAGGCTGACAGTCAGCCAATCAGTCAGGCAGTCAGGCAGGCAGGCAGGCATCATTTGCACAGTAGCAGGTTCCTACGCCATCAAGTGGGTTGCATCATCCTCACCTAAAGTAGTGTGCCTTACACCAGCACATTCTGAAAGCGCTCAGCCATCTGCACTATGGCATCCGGCAGTCTTGTTGGCAGTAGTGTCATGCTTTCCCGAGATGCAACCAACAGTGTGAATCAGTGGTTTCTATTGCATGTTGCCTACAAGGGCAGGGCAGGGACGTGGGGGTGATGTTATCCATTATTATTATTTCTTTTAGAGGTTAGATTCTTTTTTACATCTGGATACGGTTTCGTGGCGGTGGGCTTGAGGGGAACGGAACCTCACCTGTGCTTCTTGCCAACCGGAGGCGGGAGCATGACAATACTCGACATTGGCTGCGCTCGTGGCTTCAGTTCGGCGCTGCTCCTTGGGGTGGTGCCGGGCACCGGCCCTCCCCCCAGCCCCCCTCCCGCTTCCCGTGTGGTGCCCTCTGCCACCCCTCCCCCCGCGGCGCCCGCCGTCCCCTCCACCCCCGCCCCATCGCCCTCTGTTGCCCCGGTCCCTGCACCGCCCGCCGCCCCCGTGCACGGTCTCGCCGCACCCCCCTGCACCTCAGTGGACCCCCAGCAGTCGCCACTGGCCGCACCAGCCCCAACACTGTGCCCGTTCTTCGCCCCCTCTTCGCCCCCACCCGCCTCCACATCTCCGCCCGGGCCACGGAGCGGTTGCCCGGCCCCGGACGGCTCCTCGATCTGGTCATCCATGGCCCCTGGGAGCGGCAGCTTATCATTGACCTGGTACCACGCGTTCGACTCCAATAGCTTGGACCCCCGATGGTGCGACGTCGTGGACCCGATGCTGCCCCGCGACCGCTGGTGCGGGTGCAGCGTGTTCCCCAGTGACGCCCTCTTGAACGAAAGGGTGTGGACGGTCCCGGTCTGCTGGGCGGAGTCCTGCACCAGGTCCATGAGCGCCCGGATCGCCTGGTGCTGCTCTGGGCCACAGCGCATGAGCATCGACACCATGACCGGCGTGTAGAGCTTGCAGATCTACCGAAAGCAATGGGAGGTGGAGCCAGGGATGCGCTTGAAGGAGCGGGAGGCTGAGGCCAAATCGGATGCGGGGGTTTGGAAAAGCGGTTGAGACATGAAGACTGGTGGTTACAAAATGGTTGTGAGGGTTGGCTGAAGCGGTGGGGTGCGCAACGATATGTCACCCCGCTTCCGGCTGGGGTGCAGGCGGACTGGTCGATGTGGGGCCAGTCAGTGGGTTGTTTAGATTTGGCCAGAAGCTCTGTCGGTCGGGCCGACTTTCAGTTGTTCGGTGGTTCGGTTGTTGGTCGGTCGCTTGCTACGCTCGGTCGGTGGTCCTGCGTGTCCTCAGAGAGTCGAGTTGGCTCCATTTGTCTGCATGTGGGAGGATTGGTTGGCCGGGTCGCATTGTCTGGTGGGGTCAGGCCAGTTGGTCTCGTTGCATCATCTTCGTTCGGTCGGGTTGGGTTGTGTCAGATCGATTTGTTGATCGGGTCCGGTCAATCGGCCGGTCAGGTGCGTGGGAACAAACCAAAAACGTCAGAAGAATTGACCGGAAGGCTCTCGGTCGGAACACACTGAAATGTGGGAGGCGTGTTGGGATGTTGCAGGGACATCTTGACCGGGTTGGCATACGAGTGGATGTGGGCACTGCAACAACTCTACTGAATCAGCAGAGATGGCCTTCGCACTTTGAGACAGGGGAGTCCATGGATATGGGCATATGGTGTATTGCATACGGATGTAAATTCTATTGCTTTCGGCAAGTCCACCATGCAAAGAGGTGCCCCGAGCAATGCAGCACCAAGTGGCCCTAGAGTGGGCTGATATTGCCTGCAAATAGTCTCTCACGGGCCCATGGACACCCAATTGGTGGGCCTAATTGGTGCTGCATGGTTCCCCGGGGGGTTGTATGCACTCCCATTGTCACCAGATGATCATCCACGCTTGGCCCAAGGCCACTCAGCAGTCATCAATACGCAGATGGTGGTGACTATAGGCTGCCCACCACGGTGCAAACAAGCACAAAATAGCGCTTTTAGGCCCAAGCGGGCACCAGTGGGAGGGTCTAATTGATGCTACATGGCTCCCCGTGGGTTTATATGTACTCCCATTGTCACCAAATGATCACCCAACCTTGGCCCATCCACAGGGGTCGTCAAGGGCCGCCAGGAAAAAGTGCATTTATCAGCCAATCCATGCAAGTCATTTCTGGTGCATACGGTGTACTTCGCGTCTTTCAAACGGGCGATGGCCGGCCCTAGGCAAGGTGGGGCAGCAAAAACCTTCCTTTTGCATCCTAGCATGTGTATGCTGTCACAACATCCCCAATCCTTCTACTCGAGGTGGGCACCGCAGGGTCACGAAAGCCGCCAAAAACGGCAAAGTAACAAAAATGGTTGAAAAGTAAATAAACTGCATTGGCGCTCGTCCCACCCCGCCCAGCCAAGCCCTATGGAGTCAGAACCCGAAAACACTTTTTCGACTCACAATTGAAAAAAACCAAAAGATTCGTGATTTCTGACAAAAAAAGTGGGGGGGGGGTTGACATTTTTTGACCCCCCCCCCCGCCCCCCACAAAAATGTGGGTGTCAGGTGCGGGGAGTCTAAGGGGAAGTCTAATTGAATACGCCAGCTCGATGCTGCACTTCATGGCACCCCACACGGCCAAAACTCATTTGACTATCCTACATTGCACTGCAGCCGACCCCTCTTCCGCCCACGTCTGCGGATGGACGTGCAACAAAATAATACCACTGCGACCCACAGGACATCCACGCTTCAGGGAAGGAAAGTCAAAGATGTGCCACCGTGGACTCTCTGTGCACTACTGCCGTCCGCTGGGCCAATAGAAGGCGCTCACAATGCTTTGCAACCCGCAGCAGCAGCCCAGGCGCCGTCAAAGGGTGTGAGGGAGAGGGACGGCGACAAGAAGAGGCAGTGGCCAGGGTCGTATGTCGGGGCCTGTACATGCTTCGCAGCAGAAGTGGTTGCACCCCCTTCCCAGGGATTTCCGCATGGGCTTAGTCAATTGGCCCTGTGAGCCCATTGGCCCGAACCCCACCTCCCCCGGTTGTTTGGTGCTGTAGAACCCGCTCCTGATGTTGAAAATCCGACTGGGGTTCGCACACATCCGAACGCGGGGTCCAAGATGCGGAACCTGATCCACAATGTGTAGCCTGGGGCCCTCTGAGAGCGCCCAGCCCGCCCCCCGCACTTCCGCAACGGCTCCAAATGCTTTGACCGAAAACTAAGGCTGAACCCCACCCCCTCCGCCTCCAAAAACGTTGCTACAAAGCAACACACTTCGTCTGATTCAGCGGTTTCCGCAACTTCATTCGATGGGGCGTCCCATATTTTTGTATTTCTGTATTTTTTATATATAGTTAAATGGGCTCCGGACCACCCCCTCCCCACCCGCCCGGCAGTTGGATGTGCCCCTGCCTCAATTTTACCAGAAAAGGAGGAGGTACACCACCTCCACTTCGGCTGTTTGGAGGGCGCGGTGCAGAGCAGAAAGGTGCGTATACCAGTTTTTTGCTGGGAAACTGACACAAATCCTCCCGGCCCAATGATATGCCGTCTTGGGCGACGCGGTCAATCACAAAGCAGGTGTAGCTCTCGACGAATCTGAGCGCCAAACATGTGCGAAACGACTGCCGCCACACAGCGCAAGGGGCGCCCTCACGACCTCTGGCAGTGGGACCGATGGAGGGAGTGTTTGCCCCACGCACAGGACTATTATCCCTAGAACCTGCTCCCAGAGAACCAAATGGCCGACAAGGGGAAACCTTGCCCAACGCATACACCTCAAAGACATGGTCAGGGACCAAAAAGACCCAGAGTACCAAAAACTCAGTGATACAAAGTCTTTGTGCACCCAGCATGTCGGTGATGTGCTGGAGAGCATGTACTGCACGAGGTGTTTGGAGAAAACGGGCGTGGTCTGCAGTAGGCGGTACACAGACTGTGAAGTAAAATGCAGCAGAATGTGGTTCCTGATTGTCCCTCTTTGCCCTGGATTAAAAAAAGGTGCCCAGAATATTCCCTGTGCGCCCTGCGCAGTAGGATTCCCTCATGCACTTGCGCAGCCCAAGAACAACGATCCTATTGCGCACACGTATTGCGTTTGTACTACGGGTGTCTGAACAGGCACCCGTTGCCCCTTTCCCTTGTAAACAGCGTCGGGGGCCCCTTTGTGTCGCTTTGTGTCGCGGCATCACTCCACTATCAACTCTGGGCCGTGAGATGCGGAGCGTGCTCGCCACCAACCAGCACCCTCATGTCAGCTGGGCAACCCAATTGATCTACTCAGAGGGAACCAGGAACAAAACTGATAGGGAAGCCCCGCTATGGGTGACAGTGGCGCAGCGGGGGTCCGTTTATGAGGCAGTGGTTGCCCTTCCGCTGGTGCAGGCCTCCGTGGCGTTGCGGGCTAGCGGCAAGGTGCTGGGGTCACCTGCCGCCCATGGATGAGGGGGGAGGAGTCCCCCTCCCTTCGCGCATGCTCTGGCTGGCGCTCTTGGCTTCTTCGAGGGCGCCTCTGCCGGAGCTGTGGGCAAAGTTGGAGGACCAGCCCCAGCTTGAGGGGGGGCTCATGGAGGGCACCACAGTCGGCAGGGTGGGAGTCTGTCCCTGCGGTATGGGCTCCATCCCCTCGGGGGAGTGGGACCTGGTGGGGGAAGCCCTTGGCACAGCAGTCCCCCTCCCCCCCTGAATCATTGTTCAGGTGGGGGGGTACCCCATTGGGTTTGGCCCACCCTTTGGGAATCATCAGGTGAATCCGAGCAGAACTCCCCAAGGTGTTTGGGGCCAAAATGGCCAGGGGACCTCGGGGAGTGTCCTGCTCCCACCTCACCGCCATAGGGCTGGATAGTCTCAAGGTTGACGTCACCCTGGAGGATTGGCGAGGGGTGGCCAGGGAAAACCCTGCCCCCCCGCAGCATGACATGGGTGTGCAATGCGCACCGTGCATCGGGCAGGACAGCCTAGGTCCGACCCCCCGAAGGAACTCTGGGCTATGTCACGTGTGCACTGGCGGCAAACAGCACAAAGCGCAGAAAGAAAATGGGCTCGTCAGTGGCCTATAAGACCATAGGTACCTTTCTGTCGCAGAACAAGAGACACGAAGATGCCTGTGGGTGGGCCACAAAGATGCAAAGCAGTGGGTTTGCAGCGGTATGCCAGTGGCCGACGCTATGCTTTACCCACTGGACCTGTAAATTCGACCTAAATTCTGAGTTCATAAGATTGGAAATGGTGATGGGCCCCTCCCCTCTCCCTCCGAAGAGATGAGGGGCAGGCAGGGGGAGGGGGGGAAACGGTGAGGGTGCGCCCCCCGACCCCCCCCCCCTCCCTCCGAAGAGATGAGGGGCAGGCAGGGGGAGGGGGGGAAACGGTGAGGGTGCGCCGATGGAGGGTGTGGTGGTCGCGGGCGCCGGCGATGCTGGCGATGGTGGGCCATCAAGGAGGGTTGACCCACTGTAGGGCACATCCTAACCTCCATCCATATCCATGGGAAGTGGATGTAGGGCGGGCAGGGGGGGCGGGGTCTCTCGCTGCTCACTTGTGGGGACTTGGAGGCCAATCCGGGCAGCCAGGTATGCCAATAGGGGTGTCTGGTGTCGGCTTGGCACCTGCACTTGCTGCCGTCCGTGCTGCTGCTCCCTCTCCTATCCCCCCCCCTCCTCCCCTCGGGTGGTGCAAGCTCAGTGGTGCCCAAGCCGCAGCACGACTAACTGGCGTTGGTGGGGAACCGAGGGATTGTGGAGGGTGTCTCCATGTCCACTGCCTCAGGAGGCACGACGTGCCTCTTGGTGGGCCCCAGATGTTGCGACGGTGGGCCGTTGGGGCGGGCCCATGGTAAAGGGGGGGGGGGCTACCTTAGCTGCTGTAGTGACCTCATAACACTTTCGATCCATTCAGTTCAATCCCATTCCGGAAAAGTCAGACATTTACATTCATCGGGGATCGGCCAGCTATGAAACATTTCTTCATTTGACCTCAATGCCTTGGCTCACGGAACCCCGCGTTGCTCGCTGCATGTGACATTTATTATTAGCTGCTGTATTGACATCCACCCCCAACCGGGGCCTCCCTAGAAAACATTCCACCCCTATTGCCGGAGCAATGCCTGCAGCGCCCATCCCCCCCCCCCCCGTTGCGTGAGCTTGGTCTCTTGGGCCAACTCCACATCGATATCCCACCCTGACCCCTGACACCTCCTCGGCGTGTCGTCAAAGGGAGGTCACATTCCCCACCGCTACCCGTAGTGGTGCCCCCTTGGAGTCTGGGGATGGAGATCTGGGATCCCCTTGGGGGGGGGGGGGGCAATTTTGGAGCGCTCAGCCCTCATGGCGGGAGGCGCAGGTGCCATATACCCCCCCCCCTTTTGGATCATTGGTGCAGCACCCCCCAAGGTATGGGATTAGATGTCTAGCTTTTCATAAAATCATCATGTTGGGACAAAAAATGATCCCATAGTGCATTCTTCGATTTCGACCCCCCTACCTCCCCCATGCCCGGGTATCCCTATACTGGGTGGTCCAAACTGCTTTGCATATTGCTGCTGCTCTATGTGGCTTTGGACCGAGGTTTCAAGAATTTTCTTCTTGTATATGTACCCCTTCGCCACTGGCGGGTCGCATATTAAACTCTTGGTAACCCCAATTTGCAAAATAACGTACTACTTGAATTTGGGGTTTCTGATACAATGGGCCCCAATGCGTTTCATTTGCAAGATAAACTACCACCTGATTTTGGTTTTCACACCGAAAAGTCCCAAATTAGCCCAATTGGAGAAATAAACTACTACTTGGCTTTCACATGAAGAAGCCACTTTCAGCCTCATTGACCATTGGCCAATAGACTGGCACGTGGGTTTTTTTGAGAAAAGGAGTCAATTAGCCTCAGTTGTAAAATAGATCACCACCTGCATTAGGTTGTCACACCCAAAATGGTTAGATTTAGACCCCTAACAAAGCATAAAAGGTGCAAGCAAAATAGTCCACGGACTTATACAATGTCTTCATGATTTTTCTTCTTCGGTCGCATATCACGGATCACGGATCAAATCACGGAACTAGGATATTGCAAATCGCCCCATCAATAGAATTGACGATTCAGTCTCAGAGTAGCACATGAGTTCAGATTTGCATATGGTAAAATTTCCCTAGACTTCTTTGAATCAAGGCAAAACATCAATAAGCCAGAATGATAACTCAATCAAGGTGTTGATATTCACGTCTCAATAAAACACAGGCCTAAGTGATTGCAATATAGGTGCAAACAACAGGAACCAATTGCGTGCAAAAACATTATTTCCAGTCCAATCACAACACAACATGTAGACCACACGGCAATTAACAGGTGTCCGTCTTCCCATCCACTGGTGCATCTTGGTCGACATACCGCCGGCGCACTTACAAACTCTCAGCATCTCCATGGGCATAGCAATTTGCCGAAGGAGTGGCCTTCCATGCCTCACGTTTCAGGATCCCGATGACAAGACGACCAAATGCCGATGCCTCCTGCAATGTTTTTCCTTTTCACTTCCTTGAGGGATGCTGAAGACGTTCCGGTGGAAATACATTTAGTATTTCAAACATGGAAAGAAACGTGAAGGCCTGCAATGCCAAGGGAACAACAAGAAACACCATCTTAGATAATAGCAATGAGCACACCATATGAGCAAGTAGGAAGACATGGACGAGTTGTTATACCATCATGCCATGAAGCTCATACATGATAGACCACCATGATTTACGGTGAGGCATTTGCCCAACCACTAAACACAACTATGCCACCTAGATGCACAATATCTCGCAAATAGCTTGGCCACGATGTTCCGGGAAACTGTCTTTGATGCCAAAAGTGCCCACCCTGCGGAAATCTTGGCGCTATGGCACATCCTATGAAATTGCCATAGCACTATTTAGCAACTTGGCCACAAAGATCCGTGGTGTTGATCAACGGGGATCCTCCACATTGCCAGAGTCGGGAGACCATTGTCGCCAATAGTGCGTGCAGGTTTAGGCCGTAAGACTAGTGGCAACCATCTTTTGAGACAACGGCTAGAATTTTAATGGCTTTGACTACTTAGTCGCTTAGTAGTGGCGGTCTAGTTACTGTGCGTGCAGCAAAGACATTCATGTATGATTACGTTTGCTATTTGGTATGTTGAGGAAATTATTATTTCCGGCAACACGAAAAGGGACACAAGAAACCGCATGTTAGGCCATTTGGGGCACACAATGGCAAATGGCACGCCGCATGAGCATGTATGAAGATGCAGATGAGGTGTTATGGCATCATGTTTGGGCGGATACATCAGAGACCATCATGGCCTATGGTTAAGTCATTGTGCCAACCACAAAACACGGCCTTGCTAATTACGTGCACTGTGGCAGTGCGCTAGTATGGCCACCATGCTCTCGTTCCCCGTGTATGTTGCCCCATGTGCCTACCCTCCGGAAAATGCAGCACCATGGCTTGCTAATCGAAGTGCATGCGTGGTGCTCCAAAATTGCACGAAAAATCGGTAGCATTGGTGTCTAGACTACAGTGTTGGGTTGCGTTTGCTTGACACCATTAATTTTGGTGGCCGGTTTGCAACAACAAAACGCCGGTAGCAATAGCCTTCCACGGGACATAATAGAGATCATGTGATCGCAGAGAAGCACAAACAATTGGAGGACTTGCAGAAGGGTCGAGATCATGAGGTCGAAGAGATGTAGAAACAATTGAAGGACCTGCGGGAGCGTCGAAGTATGTATGGTCCTTTCTCACTGGATTGGGTGGCTGGCCAATGGATCAATAGAAGCAATGCTAGGATCTTCACACTTTGACTACTTGCCCTCCCATCCAGATTGCCCATCAACATGGCTACATAATTGCTACCGACTTAGCACCAGCTCAACGGGGATGCAAAGGGAGGATATTACACCATGGTTGCTTGGTGGTTGGCAAGGCCAAAATCAATTGACACAACAAGGTACCCTTGCCGTCCTTGGGTTAAAAAAGCACATGAGAATCAAGGTGGCTATATAACCCTTGCTGTCTTGCGGTCCGCCAGACGGACATGGACACATAAGCTCTGCCAACTTGGGGATCACAACACGGAAAGCAATCGAAGAGGCTGCAGAACCCTTGGCATTTCAACTTACCTGTACACTACACAAGGAATAATGGCAAAACCCGTCCCGAAAGTGAGGGCAAATCATAGTTCCTACATGACCCTTGTCCTCTTAGTGGTTCCTAAAATGAGGAGAAATCCTACTGTGGGTGCATGGCACCCCGAAGTGTAAATGCTGTTTATGTTGGAAAGGGGGGCATCAATTTAACGGGCCCGAAAACCCAATCAAAGAAACACTGTTGCAAAGCTATGGGGCACGGTGGGAGTATCTGCGCCCGGCGCGCACCGAGTGCTGCTTAGACAACATTTTTACCCGGAATGGGTTGGCTTGCACCACCGCAAAAAAGGTCCCCTAAACAGGGCAAAGTGTTAGCTCCAAGACCTCTACAGACATCCCTCATTCTTGAGGAATCCAGCTCCTCCAAGAGTGAAAATACATGAGATGGCTCTTTGGGGGCGATTAGCACCTGAGTTTGGGGTCTCCCTACTACGGTGCCCTATGTCGGAAGCCTCCAATGCTTGTTGGTAGTGCCCTTTGGGCGGAACCCTCTTTCACATCTGGGTCACGCCCTGGGCCAAGCAGAACCTTCTGATGCTTTTGGGGGATGCACTACCTATGGCCGGCAGAACCGTCCTATGCTATGTAGCCAAGGAATGGCTACCACAAGAGCGCCTAGGCAACCAATGTGTAGCTGCAACCAATCAGTGGCTGCCCTGCAAGCGCCGGAGGTGCCGCAAAATGGTCGCCCCAGAGCACTTGGGCTGCCAATAAGTGACCGCCTTGTGGCCCGCACCTGAGCTACTACCTCCGGACTGTACACAAGCCACATCCACAGGCATATGGAGAGTGAAGAGCTACCCAACTAGTGGTCAACACGGTTGGTCCTCCATCCCCCGATGGGCGTCGCATCACCATACAATGCTCCCCTAGGGTAGGGGGGAGTCCAGTATGTGTGGCTCTACAGCCCAAGCACTACTATGCACGGTGACTGGTGGGTGGTGCCCTATTCTGGGCACAACCCTCCCATACTTGTGGGCGGCGCCCTATGCCTAGCCGATTCCTCCTGTACTTGTGGGTGGTGCCCGATGCCTAGCAAAACCCCCTGTGTGCACCTGTGTGGCCAACGAATGGCCGACTTGAGAGCGCCTAGGTTGCCAATATGTGGCTGCCCTATGAGCGCCTGGGCGGCAAATGAGTGGCCGCCCAATAGCGCCTATGCTGTCAATAAGTAGCCACGCCGTGTGCTGCACCTGAGCTATAGCCTGTGGCCCATATATAGAGGATGGCCAAGGCGATATGGAGAGTGGGGAGTTGACCCCCTAGTGGTCAGCACAAGTCGTCCTTCCTTCCCATGCATAGTGACTTGTGGCGGGTGCCCTATGCCAGGCGGAACCCTTTGATGCTTGTGGGTGATGCCCTATGCCGAGCGGAACCCTCTTGTGCTTGTGTGCCTACACGGCCAAGGAATGGCCGCCCAGAGAGCACCTAGGGTGAAAATATGTGCCCGCCCTAGGAGCGCCTGGGTCGCGAATGAGTGGCCAGCCGTGGTGCAAGCATCTAAGCTGCCGCGGAATGACTGCTCAATTGTGCTTGGACTGCCAATAAGTGGCCACGCTCTAGGTTGACCTACAGGCTGTGGACCGTGGCGACATGGAGAGTTGGGGGCTAACCCCCCTGTGGTTAGCACACGTGGTCCTCCTTCACCACTCACAATGACTTGTGGGTGGTGCCCTATGCTAGGCGGAAGCCCCTTGCACTTGTGGGCGATGCCACATGCCGTGCAGAACCCTCCGATGCTTGTGTGTAGTGCCCCTATGTAGGGTGGAACCCTCTTGTACCCACGACTTGATGCCGTCCAAGTTGCGAGGGAGGCAAAGGTAACCCCACCCCCCCACAGTCACGCTAGGCACCTGGTACGCCCTGCAACACCCGCCCGCATGCTCGACACACAAACACGGGCACGGCAACATCTCCTTGCCACGGGTTGACTGCGGGGTTCGGGGGTTGCTAGTTGCTATCAATCCGGCACGCCTTGGGACCGAGACAACCAGGACTGTCCAGCCCAATTGCGTCGCGCAGGGCAAGCCGCGCTGACCATGAGAGTGGGCGTTTAGGGGAGGTATTGGCGCAACCCAACCCCCCCCCCCCCCTTGCCCTCGGCTAGAGGTACATTTTGGAGGGTGTGTGTAGCAATGCCTAGGTTGGTGCCTGAAGGCACAAGAGGTTGAGCTTCAATCTTACGAATGATTGCCGAACACATGCATATCCTCCAGTCCATTGCGGTGCTTTACTATGCACTAGACACGGATGTCATGATTGTCAGGGCGGCTTTACACACTCTTGTATGTGTTATATGCTGCAGAGGTTTCTGCCTATAACTGGCGGTACCATTTTGAATGTGGAAGGAACCTGAATTCCGCAAACCCGAAGAGAACTAAAAAGAAAAGGGGGCAACCACCATGTCCTGCCACCGCAGCCTTCAACCAAAAAGTGAGATGGACATGCTGCTGGGATGATGCACACACACAACGTTAGTGCTGACCAAGCAGCACCAGCAGGCAGTCAAAATTGGTGTCCCATATCCCTGTTACACCCCGAACAGCAATGTCTAGCAATGTCTGTTGGCAGATACCAGTTGCTAGTTGCTCTACGCTTGGGCAATTCTATATGCAGCTTCCCCTAAATAGGCAGTCAGTTCATTTGCTGCCAACCAGTGGGAGGCTACAAGATATTGAGTAGACAGCATCAATTGTGGCCTACACGTCGTGTGGGGATGTGGCAAGAGCCGTGTATATTTACCGATGCATTGCATGGATGCATTGCATGCATGGCCTATGCTGGACCATATCTAGGCAGAACGAAAACTTCAAGCCAAAAGACGCCACTCATGAGTTGAGAAGTTCAGGTGCTAGTAAAAGGTACGTAGGTAGGGAAGTAGGTTCAGGACTCATGTGAAATGCCACCCAGGTGGTTGTGGTCAGCCAAGTGGCGGCCGGGGAGTGGGGGGCCACATACAGACTGCACTTGCTCCGCAAGGCTCATGGTTCAAGGAAAGCCGTGCCTTGCCTTGCAGCATTACGGACCATTACGGTTACCATTGCCTCACACACTGGTCCACACCAGTGTCCTGTACACGTCATCTGGCCATCTAAGATGCAGTCGCAGATGAATGGCAACGTGCTTCCCTGCTGGAAGATTGCCATGACAGCTTCCACCAGCGCCCCTTCCCCTGGTTTTAGGTCGAGTGTCGATGGCCATCAAGATGTCACCCTGGAATTGGCACAACGCAACGGTGTTGACACCCACCTAGTATGGCCCTCATCAGAAATGCTGGGCGTGGCAAGTCTACGGAACAGGTATTTGCGCTGGTACCATCCCCATACGCTACGTAGGCCCACACATCTCCTCACTCAATTCGAAGCGTACCAATGCTGTGAGCTGTTCATGTGACAGAACGCGAAAATGATCCGCATCAGCATGCCTACGATACAAGCTACGACAATTTGCGATGAAACTTATGAATACTCCACACAAAGTCAGAACTCCGCCAACGCTTACGTTCATATAACCAAGCGGATGCTACACGCATGTGGTCTGCAATCCACAGGGAAGACACTGTGTTAAAATGCTCTTTACAGTCCAGCTCTATCAACACGATGAGGTCTAATCTATTGATCTAGTCATACACTTGGCCACATCAAGTACCTGCAACAACAATATACCAATCCACCAATACGCCAATATAAACACATGTCGTCCCTGATCAACATGCATCATAGTGCAAGGCCATGTCCATAGTGGAAATCTCCATCTTCTGTGTGAACACCCCCCTGCCCCCCGCTCCCGGTTTGGAGCAACGAACCTCAGAAAAGGCCGACAATTACTGTCTGTGACCGCCCGTTCCCCAGCCCCGTGCGTCCACTCACATACTGTAGCATGCCCCGCCGGTCCCCTTCCGAGGCCTGCAGCAGCCAATCAACAAGCCCCTGCAGTCGCGCAACACGGCGGAGGGTCTTTGCCAAGATGCTGACGGAGTGGGGTGTGACGTCGTCCTCCAGGGCTCGCAGGCAGTGCTTCATGCATTCGAACTGTTGGATCTGCTCTTGACGCGCCTGCATGATGGTGAAGGGCACGGCCGGCACGTGAAAGCCCCTGCACCATTTGGTGCAAAGGCCCGAGACTGTGGCATCAACCGACTTCACCTCTGCCTAGACTCCCAATCACCCAAGTTCACAAACACACAGCCCAATGTACGGCCTATCGCCGGTTGAAACTTACCAAATGTAGCAATTGGAGAAAGAAACCCAAACTTTGGGGAAATTTGTGTGGCATATCTGTTGACTTGGACAAGCAATGAGTACACGTCCAGAGTGCCAAGGGTAGGACCTGCAAGGGCTGCTGCGAAGGAGGCCTTTGGGGCCCACCCCCTGCGCCCCACCCAATGGGGGGCAACTTTTCTGATGCCGGACCCCAATGGGTTTGTGGTAGTGGAGTCCGCAAGGGTGTGTGTATGGAGGGGGGTTCTATCATTTTAAAGAGGGCGGGCGGCTTTTAAGGTCCTAGACTTCTATCCTTTTAACGATGGCACGTGCCTCTTAAGGTCCTAGACGCTGATAGGGAATGTCTCTGCACAACGTGCGCACGTGCAGCCGCACGCAATGAAACCCAACCAGGGAGGAAGGGAGGAAACCACCCTGCAGTTATGCAGGTGTCACAAGGGTCTTCATATCCCTAGTGGTTTGTGGCTGTGGCCAAGCGCAATTTGCTGCTGCCTGAGTGTGTTGGAAGATGGTGGCATCCTTCTCGGGACATAGGCATCATGCCTTGGCCCAATTGGGGCCCAACTTGTAGCAGCCCTATGTGGGCCATTACTGATAAGCCGTGCTAGTGATTCGCCATGATCTCAGAGCGCGGTTGTAGGGTTCAAGTGCTGGCTCATAAAGAGAATCCACAAAAGACGTTGGTTACTAGAGATAGCAAGGCGGTGGCCATGGAGGTTGGAATCCACTTAGGAGTGTGCAACAACGCACCTGCCGATTTGTTGCATTGTGAATGTACAACACGTCCGGTGATTCCTCATAATGCAACATCCACCAAGAACAAAGAATGTGCAGCAAAACCGGGTGAAAATGGGTTAAAATGGGCGAAAATAGGTCAAAACGGGTGGCAATTCAGATGTGCCACATCCTCAATGCACAAGAAGCGCAAAAAAGCCTGTTATGGAACAGCAAACTTGTGAAAAAGGGCCAAAACTAGGGTTCAAGTAGTTGTGTGTGCACTGCGTGAGAGGCATTCCTAAAGGGTAAAGGGGGGAATTGACAGGTCAGAGCCTGCCTGAAGCCTGCCATAGCCCTCCCCCGCCCCACTTGGTGTGTCGGGGTGACGGAAGGACCGGGTCCGCCACTTCACGTTTTTAAGGATGTTAAGGAGGGGGGCCGGTTTAGGCACTGTGAGAGGCTGGGTGTGCATAAGAGGACCTCACCATGGCTCACTGCCAACCGGCAGTGGCTGACCATCCATTCAGCCCCCTTTCCCCCTGCCTTTGGTGTGGGTGTTTGTGTGGGGAGTGGGTTTTCAGCCAAGAACACTGTTGGTTGTGGGTGGGTGGGCTGTTTCCATAGATGGTCTTTTTGTGTAAGGGCATGCGGCCCAGAGTGAACTCTGGCATGCAAGACAAGAGCACTTGCATGCGCCCCAACTTGGCCTCTGTCTCTGGTAGAATCCCGCCAAAAAAACAACAGAAAGCAGGAGGGCAAGAACTACAGATCATTGTAGAAAAATTCAGACTACTTGGGGGTTTGAGAACAATCTTGTGCAGTAAGCATCCCCAGCCCAAGACACCTTTGTCCCACTAAGGGCCCTCAAACCTCACTGACTGACCGAGGCTTATGCGGGGTGGAACCAAAGTAAACGTAGCCCCTGCCGTCCCGTGGACCTTAAAGCGGGGTGGAATCAAACTGGCCACCACTCAGCTTGTAATAAAGAGCATATGTAGGTTGCCACAACAATTCTGATAATTTTGAGCATAAGCATATGGCGGGAACAAAGTGGTAGATGGAGGGTCCCAAAGGGTGGGCAGGCAGGGTGGGTTGGGGTAAGGTTGAATGATTTACCTAACCCTAACTCTGATCTAGGATTTGGGGGGGTCGGGTTTGGGGTTGACGATGGCACCCACAGTGCCCAATGCCACTTGCCCTGTGCCAACCGCCGACACTGTGGCTGAGTAACAGAGACTATGCAGTGATGCATCTGACAGCCATCACAGGATGTGCCTCATCGGCAACCCCTGCATCCCATTTGCCCTTCGCCAGCCCTCTCTGCCCCCCATCACTCCATTCTCGCCCTCTTGATGGTCTGCCTCCTTTGCTGGTCCTTCTTCGCCTTGATCTTTGGGACAGATGCGAGGTGGGGTCCGAGCCGGCTCAATTGACCGGGACCATTGCTCTGTCGCGATGAGGCACGGGAGAAAATATGGGTGTCAAAAATGGTCAACACATTTTCACTGATTCACTGCTGAGCTGCTGGCATCACACCACGCCTCCGTGTTGGACTAGCACCGAAGCTACCGAGGGGTTCCTCAGCATGGGCCAGCACTGCAGAACAGGAGCCACGAGGCTCCGGGGAGCCACAACGCTCTGAGGCGGAAGATTCCACACGGGGAATGGGGAATGTTAGACAGTCCAGTTCTGAGATTGGGATTCCGGGACACCTCCAGGGGGTCCCACAGGGCCGTCACGCTCTCACATTCCAAGGAACACCATCATTGATACCCAGACGCTAAGCCCGAATTGGAATGGACCCGGGCACCGGTGCCGCTGACGGCAAGCGTCGACGTCCCGGTCAGGCAACATAGGGGGAGTGGGGGGGAGGGCTGGAGTTTGCGGAAAGGGGGTGTACCCTCTGAAGTGAGTGGGTACGTGGCCAGGGCGTGAGGGTAGAGGCACCTTCAGCGGCATAGTCTTGAATTTGTTTGCCCACGCGAGAAGCGGGTGCCCGAGGAACACCTCGTGGATCATGAGGCTGTGCTGCAGCGTCACGCATGAGGCCCTGAACGTGTTCCGGTAGCCCAGCGGCAGACCGGAGGTCCCCCCAGGCTGGGGCTCGGATCGCCAGCAGGGCTCTGAGAGGGTCTCCAGACCTCTTGTGATCTTGTTGGCGATCTGTGTAGCGAGGGGGGGACGTGTCATGGGGGGGTCCACAAGGGGATATCACTGAGGGCGTTGGGGGGGGGGGGGCGTTCCATAATTCTTTGTCAATGAGGGCGTTGGGGGGGATTGGCATGACATCTGCAGTGGATTGCTGTCGGAAGGTGGCGGCGCATATTGGCCTCTCGCCACTTGCCCGTGTCCTTTCCCTGAACCCCTTCCCTCCGCAGGTAGCGGTGCCCATCAGCCTCTCATGTCCTAGTGCCTTGGATCTACCTGTCTTGCCTATCCTCACCTCCCTGAACTCCCTGCCCTTCCCTTGGGAGGTCACGCCAATGGAGCCCCTGCACAGTCCGTGTTTCACTGCTCTCAGGTCCACACAGAGGAGGGCATCGGGCATCACCGTTGGCCAGGGGCGTCCAGCCAGACACCCCATACAGGCGGTGGAGGAACCCTCCCCAACGGCTGTTGGGCCCTGGAATGTCTACCTTTGGGGCCACTTCTCCGGGGGCGTTTGGCATGACGCCTGGTTGCGTTGCTGTCTGCAGCTGGCGGCGCCAACTGGCCTCTCGCCACTTACCGCCGCAATTCCCTTGAACCCTGTCCCTCCGCACGCGGCGGCGCCCATCGGCCTCTCACCACCTTGCGCCCTCCCTCTCCCTGCCTGGCCTACCCTGACCTCCCTATTCACCCTGCCTTCCAGCGGGGGGGGGGGGGGGGCTCGCCTTGCAGCAAGGGTCCCACGGCCTGGGGCATCCTTATCTCGCCAGTGCAACTGGGCCTCTGTCTCTGGTTGACTGGTCTCACGGCTGCCCCGACTGTTGACGATCCCCGAACCCCACCGAGGCGCTGGTAGGAGGGGGATACCGCCGTGCCTGCATGTATTACCGGCGCGCGCCCAGGGGGGCAGGGGTTCTCACCGCTGAGAGGTGCTTGGCCTGGTGTCTGTCGTGGCAGTGCTGTTCTGGGTGTGCTTTCTGGGTCGTGTGCTGCCGTGTTGGGGGTTGTGTGTGCCCGGTGCTCCGGGCCCCTGTGGCGGGGCAGGGGAGGCCTACACTGAGGCCGCTGGGGGAGTCCGGTTGGAAGACGTGCGGCTTCGGAGGGGGCGGGGGGTATCGGGGCCCTGGCCCACCCCAGTCGACCGAGCCATTGGACCCGGGAGAGGGCGTTCGCACATGGCACCTGTTCCCCATGGGGGGGGGGGGGGGGGGGCTCCCAGTGTCCCCAGTTGGCGAGGGCGGGGGGCGGGGGGGGGGGATCCGGTTAATGCGAAGACGATTCCGGTGATCGTTTGTGTAACTCTTCGATCGGGAGGTCAGGGCCGTAGGGCCCAAGCCAACCGCATCCCAACTCAAAGCCACAGACATGCCTCGTCAATTCATCACCCGAATCTCCGGAGGCCAGACTGGAACGGGCAACGCCCCCTGCACCAGCGCCCCGGACTTCTGCCCAACGGCCGCTGGTCCCGTCGCCGGCCGTCATACCCGTCTACTCTAGTCTCCGCAACCTCTGTCCAAAAGGTCCACAAGTGTGTAGTCCAGTCGTCGGGATCCGGAACAACTCCCCACGCCTGGCAGGCTGGCTCTGCACGGTGGGGGGTACGCCTCTTCCGGGCATGGCTGCCATCCAGTCTTCCAGATAAGATGTAGCCAAAAGGACGGGGATGCATTGTTCTTTCCCCCCCCCAAATAGGCCCCCTGCAGAGGCCCCCTAATAGGCCCCCCAATAGACCCCCAAATAGGCCCCCTAATAGGCCCCCCAATAGGCCCCCTAATAGGCCTGCCAATAGGCCCCCTAATAGACCCCCTAATACTTTGGGATACTTTGGGGATACTTTGTGGATGCATTGCGGATGCGTTTGGGAGACATTGTGTTCCCTGTGTGCTGTCGCGCACTCCCCACGTTGCGGCGGATGGTTGGGTGGTTGGACAGTTATAGGACCAGGAAAAGATGACACGTAGGGGCCCGGCGTCCTCGCACGACCTTGCAACGCCGTTGATTCACGACGCCGGCCACCAGCGTGTAGACGCAGTACAGGACGATGAACAGCGTGACCGCCAACTGGAAAACGCTGATGCCTCTCTTCAGGGCCGCCTCGGAAGCCCCCGACGGGTTCGCGGACGGGTCGGCGGCGTAGCTCTGGATGGCTTGGGTCAGGCTGGGGTAGTAGAGGACCCCCGCGAGGGCGTACACGATGGCCCCGATCATGCAGAGGAGGTCCAGATGGTCCATCTGCGTGCGGCGTTGGGGCAGTGGGCCGGTGCAGACGCCCGGGCGCACGGGCAGGCCCGAGGGACTGGTCGCGGGGGGGCCGGGAGGATCGCTTGCGTGCGCGACGCAGGCCGTCCAGCAGCGACGGAGAAAATACGGACGGTGATGGAAATACTTGACGGCGGTTGGCCGTAACCGACGGCGGTTGGCCGTAACCGACGGCGGTTGGGCAGTAACCGACGGCGGTGGGGCAGTGTCCGACGGCGGTTGGCAAGCAGACGCAGCAGCAGTGACGCATCGCGACCTCGTTGTCCACAAACGGCCGGGTCTCGACATGGCAGCACAGCAACGCCAACAAGATCAACACCGTCAGCACCGCCTGGAGCATGGCGTAGGTTCCGACCGCCGACACGAGGGCCAGCAGGAAGCGGCGGAGGAGGAGCATGCACTCCCACCACTGGTACCCGGGGTCGTAGCGGTTGCACATGAACCCGAAGCGCTCCATGAAGGCCTTGTGGTGCAGGCGGCCCAAGCGGCGCGCGCGCGTCACGCTGTAGAAGAGGAAGCACGGCAGGCCGAGCAGGACCGTGCAGATGTAGACGCCGGCCACACTCATCATCCCGATGTGCTCCGGGCCCCAACAGCGCACCGTGGGCGCGAAGATCATGAATATCCCGTCGGGCTGCTCAGAGCAGCGGAACACCTGCGGAACGGGAATTGGGGGGCATTCGATGGCGGTGGAGTGGTCAGGCGATGGCGCTTGTCGGGGAGCCGACCGGGGCCGACGACGGTCGGGGGGCAGCCAGCAGCAGCTGGAAGGGACAACAGCCGGTGGGTAAGGGAGGCCGTCGGGGCCGAACCCTTCGGAGACCGCCCGAGGGAGGCATGGGAATGCTGCAGTGGAGGAACGGGAACGTGAAAATGGCATCGGGCGCGCTGAACTGGGAACGATTCAATTCAGTGGGGCACATGCAGGTGGCAAACGCCCACGGCCTTGAGCTCCTTCCAATAGCCTACCACACAAATGTTGACGTTTTGCGGAATACGAATTTTTGCGTTGGGTTGTTTGAATTTTATTTACGTCAAATTGTTTCGACTGCACCCAGAATAGGGGGAAATTATTCGTTTTTGTTGCGATCTGTTTGTGCGGAATTCAGTTTTACGGAGCTGTTTTTGTTTGATGGATTTCAAAAAATTTGTTTTGCGTTTTGTCTTTTTTTTTTTTTGGGGTTCTGGTTCATTCATTTTGGTGCCACTGAAAAGGACCTGGGGTACGTTAGACGCTGGGACACAGGCATACAAATGTGGATCAGGTATACTCCAGCCGAGTCTCAATCCTCGACTGCAAATCCGTGTCTGTTGCCACTTACCCTCGCAACTCCCCCGCCCCCCCCATGTCCACACCCCACCTGCTGCGCGACAGTCCACTGCTATGCGGGAACCCCACGAGGAGGTGGGGACAGCACCTGCAATGTACCCGGCAGGAATGGATACATGCTGCAGTGCTGCAACCCTGCTTACCTGGCCCTGGCCAGCCCCGCCCCCCCCCCCCCCCCCCCGCCCCGCCAGCCCACATCAGAAGTCGTCCTCGGAGGGAAAATGAAATTTCTATTGCCTTCAGCAAGGCACCTCGAAGAGAGACTAGAGTCAGTCAGTTAGGCTGACAGTGAGCCAATCAGCCAGTCAGTCAGGCAAGCAGTTAGTCAAGCAGTCGTCAGGCAAGCGGGCAGGCAGACAGGCAGGCAGAAACACACAGTTTGGCTTTTTCAACCGCTGGGCTTCCCGCCGTCGGTTGCCCTCCAACCGGTGTCGCCCCCCCCACCCCCACCCCCACCCCCCACCGCCGTTGGTCAACTCCGAACCGATTGATGTGTACATGCGGCAGTGCAGCCACAACGAGACCTCGAAGCACCGCAGGCAAAGCGTGGGGTACACGACGATCGTGAAGGAGATACACATTACGAAAATGCTGGTCTTGAACTTCAACAGCGCCTCGTCCAAGGACAGGCCGTGGCGCGACATCCTCCAAATCATCTACACACAAAACAGAAGGGGTGCTAATGCTGCGGCGCCTGCGGTGCGCAATGGGTACGGGTAATTATCGTGGAACAGGGAAAATTATACCGTTTGTGAACTGTATCTCTGTATGGGGAGCGGTTATCGCAACTGTTTTGGTCGTTTTGAGTAGTGTGCCTCTCTATTGTGCCCGTTTGACCTGCTTCCTTCACCCAAAAGTGAGGAACATTAATGCGGTGCGAATGACCCTTACCCTGCGGTGTGCCGTAAGCGCTCCCACAGCCCTGCGCAGTGCGCTGATACGAGAATTGACCAAGCGACAGCCGCAGGCAGAAAAGCAAGAAAGCAGGCTGCAGGTTGTTGTGCATGCACATCAATATGCAGTCACATATTGTCATCCAGACCTGTCGGAGACTGCTCTTGCTGTGTGCATTCGCTGCAGCTTGAGAATGCACCAGTTTCACAGGGGGCGGACCAAGGTGCCCTTGCACAATGTCGCGACAGAGATGATCAGGCTGTGCTGTGTCCCTTGTGTACCTGGACAGTTGCGCCACCCTTCCCCCGCCTCCTGTGCCTATTTGAACGGGAGTGCGATCTAGTTTGCCGGAGAGTCTCCTACGCTGCATGTTGAAGAAAAATCATAGAGTTGGTGGCTGGCACAACTTCAGCCCAAGAGTGCCGGTGGAAAACGGAGAGACGCGCTGGTGCCACGACACAGATGACACACTGCCATAAAGCGAGGTGGTGTGGTGTGGTGTGGTGTGGTGTGGTGTGGTGTGGTGTGGTGTGGTGTGGTGTGGTGTGGTGTGGTGTGGTGTGGTGTGGTGTGGTGTGGTGTGGTGTGGTGTGGTGTGGTGTGGTGTGGTGTGGTGTGGTGTGGTGTGGTGTGGTGTGGTGTGGTGTGGTGTGGTGTGGTGTGGTGTGGTGTGGTGTGGTGTGGTGCGGTGTGGTGTGGTGTGGTGTGGTGTGGGGTGGTGTGGGGTGGGGTGCCCTTTGCGTGCTATGGACGAAGTGGCAGCAGGGGCACGGCCGTAAATGCATCAAGCAGCGGGGGGGAGGGGGTTAGGCGAGGGATGCACAATTTTCTTTGTGAGGACGCAC
The DNA here is from genome assembly GCA_964036045.1 of Eutreptiella sp. 'Long Island Sound 2002'. NCBI lineage: Eukaryota > Euglenozoa > Euglenophyceae > Eutreptiales > Eutreptiaceae > Eutreptiella > Eutreptiella sp. 'Long Island Sound 2002'. The sequence goes on from OZ038390.1 coordinate 6,497,647, forward strand.
ATGAGATATGCGTTGTGGATGTTTGGGATACATCGTTGATACACGAAATACGAAGCGAGAGGAACAGTGGGATGTGGTCCCAATGCTTCATTGTGCTTGCCTGGGAACCAGCCACAGAGGGCTACAGATGTGGTCCCAGTGCTTCATTGTGCCTGCCTGGGAACCAGCCACAGAGGGCGGCACAAAGAGGGTGTGAGACGGGCGTGATACGCACTTTGGATGCTTGGGACATAGTATTGGGACACACACCATCGACAGGAATGCCTCAGCAAACCTCAACAATCTCCGGTGGCAGTAGCAACCCCCCAATAACTTCTGGGACGTCTGCCCCCCTCTGCCCCCCTCAGGGTCTTGCTCCATTGTGGTGGAGCGGGACATCAGCACAGCTCCGTCCTAAAGGAGCCGCCTGGCCTCGAACAAAAAGTCCGGTGCAGAACAGCGAACATACACGAAGTCTCATTTCATCATCCACCACTGTCCCTGATGACTGCCCACCACCGTTGAAGTGCCGGAGGGTAATACCCAAGTACCGGAGGGTAAAACCCAAGGACCGGAGGGTAAAACGTCCTTGGCAAACGTTTGTGCCTCTGATTGTGGTTTGCCATTTTCCAAAAGGGAGGGGTTGAGGTGTCCACCATCACAGCCTGGCCAGGGGCCCTATCCCGCAGCCACGGCAGACAAGCTCACCGGTGGGCGTGTTACAGGGCCGGTGAGGTGCTGAGAAACAGCACAAAGGGAAGATATAACTGTGCCGTGTGAACAAGCGACAAAGGCGGCACCCAAGGTTGAGCACACCGCGCATTGCACCGCGCAGGAAATTCCCTCAATGCAGGGGCACCAGACTGTCCTGAACTTAAAAATAGAAGCCGCTGAAAGACACCCCTTACAACGGTACAATGCTTGGCAGCCGCGACAATACCACATGTCTCCCATGAGCGTGTTTTCGACGCATGACGTTCCTCAATTCAAAAAACAAGACGAGCCCCGCGCTGTGTGCCTGGGGATTCTTCAATGTGCCCTCACCCTTCCCCTGCGACCGCCTCCTGGAATAGTCGCACTGGCTGCACAGCAACAGGAGGTGGGATACACACTCACTGACAGACCTGGATCCCATAGGTCACTGTATGGTAAGTCAGGAATATCAACGGCAAGGACAACTGCAGGTAAAAGGAGTGCAGCGGGCTCCACGACAACCAGCAGTCGGGGGAGATGAAGTCGACGTCGAAATTGACAATAGTCAGGGCGGTGTTGATGAGGCTGAGGTTCGGGTGCCACCGCAGCTGAAACTGGCTGATGATCCCGGTGATTTGCACGTACAAGAGCGTGATGTCCAGGGCATCGTACTCACAAGCGGCGACCTGTAGCGGCCGCCGTGGGTGGCTGGGAACGGGCAGGGGCAGCATTGAGGCAAAGCGTTCACCGAACTCAGACTCGCTTTTCCTGCCGCGCTCGTGTCATGGGTGTGACCGCAATGGCCCCACCGGCAAACACCGCCAGACCCCCGAATTCGTCAACGGAATCTGCGAGTTCTCAGCCCCACAAACCCGGAGTTGGGGACACTCCGGCCCGTGTCGGAACTGAATCCTCCAACGCACAAGGGTTGACATAAAAAGATGAATTCTCAAGGGGGCACTGCTTGGCCTCAAAAAAACTGATTCCTGAGAGGGGCACTGCTTAACAGCCAAAAGAAAGCACACTGCAAGCGCAGAGGGTCATCGCTTGACATGAAAAAACTGAATTCTCACAGGAGAACTGCTTGACATGAGGGAATTCTGGCAGACGCATCAATGAACCCGAGGGCCCCACCAAAGGATTCTTACTCAATGATGACCTGCTCTTCATCCCCCACGGTCCATGACGCGCAGACTGCGCAGCATGCGCAGTGCAGTGTGCATCGATTGTGTGCTCAGCATTACACAATACACGAGACGCGCGCGCGTGCGTGCGCGCAGGCATGCGTGCCCATGGAGCAGGGCATTGCGCCCGTGGAGCTGGGCATGGCGGGGCGCATCCTGTGGATCTGGTGTGGCGGTGGTGGTTGGGTGGTTTATGTGTGCTGGATTTGGCGGCGTTAGTTTAAGAGGTGGAGCCCATGGCGGAGTTGTGGACTGGAGATTTGGACCGCGGGTCAGGGGGCTCCTGGTTCACACATCGGCGAATCTGGGGTGGTCTTGATAATGGGTGCCCTAGTCGCACAGTGACCTCCAAGTGCACTCAGGCCTGCATCACTGCAGTTGCACAACCGGGGTGAAACATGAAGCGTGTGCGTGCACGCGCGTGTGTGTATGAGGGTGTGTGCGTGCGTGTGTGTGCGCGCGCGCGTGTATGTGTATGGGGGTGTGTGCGTGCGTGTGTGTGCGCGCGCGTGTGTATGTGTATGAGGGTGTGTGCGTGCGTGTGTGCGCGCGCGCGTGTATGTGTATGAGGGTGTGTGCGTGCGTGTGTGTGTGCGCGCGCGCGTATGTGTGTGGGGTGCACGGCCCAAGCACCAGACGAGCCATGATATTGTTGTCTGTGTGGGCGAAAAGTGCTCTCCGTTTGCGTGTCCGGAGTGCGGGGGTGTGTGGGCTCCGGGGTCTCACTCAAACGCCCCGACCGGCGGAGGCATACGGTGTTGACGAGCACCCAAACGCTCAGAACGCCGATGATCATGAGCAGCTGCGTGAAGGCGTTGTAGTCGTCACACCGCAGCCAATACCGCTTCCCGATCACGAAGTAGGGCCCGGCGACTGTCTGGCAGAGGGGCCCTGTGTGGCCCTCGGCGCAGGTGAAGTTCGGCCCCCCGACGCAGAAATGAGGGTAGGGGCACTCCTGAGGGGAGAGACGTGAAACGGAGGGTGCGTGAGTACGGCGTCCCCGACGGACATCCGCCTTGTCATCGGGTGAGGCAGCGGTTGGCACTGGTATCAGGAATGTCGCCCGCACCCCCGAAAAATACGTCGTTGGGAACAATGCGCTGCCACGGCCGCACTGGGGCCCGTAAGAGGGGGGAAAGGCCCAGCAGTGGTGGTCGCTAGACTGGCCGCTACGGTCGGCGGGCAACCCGACGGCGCTAAAGGTACGGCGGGGAAGGAAGGGGGGGGGGGCAAGGCCCCCTGTGTGACATTCCGTCTGCCCCCCCCCCCCCCCCACCATTTTTTGGGGTTCTATTGACCCCCCCCCCCCCGTGAAAACCCGAATTGCCCCTTAAGTACTAGGCTGAGTACAGTCTTCTTCAATTCCTTCAACTCCTAACAACACTTTGGTACTCAGTTTTTCTGGAGACGCTTGATAGGCCACTGCAGGCAGCTCAGTGCCCATGGGGCACCCGGCACACGGACACCGTCCACTGCCGGAACCCTTCCCCCTCTCGACACTGCCCCAATCCAATGCCCCTCACGACAGATCCGAACACAGGGCACGGCATACGAAGAACGTGGGCCACACGGCGCAGTCCGATGCGTTTGCCGGCGCCAGGGAGGCCCCGCAGCGGTGCCCTCCCCAGAATCCCGGCCTTGGGAACGGCTGCCCTCGCCCGCCTGGGCACTCCGCCCCCACAGGGCACGGGCGGCAGGCCCGCCCCGGGCCCTCGGCATTGTAGAAGCCCCGCTGGCAGACGCATTCCGTGACGGCGACCCCGGGGCTGCCCAGATGGCGTCGGGTGTTGGCAGGGCAGGCGCGGCAGTGCGCGGCCCCCTCCACGTCGGCGTACCCACGGTCGCAGGGCAGGCACAGGGTGAGGCCCGGCTGCGGGGTGTAGTGGCCGCGGGGGCACGGGGTGCAGTCCGAAGTGCCGGGGTTCAGGGCCGTGCCCTTGGGGCAGGGCACGCACTCGCCCAGGGTGACGTTGAAGCGGTGGCCGTCGACCGCGCACTCGAGGGGCCGGTTCGAGACAAAGGGCTGCCACAGCGGGCGGTTGGCCTTGAGCCAGGCGCACGCGGCCTGTGTGTGAGAGACGCGGATGGGGACAGGGGCACTGCCGGGCCAAAACTAAGCCTACGTTCACCTCTTGTCTTAACCGGTTGTCCCTTTTGTATGGCAATTGGTCATAGGGTTGAGCATGACCAGCAAGTCAGTACACCAAGAAAGAAGGCGTCACCATCATGTCAAACTTGCCTTGCTTGGCAGATGCTTGCCGCATCCCATGCTCTGCCCGCCGCAATCACACTGGGCCCCTCTAGCGGGAGCAGGACTAAGGACTAACCCCGCAACTGAAAGCCCGATCTCCCCGGGAGGGGGGCAGGGCTGTCCCGAAGGGGAGAAAAAAAGAAAAGGGTTCAGAACGCCAAAAGAAACCAATGCTCATGGGACCTTCTCTACTTCAAAATTTGGCGGTTGGTGGCGTTAGGTAGTTGGGGGTTTGTCGGGGGCACGGGGATGACCTGCCGCGCATCCAAAGTGCCGTGCCCGGACTTGTGCAGCCGCATCAAATTGCGGTAGTCGCTCATGCGGAGCTGGAAGGCGTTGAAGAACCGCAGGAGGTCGCTTCCCTCGGGCACGCTGCGGCGGCTCATCACGTTGGTCAGCATGTGGTACGGGAGGTTGCAGTCGTTGCGGCCCAGCCGCGGGTTCGGGTGGGCGCGGTCCACGCAGTCGCGCGTGGGCTCCCGCAGGGACACCAGCACCGAATCGATCCGGGCCGATAGCGGGTGGGGCTCCCACAGATGATAGAGGATGGGCTCCCTGGGGCATGGCCAGGCGCAGGAGGAGGACCGGCACAGACAATAGCGAGGGGCGGGCGGGGCTTCAACTTTGGGGGGGGGGCGGGGGTGGGGGTCGATACAGCCCTCTGGCTAGACCCCCCCAAAAAAACAAAGGGCTCAATTGACAGATCCCCCGAAATCCTATCGAACGGACCCCCGGGCTCCGGAGGGGACCCAGGCCAAAATTCGGCAAAAAATGAAAATGGGGTTTTTGGAATCAGCGCGTCGAGAGGGTTCAGAAAAGGAATCATTTGCCGTGTACTTTGTGAAAAAGCAATCGACCATTTTCAATGCCCAAACAAAAATTTCCGCGCCTCTGGCGCCAGATTTCATAATAACTGAGTAATGATACCGTCAATTGAGCGCCTTTCCCGAACCCAACTTCCCCAGTGGAGGAGTGCAGGAGGACGGTTGGCAGTGGGGGCCTGTGGGTCGTGTGGAAACAAACACCAGAATGATGTGTGTCCGCGCCCGGCGATGTGCACCCGTGCGTGTTAGAGGATTGGCGGGCCCGCCAGCGCAGCCCCTGCCACTGCCCCTGCCCCTGCCCCAGAGCACCGTCCTGCCAGACCGGTATTGCGACCCCCTTCTTGACTCAGGTCACACAGGCCAGGCAGCACTCCCCTCTCACGTAGAGAGAGAGAGAGAGAGAGAGAGAGAGAGAGAGAGAGAGAGAGAGAGAGAGAGAGAGAGAGAGTTCGGCCCTCCTGGACGATGGGTGCCCGCGCTCGACAGCTCACTCCTCGGTGCACTCGAGCTGGGGCCACGTCTCCCTCGTAGCCCTCGCACGGCGGCAAAGCTACGGAGTCTCCGGTGCCGCAGGTCGGGGGTTCGAGCCCGGCTGGCCCCAGAGGCTGACCAGCGGGGCTCCTGTCCGCTGGTCCAACAACGGGGAGGGTAAAGGCAAAGTGCTCGGGCGCTCTCCGAACTCCAGCGTAACCGTGATCCCTACCTGCCCCTCGCAGCATCCCTTCCGGCTCGCGGGGTCACAGTCACCCTAGCGCCTAGGACACTGCGTTCCGCCCCCACCGGGATTCGAGCCAAGCACCTCTAGTTCAGGCGTCACGTGCATGACCGCTGAACTACGCGACCTTCTTCCAACAACGGGGAGGGCCACCAGCACCCCGAGGGGCTTGCTCCGAGGGGGGGGGGGGGGCATGGCACCGACCTGAGGACCAAGGAGGCACAACTGTGCTACCCCTGAGCACAAAAGGCTGGTGCCCTCTCACGTAGAGACACTCATGGGGGGCACCAGGCGGTTGGGTCCAGCACTCAAACACAGTGGCCGCAGCCACATCACAGCCGCCGCTGCAGGGGCATACTTCGCAGAAACAGTGCGCAGGAGCTCGGCCTCGAAGTTGCGTCCGATGTAATTGATCGTGAAATTCAGCCCCAGCGTCGCTATGGCGCTCTCATACCACCCGGGCTGATAGGTTGCGAACGACGCCACCATTTCGCTGCAGTGCGCACTGAAGGACCCGTCTGGCGTTCGGCACTGAGGCGGCACAAACCTGCAACAGTGTGCGGTTGAGTGCGGGCACAAAACTGGGGGGTCCAGGGTGCACTGGCCACCCTTGGCCCCCCAAAAGGGGGTGTAAAATCTGTTGCTAAATACACCACCTCGGTGACCCTGACCCTGACCAACGGGGATGGTGGGGTGTACTTCAGGATCCCTGTGGAGGAAAGAGAGGGGGCGGGGAGGGAGGGGGGGCAGGGAGGGAGGGAGGGAGGATTTGGATTTGGATTTGGATTTGGATTTGGGGGCCAATCTTTAGGCTCACAGGCCGTCTGGGGTGACGCACAATGGTGCTCCCGACGACTCTGCATATTGGCCGGCCATGCCATGTGATGCACACCCAAGCCCGCGACGGGCCTCTCCCACTGGTCCCCCCTGGGCCACGCTAACCCCCAGCAGCGATGAGCCACGCCCCGCTTGCCACGCAAGGCGCGCTCGGTGCTTGCCGTGGCCGTGCACACAGTCCTTGACGGACTGGCCCCCCCCGTCGCCCTGACCAAGGCACGCCCAGGTGCATGGCCATGCTGCGCCTTGCCCGAACATGCCTCCGGGGTGGCAGTTCCCCTCCGTCGGGGGCCTGCCCAAAACATTTCGGAAAAAGTGTGCCCCCGCCCCCTTTGACCGGCGCTCTCCTGCGGGCCACGTGGTCCGCCGCTGGTGACTTCCATGCCCCCATGCCCCCGTGGTCCGCTGTCGCGAGCATCCCGCCCACTCTCCTTGCCACTTGCACCCTCCTACCCTGCATGAGCACTGTGTAGGATGTTCAGCGGATATCGCATCGTCTCGTGAGTATCTGGTGTCGTGCAGGCTGGCGCTAGGGCGCCAGCAGTGGCTGGTCATGCCCACGGAGGTGGACCCTGCCCCCTCGGCAGTTGGGTGACACTGGGGCCTTTCTCGGAGGCACCAGCAATCCCCGCCCGGGGCGGCTGGTAGCGCCCGACCTAGGGCATGACCGACGTTGAAGGTGTATGATGGTGGGGGGGTTTTGGCATGACGCCATGGTGTGATGATCTCGTCTGCAGCTGGCGGCGCCTACTGGCCGATCGCCATTCGCTGCCCTTCCCTTGGACCCTTTCCCTCCATAGGCGGTGGTGCCCATCGGCTTCTCACCACCCTTTGACCTTCCTCTTCCTCCCTGCCCTAACCTTCCCTCTCCCCTCCCCTTTCCCTTCCCTTGGCCTTTCCCTCCGTAGGCCGTGGTGCCCATCGGCCTCACCACACTCCTTCCCTTCCCTTTCCCTTGGTCGGTTGTGCCAACGGAGCCCCCGGACTTGCCCTGTTTCACTTCTCTGCGTCGAGTCCACGCAGAGGAAGGCAACTGCCTTCGCCGTTGGCCACGTGCGTCCAAGCGGCCATCCCAAGCCGGCGGTGAGGTACCTCTCCCCAACGGCGGCTGGTGGGCCCTGGGATGGCCACTTGCGGGGTCGTTTCCCCGACGGGGGCACATAACAACCTTTCTCCTCCAAGTTCCCGCGCTCAGTCCATCCTTTGGCGAGCGCAACACAAACCCCCTACCCTCTCCTTCATGCCTTTGCTGCGCTGATGGGGGTTGTGGGGTGTGCGTGGGTGCACGGGGGAGTAGGATGTAGCGGGTGACGTGGGGTGGGCCACTTGCCGTCGTTGGCCGCCCACTTCGTTGCGCGACTCCCCAGACCACCTCAACATAGGAGCGAGTTGTTGTTGGGTTGGGGGGGGGTTGGAAGGTTTGGGCTAGGCCGCAGAGTGTTAGGGGAGAGGGCGGGGTCAGCCCACAGGGTGCACCGGGGGGCGCGTCCTCCTTGTGGCGGACGGGGCTCTCGCAGCCACCCCGAACGGGGGACGACCTAGGCTGGGCAGCCTAGTTGGGGAGAGCCGTGGGGTCCTAGCAACGGTCCACTCTGGCGTATCCACTATGTCGTCCAGCCTGTGGGCGGCGGAGTGGGCTGGCAAGCTGGACGCGTGGGACTTGGCGGCCTCCCTTGGGGTTCTGCCGTGTGGGGTGCCGTACAAAGGGGTCGGTGGCTTGGCCTCAAGCGGCCAGGATGCTGCTGGCTCTCACCATGAAGACGTTCACATAGCCCTTGATAGGCCCCTCGCGTGGCCCTGTGGCAGGAGCCTGACTAGGGCCCGAGGCCCCCATGTTGCCCCAGTGTCATGGGCGTCCATGTGGCGCGTGGAGGCACCAGCGCTTGAGGGGGGGGAGGGTATGGTATGGTATGGTATGGCATGGTATGCCCTGCGGTCTCGGGGCGGCGCATCCCCCGCCCCTCACGTTTCCCGTTAAGGGCCCGGGGTCAAGGCAGCAGCCGGGGGGGGAGGGGGGGGGGGGGGGGGGGGCTGCCCTCACCCTACTGGGAGGCACAGGGCCATGGCGCGCCTTTGCGGCCGCATGTCGTACCGTCGGTGTTGTGTGTCAGCTGGGTTGGTCGCTGGACGGCACACTGGTGCAAGGGGGCTTCTCTTTTTTTTTTTTTTGTAACTCGTGACCGAAGTTCCACCAAGTGTCCATTGAGAGTACACATAGCACGTCATGGGTAAGTGACAGGGCCAACTTTGGGTATGGGTTTGGTATGACCTACCCTCACCAAGACGGCTGCGGCGGGGTGGCGGGAGGAACGTGCAAGGGGGCTTCTCCTGGTGGCCGAGGCACAGGACCAAGGTATGGACCCCATTCCCGCTGACACTAGCACGGCGGCTTGTCACCAGCTACAACCAAATCACCTGACCGCCGCACTGGGACCACCACCCTCCTGTCGTCCCCATCCCCCTGGCGCTGGTGCTCTCGCAAGCCCTAGCCCACCAATGACACTAGGAGTGGCGGCAGCTCCGGTTCCCCCCCGTGCTCTAGGGAAAGGACCTGAGAAGGACCTGTCGTCCGTACCAACAGGAGAGAGGAAGCGCGGGAGTGTGGGGAGGGGTGGGCGGGGGGCTGGGCGGGCAGGTGGGGGAAGGGGCACCCTTGGTGTGGTTGGGGCGCGCCAGCTCTCCGCCGGACGTGCCTTCGCCCGATGTGAGGCACCCCTGCCCGGCTGAGGGCCCCGCCCGCAACCGTGAGGCCCTGAGGGGAGCCGGCTGGGCACCAATGCTCTAAGGAGGGAAGGGTCACCGCCCCTTCGCTACTTCGCCACCAGCAGGCACAGGGCCATGCGCACCCGTGTGGCCGCCCATCACTCCCATTGGCGTCGTCCACCCGTTGGGTTGGTCGACGACTGGCGCTCTGGCGAGCGGTGGCTTGCCCTGGTGGCCGAGGCATAGGACCGGGGTACGAGCCCCACCCCCACCGACACCAGAGCGGCGGTCAGTCACCTCCGGTACCGCCCGACCATCGCGCCAGACGCAGCCCTTCCCCCGGCCCCTAAGTTCGGCGCCAGTGCCTGTGCTCCGCCCCTTGCGCGGCTCACGCTCCCTGCCTGTCCTAAGGGTTTGGGTTTTCCTTGTCTGGGCGATAGGGGATGGGGGGGAGGGGGCGGCAAAAGCCGCCTTCCCTGTTTTCTGGTCCCCAACGGGTGGCCAGCCCACGGCCTGCACCCTTGCTTTGTGGTGGCTTAAATTTGGGCCGACTGAGGGAAGGAGGGACGGGGGGGGGGGGGGGCATGATGTCAGGTTTTGAAATCACCGGCATAGTCCTGACCCTGTGCCCGACTCAATCAGTTCAATCTGTAACTCCATTCTGCACCACACACTTGAACCAGCTCTGCACCGAATGTTGCCTTGAGGTCATCGTGATCACACGGTTTTCGAATGTTTCTTGGGCAGACTGGGTTAGGGGTGGGAGGGAGGGAGGGAGGAGGGGAGGGAGGGCACAGCACCTGCCTTTATCACAGGCAACTTCAGGGCCTTCCATGTTCCAGCTGGCGGGCTTTGTGCAGAAGTAGTTGGTGGCGTTGCAGGGGGTGGCCTTGCTGCGCAGCTCACAGGGCATGGTGCCGTCCTCGTGAAACAGCCTCCGGATGGCGTGCGTCTGTGGCACAATGGAAGCACCGGGAGGCAGCGCAGCCAAGAGGCAGCAGCGGTGCCCGGACCAGGAGTCAAGGGCTGACAACACTTCCGTCCGACCTTTTTCAGATTGGGCATCCAGTTTTTACGGGTTTGAACCCCATTTTGGGCACACTGTTTCTGTTTTTTGGTGTGGGGGCAAAATGAAGCCAAAAACAGGGCCTACCCCGGCAAAACGCCCAGACGTGGGTTTGTGGGGGGTCTCTTCCGTCCACAAACTGGAGTTTCAAATTCTGGGTACCACGGCAAGAGAATACCCCCCCCGTGCGGTGACACGTGGTTGTGTCAAGTGATGATTGCGATCAAGGAGATTGCGAAAGCACCAACATGCACAGCCAAAGAAAAGAGATCAAGGCTGATCACGGACCGGAGCGACCGGCCCTAGGCGCCTTTCACCAAAGTCTGTAACCAAAGTCGTGCGTCGGGACAATCTGCATATGCGCAGTGAAATGTTGCCCGCTCAGACTGGGCCAGCCATGCCATGAGTTGCAGACTATCTTAACGCACTGCCAGGAATCGACTGTGGTGTCTCTTACAGACATACACCAGGTCTCAAACGTCAAACAGGCCGGGGGGCTCATGCGAACACCGCAACAGGTGGACCAGTCACCACACCAGTCAGTATGGGGACCACTGTGGGGTATGTGCCATGATGCATATCTATCGTTATCCCATGTTGCATAAACACGCAGCCAGTGCTCTAACTTGGTACGCACAGTAGTTTTGCTACAAGGCATGTCGTGGGAGATGTATGTAATCCAGCGCTGGCTCAACTCTGCATTGTGCGGTGTATAACTCAGCAGCCGGTGTAGGGACTTTTGATAGGCTCTCACCGTCATGGTACGTTGGTGGTGGCACAGTAAACTGATCTGCAGCCAGGCCAGGCAGCTGCGGATAACAAGAACTCAGCCCAGGATTTTAGGAAAACACGGCAATTCATCAAAACTCCGGTGAAGAGGTTCGCTAAGCTTGTCTCATTTACAGCCCACGGTGACTGTAGGGGAGCTCCCTGCTTTAAACTCCAATCTGGTGTTAGTGCAGAAGGGTGAACATAGACCTCTCCGTATCCGTCACCCCCCCCCCCCCCCCGGCTTATCCCCCCCCCCCCCCCGCTTATACCCCCCCCCGGAGTTGTAGCATTCTAGATGAAAATTTCTTTCCGGGGGTTTACGGCGGGGGGTGGTTTATAAGTGGGTGGGGGGTATCATCCCAGAGGTAGGAGCATGTTATACTCGTCTGTAACTGGCATGAAAACGGCTTTAGCTGATGCAATCTAAGCCAAGGTTGACCTCACCAATCAGTTGAATTTTCGGTCTGGACGCCTGGACACCTGGTAGCCTGACCTCGGCTAAAAAGAACACACCTTGACCTTATGGTCGTGGGAACACTTGCTACGTGGGCCTCCATTGGGCGATTGGGCGAAGAGTGCCCTCTTCACAGCACATGGGCCTCAAGACATGTACGAAAAGGCAGTTATCAACTCACCTTGTCAAGGGCTGGGTGACGTCATGACCCCCCCTTGGGTGGGGGGGCTTTGTCCACGACACATCCAGGTTGTGTGGGGTGATGGTTCGTAGTCCAGGGCACCTGTTTTGTAGAGGGTTGGCTCTTGGACGCTTGAATTTTCTACATCAAAACTCACAATTGTACACATTTCACTTTTTGGCTGACGTGACGACATGTTGCTGCAGGACCGGCGAAGTGAAACTCCACCCCCGTAGGCAGCAGCAGTCATTCTGATGCAGAATTGTGGATTTTCCGGCTATCAGGCCGGCATGCTGGGTGCCACCATCTGAGCCCACCTTTTTGAATCTGAGGAATGCAAAAAGGAAAAAAACCAGGTTTCAACGCTGGTTGGGAAAGTGGGGTAGCTGGGTGGTCTACCAAAACCAGAGGCGAGGAGATAGAGGAGATATGTGCAGTTCTTGTTCAATCGTACCAAGGGAGACCACATCAGGTGCAAATATGCCAAATAGAAAGCACGTCGCTTCAAAGAGGCGAGATGCAAGATGCCCACCACCCGGCCGCGGGTGCGGAGACCATTCATAGAAACAAAGGGGCTCCGTTGGAAATCAGTTGCCAAGCCCTGACATGTGTCGGCTCGACCGCTGCCCTGTGTTGGTGACCTTTGCAGGGCCAAAGATGTGATAATTGTGCAAACGAGGGGCATGAGGGGCCTGGGGAACCAAAGGAGTTGAAATCCAAGGAGATGGGTTAGGTCGACGGTCTCCCTCTCTTAGTCCATTGTGCTGTGCCCTGCTGAAGAAGAACATCTTCAATCGCCAAACTTCGATCCCCCACCCAGCCCAGGAAGCGCCACTGGTGGGCTACAGCGCACGGCGCACCTTGAGGCCGATCCAAGTGTCCACCAGAGGATGCGGGCCTACCATGTACCGCGGCACGTAGTATCCGGTGCGGCAATACGTTCCCAGCTCCGAAGAGTAGATGGCCTGTTTGGGGTTGGCAACAAACTCCTGCGGGGGGAACCAGAGCTCTACATTGATGTCCAACTGCCCACACGCAACCCGGCGAACCATATCAGCGGTGACGAGGTACGGGGCGTAGACCACCTGCAGCAGACAAACAAACAGGGCGCCGCACACAGGCACGGCACAAAGCGAATCCAAACTGCCGCAGCTGATTCGCCGGGGCCACAGCAGTTGGGAGCGGCTGTGTTGCGGGCTGTTGATGGCCTGGTGGGTGGCGTTCCACCGTGCGGCCGCCCTCCCAGTCCTCAGCCCGGTGGCGATCTGCCCCGTTGCTGAATGTTTTGAGGCCAAACACGCGCCGCGTGACTCTGTGGTGGTCGCCAGACTCCCCAGACATTGTTCCGCCAGGCTCATGCATGAGTATGCACAGTAACACGGTGCCACCTCCTCAGCGGGATGGCTGTGCTGGAGCTACACTTGTACCCATACACAAGTGACCAGCGTCGCACCAGCAATGTCAAACGGGGGCACCGGTGGACCTGCAATAGAAAAATTGTGCTACCTTGTGCAGACATGGTTTTGGATGGTGGAGATGCACGTGCGGCATGTTTCATTGGATATGCAAGAAGTTGTGATCAACTAAGCTCCGGTTTTATTTCCTGCACAACACATGGACCTCAAACATCATCCAAAGGGTATTCACTGCAGAGGCCACTGGTTGCCCTAGAGCTAGGCATGGCGGCAGCAAACGGGCGCCGGAGAATGAGAATGCAGAGAAGCCGACTGGCAAAGAGCGGCAACTATTGACAGGATGACACGGCAAACCAAAGGTGAGAATCAAGGGGGGGATCCTTGCACTGCGCGCGCATGTCGCGCTACTTCTAGACTAGGTCCTTCCTAAAGAACCCCCAGGCACACCCCTTCTAAATGCCCCTACATTTACGTCACACAAACTACCCTAGCTAAAGACAAATGCAAGCTACCTTCCCCTCGCATGAGACATCATGCAAAATGCGGAAAGCCATACACATATCCTCTTTTCTGTTCAATTGTCAACTAAGTAGAAAATCAGAATGCTCCGGAGTGGTGGCATTTGAAAGCTCACTCACCCTACCAGCTAGTGCCAAAGCCTCGTATGTGTCCACCTCATCCTCAACTGGACTGGGGGGCAAAGTGGCTTGCAGGAGGGAATCCACGTCAACCTCCGGTTTCCACTTGTGGTACAACCACGCATCCTCATCAGCAGTGATGTGGCCTCGCATGGGGCATTACACTGTGGTCAGGCAAAACCGGGGAGTCCGTCACCCCAACTCAAGGGCTGACATCAAAGTGTGGGAGCCCATGGTGGAGATGAGCAAAAAAATGTGAAAAGGGGTGGAAATGGGTGAAAGTGGGTGAAAATCCAAAAATGCCATATCCCCAACGTGGAAGAAGCATCAAAACCTACGCTAGGGGCAACAATGATGCCCCTAGTATCACAAAGTATGGGTCTCCAGTACGGCTAGACGCCCAAATAGTTGCACTGCGCCCGCACTGCGCTTGAGGTGCCCCTAAGGGCTGACTTGAGAGGACAAGAGGAGAGCATGCGACGAGGGGCCAGAGGGGTTATTGTGGCACCTTGTACCCCAGGAACTCTTCCAGCAGGATCCCGTACACTAACGTAGCCATTTGTTGGGTGATCCAAGTGCCCGTTGCCAGCCTCACTCCATGTGGCATCTCCCACATCCGTTGTGCACGTCTCTCGGCTGTAAGCCCCAATTGCTCCTGCATGAGAACACGCACGTACACACACACACACACACACAGACACAGACATACACACACACACACACACACACACACACACACACACACACACACACACACACACACACACACACACACACACACACACAACGCAAACACACACACGCAGAGACGCACGCACGCACGCGCGTGCGCCTACACACACACACACACACACACACAAACGCAAACACACACACAGAGACGCACGCAAGCACGCACGCACGCGTGTGCGCCTACACACACACGCACACAATTGAGGTGTTACGTTCCGTATGAGCCCTAGGACAGGCAGGGCTGGTCGCGGGATGAATTCCATCATGCCAACCAACACCGGACAACGGAACAACCTCGGTACCCCCACACCAATAACCCATGTACAGGTGGGAGCTGGTGGATCACATTTGACATCCGTGCAGATGCGAGCTTGAACTGACCGCGCTCTTTGCAATTTGGAGCTCCATGTCGTGCAGGAGATGAGGAATGAGTAACACTTGATCCAACCACCATTAGCGAGCGCCGTCTGAAGGGTGCGTTCGTTGAGTTGTTGGGGAGGAGATGCACAGACAAAGACGATGGGAGGGGCCATGTTCCGTGGCCAAAGCAATGTGGGGCAACGCTTAGCAGGATAGTTTTTTTTTGTACGAAGGCCCATCATGGGACCCTCAAAGGGCCAGCAGATTCCTGGCAAAAGGAGGGCAAGGCGAAGCAATGGAAGAAATTCCTCAGTCACTTGGCAAACTGACTGCAACCAGCGGCTGCAGCGTAAACCCAGAATTCACAGGGAACAGATACGGAAAAGAAAACACCAGCATCTGCTCCCTGATGCTGGTACCCCCCCCCCCCCCTTGAAATCTCCCCTCTTTTGTCGGGCCGGTTCCCCCCTTAGGGGGAGGGGGACGGTCACAAAGTGACGGTGCCCCCCCTGGGGGGGGGGGGGGGCGCACCACACAAATCTGTACCATAGTATCACAGTGTAAATCAGCTTCGGCGCCTTTGGCGCCTTGTAAAAAAATTCTTCGGCGCCTACTATTTCCTATGCTGGGCCAAGGTGACCCTGGGGGGGGGAGGATTTCAAGGGGGGGAGGATTTCAAGAGGGGGGGGGGGGGTACACGGCACACTGAGAACCAAAGGGCAACCTGCAAGTCCTGCCATTCAGTTTCTGTGAAGCAAGTCTCGCATTCACGAGGCTCCAGGATTCCATTCAGACAAGCCACAGGGTCCTGGAGGACGGACACAGAAAACTCCTTGTCAACCTGTTGGCAAACCTCCGGCGGGACGTGTTGAGCCCGGAAGCAGTGAAGAAGCAGTAGAAGAAATGTCGGCAGCCATTTGGCGCCCATGCAAATCCCCCGCACCAAATCGGCACACGGCTCCTGAAGGCAATGCAGGACACATGTGTGGAGGCCCATCCGCCCTCCAAAACCCCTGCTGCTCATCACCACCTGTCCAGGCCCTGCTTAAGTCCATTGTCAGGGACCTATCATACGTAATGCTGTGCCCCGAAGGCAATGTACCTACAATGCCTTGTTGACATTTATTGGGTTGAGCAAAGGGTGTACAGGGCTCTGAGTCCCTTGGTGGGCATGGAACAGAGGCGAGGGTGACACTGGGCTTTAATGGATGTTGTTGCACCGCACACGCACCGTGCACGCACCGCGTCTGAACTGTGGCAACTATTAGTGGTCAAACACAGGGTGAACCCAGGGTGAACCTGGGTGAATCATCCCAAGATGCACCCACCCAAACAGCCGATAGAACCCTAGAAAACCTTAGTTGCAAGCACAAGACCTGTCTTCCCAGGGTTTGTTTCATGGTTGCCAATAATTCCCAAAGGCTTCTGGGTAGTTGTTGGTTTATTCCTCTATCTATCACCAGGAACTTCCGCAGGTATACCCGAAGTTTGCACCGCGTGCACACATTCTCAAGAGCGCCCTCTTAAATTGCCAGACAGACAAGTGAAGCCACTGGACAGGTAGGCTCAAACATTCGAGGCACATACCCCCTTGCATACCAGTTCATACACCCGGAAGTAACAATTGGCACACCACTTAGCTGTTGTGGCACCCCCTCCCTGCCTAATGGGGCCATCCAGGGGGGTGGTCTGGGACTAGTTCTAGGCCGTGTGGGCCTCACCCCTGTGGAGGTAGATCGTCGGTGGGCCAGATTCCAGGGAAGGCTACGCCATCTGAATGCAGATGTGAGGGCAACAGCCCTCAAGAGGCTACTTAGGAGGTGCTTCACTGAGCGAACTGCCCACATCCGCTTGTGCTATGGTGAGTTTTCTACTCTGCTTGTTCATGCTCCCCACGGCTGGCTCTCACGCTGCTTTCCGCTACTCCTTCTCCTTTGTCCTGCCGCCACCCTGCCGTCTCCATGGCTTGCCAATCACACCACAGGATGCAACAACCACCCGCCCATGCTGCACTCTTAACCGGGGCCCTATTACAACCGCTCCCAATGTATTACTTTGCAGATAGGAGGCATGTGTGCTAGGCAGGGCGTGCCTCCTTCCCAGGGCTAGTGCAATGACGTTGGCCCTCAGGACTGCCAGGCGCTCCGTGCCCTTGATTTGGACCTTCCGCAATCTGAGGAGCCGGCCCTCTAAGGCTGGGCCATGAGCAACGGATATTGGGCTCACACATGCCCCCGTGACACAGGCATATGGCCATAGCCACAACTCACAGTGCATTGTTTTGCCTTGCTGCACTGCAGTGCAAACCAGACCAGTGCCGAATGTTGCCTTGAGGTCGCCGCACAAGACGGCTATCGAATGTTTCATGGGCCGTCTGGGTAAGCTCTCCCCCCTCCCATTGGCGCCTCTAAGGCTGGGGGAAGGGGGGGTTATTCGCGCAGTTGATGGGGTGTGCTCAGGCTAAGACCACACACCAACATGCCCCTCAACTTTTTGGGCCCTGTGAGGGGTGGGGGGCTGGGGGTGGGTGTGGGGGGGGATCAATCGGTATCGATCGACTGAATGTCCCCGTGGGTGTGGGGTGGGGTGGGGTGGTCCTCGAAGGGGGTGGGGAGCCGGGCTGGGGTCCCCGGTACCCCAACATACATATCTGAAAATGATCCCCTCAGCGCGCTGATCATTTTGAATGCAGATTTGTGGGTTTTTTTTGGAAAAATGTTTCCCCCACTGACCTCACCCTAGCCCAGGCACTAGTCGGTTGCATTATACGTCTCACGGAACGCTTCAATCAGTTTGCTGCTGCACACTCACAATGCGTTCAATCAGTTTGCTACTACACACTCACGGTGCATTCAATCAGTTTGCCGCTGCACACTCACAGTGCAGTGCAGACATCCTGATGCTGCACACTCAAAATGCAGACAGTTCTGACAGACTCCTGGCAGATCGGGTTGGGCGGGGGCCAATGTCTTGTGATGGCAACACAGAGCACAACCCCCACAAAAACTGCATGGGGGCAAGACACAAAGGCGAGCTGTGGTCTGGTCTGATAGGGGGGGGGGTCAGACATGTGGGGCGAGGCTCTCTCACGCAAACCCGGTATAGCACCCCTCCCCCCATGCCAGACCGCAGTTTGCCCCACTGACCCTCACCCTAGACCCTGCACTGGTCGGTTGCATTCTACGTCTCACAAAGCTATTCAATCAGTTCGCTGCTGCACACTCACAGTGCAAAATGCTAGCACGCAAATGTGTGCCCCCCCCCCCCCCCCGCTTCCAGCACCGCCCCCCCCCCCCCCGAGACCCAGTCAAGAAAAGACCATGGCGCCGAAAGGTCGCCGAAACCAAACTCAATTGAGTTCCAAAGCACCAACGGAGGCATGGAAGTGCCCCCCCTCCCTGCGCGGTTTGCAGGCAAGCTGCCCCAGAAGCAAAGGAAAAGAATGCACAGCACAGACACACAAGCACGACGCACACATGCGCACACACGCGCAGACGACGAGATGGTAGGCCAAAAAGCTGCAGCTATACACCAACCAAAAGAGAGAAGGAAATGTGCTCCACACCCGAAGGCATGAGGCATTGGGCACAAATGCCTCGACAGGCAGTTGCACAAGAAGAAAGAACCTCATGAAGACAGGCATGGGTGGCCCAAGGTGCCAGAGCGTTGCCGCCCCGAACTTGCCGAAGGCGTGGAACCATAGGGCTGGGTAGGACGACCCCTAGAGGAGCCCCGCGGCCGACGCCTCGAGGTCGGCCCAGGACCCGTGGAGCGACACCGTGGCTGGCAGCCTGGTCTGCTGACGGAAGTGGGCAAGGAATTTGGCCCACGCCCTCGGGTAGGGCCGGAGTCTACCAGCCCCGCCTGGACTTCTCGCCGTAGAACTATAGCATGTTAGGGAACTGCTTATTGGGCACAATATCAAGTGCTTCCCCAACGTGAAACCACGCCGCTAGCCATCCCCGAGATGGCAACGAACTCCCACTCAAGGACCGAGGTCGCCGCTCCTGCCATGACCGCAAAGATTGTAGGCGCTCCCCACTCTAGCACCCAGGGCCGGCCCCCGGGTTGATTTGCGTGATGGCCTTCACAAGGAGGTGCTCCGCGAGAAGATGGTCGGCCGTAGCCACTCGAGCTTTTTGAGCGCCCGGACGGCCGCAAGGGTGCCCTTGAGTGAAACGTCCGTCGTGACCTCCCACACATGCTGCGGGAGGAAGACCTAGACGATGAAGCGGACACTGCAGCCGGGCTCCTGCCTTGCAACCCTCGCGAGCCGCCTAAGATGCAGCCATAGTTCTCTACTGTGCAGTCTCTCCGGGCTCGAAACGCCGATGCGGTGAAGCTGTCCCCGAATGCTGCTTCACACGCATTGCACCACAGAGCGACGAGGTCCTCCCCTGAGGCGCCCGCGTGCTGTCATTTTAGGGTGAACACACCCGAAGTCAGCAGGCTCCCAACGCCAATGCGGCCTCCGCAATCAGCACAGGGTGTCTTGGGTGGCCCGTCGCACCAAACCAGCACCCCTTCCCAGTTGCGGAAGTGCTTGACCCCGCCCCGCGCTATGAAAGCGGACGACAAGGAGGTGGACCCGTAGCTAGGCGAATCGGAATTGTAGGACGACCCCTTGGACACGGGGGGGGGGGCGTAGCATCGGGCCATACGCCGACTCCTTCCCACTCTCGGACCACTTTCATGGGGGGGGGGGGGGGCTAGGTTTTGGGGGGGGGGAGGGGGGCGGCCAAGAAAGGGGGGGGGGGCTTCATACCCTGACAAATATGGCATAAAACGACCGCCTCATTGCGCTAATCACTTCAAAGCACGCATGTTGGAGAAAAAATTTTGAAACAAGGGGGGGGGGGGCATGGTAGGTGGTACTTTTGTTTAAGGGCATAACACCCCCGAATCAATTCCCCCTGCATTCTCGCGGATACCCAAAGAAAGGGGGCAAAATCAGAATTGGATGCCTAACCCCTGCCTTCTGGGAGGCCCACAAGTGGGCGGAAATGCTACATCACCCCTGCATTCTCGGGGATCCCCAACAAAGGGGACAAAATCAAAGCAAAAAAAAGAACAAAAACAAAAATTTTCCCATGGTGTCCATAATCCTGCCTACAGTCCTGCAAACTGACCCCGCTGGGGTTTGAATCCGGGACCTTCCAGTTGCTGAGGCACTGCTTTACCCACTAGGGTATGGCCCATCTCTGACACACCTCTGCACAAGGGTGGTATTGATATTTGGTTCAATTTGGTTTTCATCCACTATTGGGTTCTCCTAAAAAAGCTGAGTATTTTGAGTATAGACACATGGGGTGAAAACCCATTTTTTCAGCCTCTACTAAGTCAAGCAAAATTTGCTTAGGGCGCCTTTGGCGCCCATGGTCCGGCACTTCTAGGCCAAAACCCAGCAAGGAAGGGGGGGGGGGTCAGCGTAAAGGGTCCGGTCCCGGCGCCCCCCCCCCCCATGCCCTTGGAGTCGTTCGAATGTGTCCGCCCCCTTTTTCCCGGTGCTTGTGCCTCTTTTGTTGCTTCTTCTCTTTCCCGCGTTGCTCCCTATGTTGCTCCGGCGTCGCACTTGAGGACAGTGTCCGAACTCTTAGGGCCAATGGAGGAACCGGGTGATCGTGCTGCAGGCTACACAATTTTTTTTCGGCGATTTTTTTGCCTTTGTGTCCAGATGGGGGCATCTGCGTGTTTCCAGACAATCTTGGAGGCCTTGGTCGACAGCAGTCCAATGCTACAACTGTCCCACAGCTCAGTGTGGTAGCGGACATGACACATAGTTAGGGTAAGCTAAATCTGAAACCATGAAATGTAGCGGGAACTGCCACGCCGGTAGGCATCCCAAGGTGCTACTGGAGCACATAGAAGACTGAAG
The DNA here is from genome assembly GCA_964036045.1 of Eutreptiella sp. 'Long Island Sound 2002'. Classification (NCBI taxonomy): domain Eukaryota; phylum Euglenozoa; class Euglenophyceae; order Eutreptiales; family Eutreptiaceae; genus Eutreptiella; species Eutreptiella sp. 'Long Island Sound 2002'. The sequence continues at coordinate 6,518,325 of OZ038390.1, forward strand.
GTTGAGAAGAATCAGCAGGTTGTATTTCATACACGATTGGCACCAGAGAGGGAGGGGGAGATGAGATACAGGCACAGTTGGACATTATTCGCAGAGGGGCAGAGAACATTGTTGCCTCCACTCCAGCGAAGGGACGGGTTCTAATTTTGCAAAAACTTTTGGTTCAAGCATTCCATTTCATTGCACATGCTTCAGGCGGGATTGGATTCATGTTTTGCACCTTTTTGATGTCTTTGATTGCAAAGATAGTGACCGCAATATATGATAATGACCTTGATCACTTTTATTTGTATTTCTAGAGTTGCATGGCTATGCATCTTCGCCCACTTCTTCCACTGCAGCTCTTGCGCATGCGGTGTTGCTTTTGGGGGTTGTGTGCCTACACAGCGCCTACACACACTGTGACCACAACATGTCCTCTGGGCTGTTCTGCCACAGAATGAAGACTGCAGGGTCTGCAAAGCAGATACACAGCGGCAGCCAGAACCTGGCTGCACGCAGCATCCGCTTTTGATTCAGCCAAATAATCGCAACCAATTGTGCAGTTGTGAGTTTGCCAAGGCCGCCATTGAACTGCGGGGTTCAATTCCTATCTCCGACCGTCCGCAGCAAACCATGAGTTCACGGTTGTGAAAAGATAGCCTTGTACATAGATCCCTCCGTGACCCCAGGATCCTCATCAGCCGGCCTGAGCCACCTAGCCGCCCTGTTCCTCCCACGACGCTCCACAGCTCAAAGCGCCCCCCCCCCCCCCCCCCGAACCTTCCAACTACCCTCCCAACCTCCACAATGTTGCACCACCCCCCACAACACACATACACCTCTCTTCCACCCCCCACAACCCCCAGTGACCCTCTCAAAATCTCCACAAATTGGCATGCCAAGTGCTACAGCCTGCATCAGAACCTGCAAAGTGCCCCTCGACATGACTGGGCCTGCACGTGGCGGTCAGAATTCGGGCTTGCTCAAAAACGCCCCTTCAGTGCATACGCACGCAGGCTTCCCCTTTACCACCACCCCGGTACACCTTCCCCCCTCCCCACCATCTCTGGCCTCATTGACACACCAAACCAACCCAGGCTTCCCTTTCGGCCCAGCAACCCCTGCAATACCCAAAATAACCCGCTCCCTTGTCTAAGCCCCAGCAAAAGTGACAAGGTCCCCCCGTCCCCCGGCCCCACTTACACACTCACCTCGGACCACCGAATGCGTCAAACCAGAAACCTACCATCTTCACGGCTCGCCCAAAACTACTGTCCCCAAATTCGTGCGGCATTTATTTTACTGCACTCGTTTCAGTGGGACGTACCTTGGCTTCGGCAAGGGGTGGCTTTGCTGCATATGATACTGTCTTCGATGGGCGCACTGAGGATTGTTGCGTGCAATCCATGTGCCCCCGCATTTTGCGGTTGGGCAAGGCAGACGATTGCATAGAGTGTGATCCGATCCCCCTTCCCGTGCCAGCTTCCCCAAGGTCCCTCCTGCTTTTGAATCTCCGCCCCACACCACTTCCTCACTGCCCCCTTATTCACGGCCCGTCTACGCGCATTGTGCACGACACAAGCTTGACCGTGGGTCTCCAAGCTACAAGCCAGCCAGACGCCCTAACCTCTGGTGCCCAACGCTCCTCGCTGTCACTCTGCAAAGCCTCTGACACTGCCAATCTTGGGGCGGCAAAATCCCGATGGACCGTACATGGAAAATCCTGCCGACGGTACAGAGAAGGCCGCCGGCCAGATGGACCTCAACAGCAGTTTCAGGCGGAAATCAAGACAACAGCAGCACATGAACTCCAAGGCACGCCCTGTTGCCTTAGGGGACGCGACCTCAACACAACTCATTGATGCACAGCGTCGACAGATCAGAGGCGATCCATTGACACCGCCCTTTCAGCGAAGCATGAAGTATGAAGCATGACAGGTCCGGCATTGAGGGTGACAGTGCTCTTTCCAGTGCCCAAGGGCGATGATTGGGGCACACGGTTCTGTTGTCCGGGCCACACTCCCCGTGGGGGTCGTGGCAACCTCCAGGGCGGCAGACGGGAGTCCGGTTCCCCGGTGAGGTCCATGGCGCCGAGGCCAGGAGGCAGGGAAACGTGGGAAGAGAGGAGGGGGGGAGGGGGGGGAGCTCCAGGACCCACAAGTTTGTGTACCAAAGATGGCCCGCCCAATGGCAAATTTCGTTTTTCCCCACGATGGTCACTTTGGTCTGGGGGGGGGGGGGGAGGCAGACATGTGTTGACCCCCACTGTCATCCGGACGGGCCGCTCCTTCTCAAAATTGAACCCCGCGGCCCCTATTTTTCATTCAACCAAATTATGCCCTGGGCAACACGTACGTGCACAAAAAGTTTGACGGGTGCACTTTTGGGGGTAAATGGCCTCCAAAATGATAGAGGGATGATAAGGCACAGCCACACCCGACCAAAGCATGCCATGCCATGCCATGCCAGAGGGGGGTAACCCCCCTGTTCGGGCCGTTGCGTGTTGCTTTGGGGCTTCGGATCGCAGTAGACAATGAGCCTGTCGCCCATTTGAAGAATGGCTCGGCGCTGGCGTTCATCACTTGTTTCCTGAGAGCCCTACGGCCAAGGAAATGTTAGAATGGCCGCACACCGTAGGAGGGAGGAGGCCCTCACTCCAGTCCAAAGTGTCGCATGGCAGACGCGCATTTCTGTTTGCCGTGCAGCCGGTGCCGCTCACTGCACCACCAAAGGCCGAGCTAATGCGGCCCCAGGTCGGCCTCCGGGACGATGCGCAACGCGTGCAAGGCCTCGTACGCAGGGATGCACTGATCGATGCAATCCTGGACCGCCGCGGGGCCGTCCGGAAACGCCACTTCAGGCTGCGGCAGTAAGGCCCGGGGCGGGGGAGCGGGGAGTCCCAGTCGCGTACAGTAAGCCGTGGCCACGGCCTCCGGAGCGGTGGCAATATCCGCAGCATCGACAATAATGGGCCGGCGGTCCGACGTGTCCGGACGCCCTGCCGCCTCATCCAGATGCGCCACCAGCGCCTGCATCACGTCGTAGCCCATCACCGAGGGATCAAAGGGTTGGCTGAGGCGCGACACCTCCGCGTAGACCGCCGGCACCGTCTGCCGCGGATGTGCGATGAGGAATGTGTGCCTAAAGCCCTGGAGCCATTCCGCAGTGAAGGGGTGGAGGCCGATCCGGCCTCTGATGAAGTAGCACAACTCCGAGACGAAGGCCGGCTTCTGCGCCTGCCGGGGACCCGCCTTGGCCCCGTGCTGTGCGATCCTCTGGCACACGGCGGTGGTGTGGGTCTGCAGAAGATTCGCCTCGTCCTTGGGGTAGTGGGCCACAAGGTCCCACAGGAGATCCACTTCTGGATTGCCGAATGTGAAAGGTATTGTGAATGGCTCGGCGAAGGCCTGGTGGCCGGGGAACATGTTGGCCCATGCCGAGGCCCCTACGGTGCCCGGGTTTGTCCAGAGGAAGACAGAGGGGGCGCGTGGCGTGGTGACGCACCGCCTGCACTGCGCTGTTTTGGAGCGTTGGAATGCGCGGCTCCGGAGCAAAACCATGGGATCATCGGACTACCATCCGCGACAACAGACTGAGATCATGGGCAATGGAATGGCGTTTCTCGTGCCGTTGGGAGTCCCTGCCGCTTCGTTCTCCCTGGGGGATGCGGACACAAGAGGATCTTGGCGGTTGCAGTGCTGCCCCACATGCATCCCCATGCTTCTGCCCGTTCCCTTGTCCAATGGCGTGGCAAACTGCAAACCTGCAGTTTTATCATGATTCAATGTGTGCCACTTCTCCTGTGGGTCCCAGCATTACCGCGCCACAATGCCACTGCAACCCCAAACCGTCGTGTGTCTGTGGGCCATTGCAATTGATGCCGAACTACCTTGGGTACCAAATCATTGCCGCACACATGCTGACTGCACCCCATATAAGGGGGCATCTTCGAAAAGGGGCGGGTGGGTGCAACATGGATGCTTCTTTCCCATAGATGTAACCAAATAGCCGCACTGCCCGCGCGCCGCGTCAGGTGCTCCCCCTACTACTTGGAAGTGTATAATGCTCTGTGCTGACCCCCCTATGCCCTTGCCTGTTGCGTGCAAGAATCCCCCCGCCATTCAGATGGTCTGCGTGCTCACCCGTACCTAACAACCCGGCGTTGTGCGTGCCCCAGTTTGTCATCCTCCTCCGTTATGCTGTATTTGTCCATGCAGAGTGCACAGCGGTTGTATGGCACAACACTCACCAACTTCATGGGGAGGTTCAGCATGTACCCCCTCTTGTATAAGCTACGCCAAAGTCCCGAATTAATACGGTCCCTGCGCCTACTGTAGCTTGGACACGGGCGTAGCTTGCACGCGACACATACAACTACCAACACCGGGTGCCCAGGTTCAAAAAGAGAGGATTGCATGGTGAGCTGGTGAAAGAAACGGGCATATAATGCACAAACATCCCCAAAATCAGAGCTATGTGGGTTCAAGTGGCAAACACTCACAACAAATGTGTCCATGACTCTATGTGACTGGCAAATCCGTCACCAAACCCATGTCTTATGTGGCTGCACTACGTTTGGTATCGAATTAAAATTAGGTCCCAAATTAATATGGTCCCTACGCCTACTGTAGCTTGGCCATAGAACAGTGGAAAGTTCAGCGATAGGTCCCCACCGACAGACCTACGCCCTCAATCATCAAGTATCACGCGGCGGAGCCGCGACACACATTGTCCCTACTGTAGCTTGGACAAGGGCGTAGCTTATACAAGGGGGGGGGGGGGTACTTAATGGTGGGCCAGCTCTTGATATGCAGTGGAATGAGGATGACACTATATGGGGAGCGTTTAGGTGTGCTACTTTTGGGCAAGTGCCCTGGACTTTAGTTTGGTTTCGTTGAAACTGAAACCCCAAAGCACACCAAAATTGCCATTGTACCAGCCAAATCAAGTCCAGAACCATCTCTGGATCTCAGAATTGGTGTTATGTCATGACACCAATTCTGCCAATTCAAATTAGACATCACAATGTGACACATATTGCACTTCATCAACATTTGTGGCTCCACAATTGTGTCGGTCAATGCCTTCAGCCCAACAATGTTCTTGACATTTGTCACAGGGTATGCCTGGGCCAGTGCAAGGAAAAAAGATTGCCATGTGTAAAGACTTTCCCGGACACTCACATGCCATTACTCCGCTCTCCAAAATTGGCACTTGTGTTTGGCCAACCACAAACAGTTGCCCACGGGCTGTTCATGGATGGCCCATGCTGCCCAAAGCCATGCTTCTAGTGAAACTCAGTGGCAAGCCGGATTCAGCACAAGCGTGCTGTTGTTGTGTGTGTTATGGAAAGCCCCGCTTATCCGAACAATTTGCATACAATTTGCCTTTGAGGCTCGACCACGCGAGGCTAGGGAAATTGAAAAAGCGATCTAGGCAAATGGGAGTGGGTGCGGGCACAGAGGGGGCTATGCTTCCAAACGGGCTTCTGGAGCCCCCAAGCCGCTTACCCTGCCGGCCGCCGAACCCTAGATCAGGAAGGCGTAAAGCGCTGGGACCTGGTGTGCTTGCATGTGGGCGCACAGACCGCTGCCCTCACAAATGTAGCCCCCAAACTAGTCTTCAAACACAGATAATTGTACGGGTAGGGGGGTGGGTCTCCCTTGAATGGGTTTGGAGTCTTTTCTAAGAGAAAGAGAAATCTTTAAATTGAACAACCGTAGGCTTGTACTTTGGACGTGCCATAAGGCTACTGGCTCGGATTGGCCAAATACACTTGAGTTGTTTTTCCTGCACATGAACTATCACAATTTGGCACCATATTTGGCACCAAATGCCGGCAGGCACCACACCAATGGTCCATATTGTGCCGGGCACAGGGCCGGATTCAGGCCTCAATCTACGCTGACCTCACCACCCTGGGCATCTTGAAGCAGTACCTTGCACAGGGAATTCTGTTGATGTTGGTATTTCTAACTTGCAATCGGGCACATGGCTTTCACCACAAGAAACACCTGCCCTACTACTGCCAGGTCCTGACCCTGCAAAGTGCACTCTATGCTTGATAGCTTTGCTTGTGCAGTCTTTAATCAGAAAAAAGGAGAAAAAACGATGGACTCCAGCATGTGTGCATACCATTGCTAAACTGCCACTTTAAAGGGTCGCCTGCAGTTATGTCCCCAAAGTCCACAGTGACGTGCAGCACACACACATGGCAAGAGCCACGGTGGCCACCAGCAGCACATGCCCAATCCTATTCCAAAATTTCACGGCACCTACTCACTGGCCAAAACCAAGATTTCATGGCACATTGGGAGACGAATCCCGTGAAGACTGTCATCGTGGAATCCAAAAATTGCCTGGCAAATGCCAAGCATATTTGGAAAATGCCCTGTCATGGATTTGTAGGCAACTACCTGGGTATGCAGCAGCACTGAGCCCCAAATGTGCCATGCCCCACTTCTTGGCTACCTGTGCAGCTCCCTATGGCTCCCGGGGCCAGGAGGTCTCTTCCTGCCAGGCACAGAGTACATCAGTGCCAGTTCTTAAAGGGGGGGAAACTGTGGCTTGTTGCACCTTGCGGGTTGAGAAATGGAGCTGCTCGACTTACAAAGTGCATGGCTGTGAGAAGAGGGGCCCACACACTAGGGCTGGTGGTACCTGCAGCCAGGCCAGTTTGGCGAGGGCTCAATAAGGAATGTGGCAAGCGGTCCAGAAGGGGAGAGTGTGGGAATCACTAAACACTCCCCAGCGGAACAAGAGTGGTGCTGCTTGCGACTGAGCTCTGCCAGCATGGCTTACCCTGCACCACATCTTCAGCAGCAGAGTGCTGCACCTAGGGCAACAGCAGGGTACTGTGCTCCGCGACAGCAGCTTGGTGCTGTGACCCGGCACGGGGGGGGGGGGGGGGACTACAACCGGTCCTGATGCGATGCCCCCCCCAGCTATCTGTCAAAACTTGCGGGGGGGGGGGGGGGGGGGGGGGGGGGGCTGGAGGGTATGTTGGGGGGGGGTCAGCCGTGGGGGGGGGGGGGGGTTCCCAAGGTTGGGGGGGCCTGAGCGCGACCCACTACTACCTATGTAACCACCGGCGTTCGCCCCTGAAAGTTTTGGGACTGCACTGGAGCCGGGGAAGAGCGAATGCACGATCTTCACTTCGCCACAAACGACATTTGTATAGCGCCTCGTCTTGCTAATCGGGTGCTCAAAACATGGATGGTTTGATGAAAGGGAAGCATGCACAAAAAAACTTCGGCGCCGTTGGCGCCATGGCTCCGGCACCACTATCTCTCAAAACCCCGGGGGGGGGGGGGGGGGCTGAGGGGTGTCGCATACAAGGACCGGGCCCAGCCGCCCCCCCATGTGACCCGGGCAGCTGTGGGCTGCAGTGCAGCGGCAGAATGTGTTTAGGGGTAGCAGCAGGGTGTGCAGCACGGGGTAGCAGCACAGTGCAGAGCAGTATGCACCTTGAACAGCAGCAGTTGTTGCACTCTCAGGCAGCAGCAGGGTGTTGTGCTTGCGGGCAGCAGCTATGTTCTGTGCTCTCGGGCAACCGCGGGGTGCTATGCTGCAGGGCAGCAGCAGGGTGCCAAATGCACCAAAATTGCAATGCACAAAAACTGCGACTGTGACCATTCACCTGAGAGGCAGAGCAATGCACCACACATGGGGCTTTGAAACGGCAAATTACAGCAACAGCGTTCTCCTGTGATTCGGTGTGGTGCTGTGCCAGAAGAAGCACGCGGCATCCGAGAAGCCGTGTTTGTTGGGGAAAATGGGTGAGAGGGGCGGTTAGCAAAAGATTAGTGGTAGCATTTTGGTCGACGTCTGCGGGGCTGAGTTTTGGTAGGGGTGAAAATCTGAGCATCACTGTGTTATCAATCATCATACATCCAGGGAGAGGGTCGACAGAGTGCTTGGACTGGGCTTCTCTCCCCCTCGTCCCGGTACACACTCACGGACACTTGTGATCGTGTCTCATAAGATCATGGTCTCTTTCTCTCTCTCTCTCTCTCTCTCTCTCTCTTTCTCTCTCTCTCTCTCTCTCTGTCTCTCTCTCTGTCTGTCTGTCTCCTCTCTCGCATCAGGCGTCAGAGACTTCCACACTGACCGCCCCAGAGGGTCTCGGTTTCTGACAAAAGCCAGGGAACATGGTACTATCAAGGGCACGAGCGTAATAACGTTCGAGCCATGACAGCGCTTGCATGTTCAAGAGGGTACCAGTGAAGGATACAGAAGGAGGTCTTCAAACGGCTGCACCCAACTGAAATATGGGCAGGACCCGGAGCTCTATACAAAGCACCTCTTCTGTTTTTCTCTTGGCATGCGGTGCATGCCACACACAGCGTTTTCTATGGCGACATGCATAACACGGTTACGCTGTTGTTCACGACATATTGCACAGACGGACAAAACCCGGGAGACGGTCACCGTGGCGGTGGGATTCGGCATTACCGAAGGTCAGAGGCTGGCGCACGTTCCCTCGACATCTTTGCGACGATGTCCCCTTGACAACTGCCCGGCTCTCTCCCAGCGCCACCCCCTTCCCCCCCGCCGCCCTCTCCCTGCGCTCCTCTTTCCTTCGACCCCTCCTTCGTGCAGACACCCAACGCCGCCCGTGCCAACGCAGAGACAACCCCCCCCTTCACGACTGAACCAAAATCCGCAGCGGCACTGGACCAGAAGGCCAACGTCTCCGGACGTCGCCTCCCCGCATCTGAGTGCCGCATGGGGGCCGCTTCATCAGACCCTCAAGGCGATGAGGCACCCACGCATTGGCAGCCCGCTTCTGTTATGCCCCCCGCTTCACTGACCCCCATCGAGGCCTGGGCCATCGTCGGCTCAGCTCAGACGGCAGCGGTACAGAGTGTGTGTACGGGGTCATGTGCGGAGGTGGGGGGTGGGTGGTGGGTTACCCTGTTTGGGCAGTGGGTCAAGGCCGCCAGAGAGAATCACCTTCAAAGACTCGCAGGCGTGGGCCCAGGCCAGAGCAGGAACCGCCGTGGCAGCCCCATGCCTGACCGCAGAGGACCGCATTCCCGCCGGCCCCCGGGAGGCACGGAGCCCCTCCCTTTGAGCCGCTCCGGGATCATCGGTGCGTGCGTCGGCTGCGTTGCTGTGCCCGCACCGGGAGCCGTCCCCGCAACCCCGGCAGGTCGCGTGTGCGGCGACGTGGGGGGGGGGGGGGGCGTCAGAAATGACAATCGCCCTTTGCACAAAGTGCACCGGAACAAGTGTTGGAGGATCATAGGGCCTGCAATGCCAAACCGCAGTGCCCGGTGTCATTTGGAGCGTGGTACCGTTGTGAAAATGCGTCGGGCGGCGCACAGCCACCCCCGCCCCCTTTTCTCATCAACGCCCTCCAGGCTGGAAAAGTACATACCATACAACCCTAGTGCCCTAGAATCGAACGCAGTAGCCTCGGCACTTGTAGCTGGTGTTGGCCGAGTTCCACACCCAAAACACACGCACCCGCGCGCGTGCGCGCATGAAACACACGCAGCAATCGCAGCATTTTGGTGGTGATGTGATGGTTGGACGGGGTGCTATGCGATCAGCGCGCGCGCGCGCACAGACACAGCTCCTCACATGCGCACTCCCCCAGAACCACACACAGCCCGGAGCCACGCCTCCACATAACACAACCGAGTACGCCCAACCGGAAAACCCAACCGGCAAACCGACCCCACCCGTGACGGTCCAGCCCCGCCCCCACAACAATCATCCATAACGATAGAATGCTCGTCCCATGGAAGCCGAGGGTGTCGCGGTGGTTGTGCAGCCGCAAAGGCCCAAACTCCCCGGAAGTCGGCCCATCCACGCCCGTGTCCTGACGGGCACCCACACGGTGCGCACGCGGCGCCGACGGCGGCAGAACTGTTTGTCAGGGTCGCACGGAGCCTTGCCTTTTGGTTTTGTCACTTCAGCGCGACCGGCCGATGGCAGAGGGACCGGCGCGCGAAGACTCGGTGCCCTCTGCCCCGGGCCCCGTCGTGCGCGCTCGGGGGAGTGGCGCTGCTGCTGCCCCTTCCCCGGGAGCCTACGGCAGAAAGCCCCGCCTGCGCTGCGCCCCCCCCCCCCCCAAGTGCCCGGCGCCGGTGGTGTACCGGACGCCCGCTGCTTCGGCAGAGGCTCGGACCGCGGCGGTGCTGCCCGCTCAGACCGGCACGCGTAGCCGCATCAGTCGAGTCGCGGGAGGGAAGGGCGTAGCGGATCTGGTGCGCTGGTCGCGCCATTGCCGGTGCATGTCCCCCTGTCTCGGTCTCTCTCTCTCTCTCTCTGTCTCTCTCTGTCCCCCTCCCCCGGTCTCTCTCTCAGTCACCGGATGCCAACCCCCAACACAGCCACGGCAGCCACTCGACAGGAGCGCAGTCACGGTGTCCTGATGGCAGCAGAAATCTTTATCCCTCGCAGTCATCCCCCGGACCCGAAATGCCTTTTCGGTGGCTCGTTGATGTACGAGGCCCTGGGGACAGCCCTGCGTGATCCGCTTTGGCCGAAAGCCATGCGGTCGCGCGCGCAGCCTCCGTCCTGCTGCAGTTTCGTCGTCTTGACGGCCCCCATTGGTCCTGCTGCAGGGCTGTCGGCTGCTGTTCTTGTTGGGTCTTGTAAGGGGCATTGCCTCGTCTGCAGCCGGGGCACCTGCAGCCCTCAGCCGACACCCAAAAGCTACTGCCACACCCTCAGGACACCCTCACAGAGTGCCATGAGGTGAGAAGCCCACAGGGCTCCTTTTAGAGCGGGGGAGGGGGGTGTCCATCCCCCCTCCCGGTGGTGCTGGGGTTTTAGAGGCGCCAAAAGCGCCGAAGAAAATTCTGGTTCTAAACTGACTGGCGCGGAAGGCGCCAAAGAAACTTGTTGATTGGTCGAAGGCCCGGAAGAAAAATTGGCCCAATCTTTCAAGGGGCGAGGGGGGGTCCAGGGGGAGAGGGTTGGGGTGGGTGGGTCCCCCCCCCCCACACCTCAAACAGGACAAGTCGTCCGGGGGCTCCGTTGACACAACCAAAACACGTTCGGGCCCACAGAGGGTCAGAATGAGCAGTGGCGTAGAGGCCAATAGGCACCGCCAAAGGCAAACAATCAGATACCGAGGCCTTGTGCCAAACCCCCCCTCCCCCCCCCCAGCCCCCAGTGCTGCCGAGTTGTCAAAAGGAGCCCTGGGGGGGGCAGCCCTTGGGAGACCCTTCTTTTGGGAGTTGGGGGGGGGGCTTCCCGGACAGGGGCTCTGAGGCCCCCCTGTCACGCTAAGACCACCGGGGGGATGACGGCGGCATGAGGCGGGTGCGGGAGCGGCCCTCTGGCCGGCCCGAACCTCAAATCCCCGCCCTCTGGCGTACCCTGTCTGGCGCTGCTCGGGGCTGCCCACGCCCTGAGACCAGGACCGCCAGAGCAGAAGGAGTTCAGCAGCGCAGCCCGGCCTCTGTCTACCAGCGTCTGCCAAGCCACCACCAGCGCGGGTTCCAGGCCCTACTGAGCCATGCACGGAATGCAGCAGGTTCCTAGTCAGTGGTCAGGTCTGGACGTGAGTGAGTGGGGCGAGTATTACTGGGTGGTGCACTTCATAGAGCGAGTTCCTAACAAGGGCCAGAACCCCGGCCGGACGTCAGTGGCATGTCTAGCCCGGGGCTGCAACTCTCCCACTCGTTGCGTGCCCTTCAGCGGCATGCGATGCGGCGCGTTGCGTGGCAGCAACTTGAGGCTCGCTACCTCGGAGCAGCCCCTTCGACCGCTCGAGCTGCGGTTCTGCAAGAGAGGGGGGTCCTCCGAGGGGGTTCGAGGCACCCGGGCGCCCGGAACGGGAGCACCCACACCCTGAGCCCCCCCCTCGCTGCAGCATCAAAGGGGGTCGGGGAAGCGGCTCTCGCGTCCGCCCGCCCCCCAACGCAGCCCCCCTACGAGGCCTGGTTCACGTCCTGCAGCTCGTAGACGTCGAAATCGCACGCGATGTACCGGCACTTGAACGTGGCCGACCGGGTCACGGCCAGACCGATGTGTCGCAGCTTGTCCTCCGGGAGCGGCAGCTCTCCGGCGACGTACACTGTGCCGCCCGGGGCCAAGAGGCCGAGGAAGCCCCGCAGGGTCCGCTCCACGAGGGCCGGGTCGTGCACGAGGTGGTGGAACGCGGTCAGCGCCAGAATGCGCTGCAGCGTGGCCCCGTTGAACACTGCGGCACAGGAACGCGGGGGGCGGGCGCGACGATTGCAAGACGCGCTCTGCAGTGGCCACGGACGCTACACCGGCAGCGCAGCGCGGGGACAGCAACCCAATGGCCAGGGCTTCACTTCGGGGGTAGGGAGGGTCGGGCACGCAGACATGCCGCTGGCGTCCGGCAGGGAAACTCAGGTTCTGGTTCTCAGTACGAATTGGCCCCGTATCAAAGACCACTCGGTAATACCCGCCCCCCGCACCACCAGAACTCAGTAGGAACGTGCCGCGTCCAGCGTGTGGCTCAGTAGGACCCTGCTCCGTCCGATCATGTCTGGGCTGGCAGACGCTAGTGGCGAGTCTGTCGGGCCACAATGGGTCGGGTTTGTTTCACCGCAATTGGCCCCAACCGCGCCCGCCCCCGAGGTCTTCATTGCGGTCAGTGCATTGCACCAGATCTCTGTGTTCGCGTTCCGAAGGTTCAATGGCTGGGGTCAGGGACAAGGACCCCTCTTCCCTACTCCACTGCACCAGGTCTGCTGTCGCCTGTCGGGCCTGTGGGATTGCAAACATTCGGCTCGACTCACGCCCTTGTTGCCCGGCCGATCGGCCTATTGGGCCGTACCTCTACTGAGGTCAGGGGCGCACATGGAGGTCAGGGGCGCACATGGAGGTCAGGGGCCATCAGGGGAGGATCGGGGGGGGGGGGACCGCTCCCCCCCCCCCCACTAGTGCTGCGTTGTCAAGACATTTCCCGAGGCGGGGGGGGGGGGGAGGCTCCGCTTGTCTGTTTCCGGTTTCCCTCAGAATTCCCTCAGAATCGCCTCTTTTGGTGAACATTGCCTGGCCTATGCGCAGACATAGCCCCCGCAGCTCTGCAACACATCAACGCCCTGCGAAGGTGCGGCGCAGGGCTGCTGGTGCGCATGGGCGTCCGCAGGGGTAGTGGAGGGGGGATTGGCATGACGCCTGCAGTGGATTGCTGTCGGAAGGTGGCGGCGCCCATTGGCCTCTCGCCACTTGCCCTCGTCCTTTCCCTGAACCCCTTCCCTCCGCAGGTAGCGGTGCCCATCGGCCTCTCACGTCCCGGCGCCCTTGCTCTCCCGGTCCGGCCTATCCTCCCCCCCTCCCTTAACACGCTTCCCTTCCCTCAGTTGGTTGTGCCAACGGAGCACCCGCACTGCCCCTGTTTCATTGCTCCGTGTCGGGTCCGCACGGAGGAGTCGGAGTGGGAGGGAGGGGGGGGGGAGTGCACCAGTCGAAGGAAGGGCACGCACACATGGTCCTCGGTGGCACCCCCAGGCCCACGACGCCGGGGCACACCTGCAGGCTCCAACTCTTCCTCAGGATTGTGAAGGAGATTGGGATGCTTGTCCTCCAGCATGTGAAGGGGCACCTCGTACTCGACCCCCGCATCGTACAGCCACTTCACTGCCTCCATGCCGTAGTAGTTCCCGGGCTGCAGATACTCGATGAACCAGATCCCGGAGCTCAAGGCCCCGCTGCCGTACTCCAGGAGGCGCTCTCGGGGCTGCAGCTCGTGTTCGTACACCATCCAGTCGAAGATCTGTGCAACAGGCCAATGCCGGGGCTGGGGCCTGACGCCAGGCGCGCGTTCAGATTGCGGCACAGTGCACCGACGCCGCACCGTGAGGGTACGTTTGCCCGGCGCACGCCCGGCGCGCCCGGCATCCACATCATCCATCCCGATGCCTTACCCCCAAACATAACTCCCTCCAGCCCATGCTACCTCACCCCTGCCATCTCGGGGGCCCGTATGTGGGCGGAATGGCTACATCACCCCTGCCTTCTGGGGGATCCCCAACACGGGGACAAAAAATGGGGAGAAAGGGGACAACCGGGAAACCAGGGGAAACCCTTGCCAAGGGCGCGCTAACAACCAAACGGGTCCAAACTGACTGTCTGCTTGTGGGTGCACCTGGTGCCCACGGCAATCCCCCTGAAACCATTACCCCCCCCCCCCCGAAATGGAAAGCTCAATGAAGTAATGGCTGACATTGCCTATGACGGGGGATGCCTGGGGGGCGTTTGTGCACAGCGCCCTTTAGTAAGGGAGGTTTCCCGTGACCACCCTGCAAACCGTCCACCGCGAGGGAAGCATACGTCCGCAAGGCAACGACAGCAGATTTAGACAGCAATCCGGCATTTTGAGTGTGAAACGTAGCCTAATCTGAGCAGTCCTGTGCATGGGAAAGGGTGACCGCGGTCCCCTTGGCCATCGAGGGAGACGGGTCCAAAACAGACTTGGCGCGAACACCCGCCACGGCCGGTGTCGGCAGCGGTCACAAATTTTCGGGAGGTGTCGGCAGCCGTCACTAAAAGTTTTGGCAGGTGTCATAAAAGGTTGCGACAGGTGGTCCTAATTCGCCCACTTGTCGCACAGGTCTTGGAGAACCCTGGGCCTGTGCTTTGGTCGGGCAGCGCTGTGTGCACCACCGCGCGTTCACCGGCATCCGGAGGCCTGTCCGAAGGCGGTCGCATGCAGAGCCATCCACCAAGAGCTTCAGGAACAGGTTCACTGCGTCTGTGGCGCCCTCAGTGGGGGAGGAAAGGGGGGGTGTTCTGCTGGTGGCCCTGAACACATCCAAATCAGGTCCACCCACATCAACTTCCAACGAGCGGAATGCGGTGGAGTGACTTCTGAGTACAAATGTACCATTACCCCCCCACCCCACCCCCTTCCAAAATGGGGACATTGTCACGGTGGCATCATGAGCGGGCTCGCCACCGCTCGCGGTTTTTAACCCCCCCCCCCTTTACCCCCATCCCAACGGGTGGACAACCAACCCCCCCATCCACGAGAGGAGGATTCCCTCCTCAAAAAAGGGGAACAAGATCGACACCCGGAAATACCAACCCGCATAGTCACTCAGCCTTTATGGCACACGCCCCAAACATAGGCAGGCCCAAGCGAAGGGAGGCTTTACGCACAGGAACTGGTCGCACCCACTGCAGCACAGCAGCAGACCTCTCTGCCCAAGAGCCAGGGCCGTCCAAGCGCAAAATGGTGCACCTCCCGAATGTACAGCGGCTGCATGTTCGGTGCTGTCATGAACGTGTTCGGGTCACATGGATTCTTGTTCCCGGGCAGTCCCGTGAAATTGCTGACCTGCAGAGCGCGCGACGGGGCCCCTTCGCGGTGCTAAGCCCTCCATGGCCAAGGACACTGTCACTCGCCAAGGGCGGCCGCTGGGGCCGCGACGGATAACGCCAGCGGACCGGGAAGAACCAGCAAACACCAGGAAACCAGGGGGGTCCTTAACGGAAAAAAAAGAAAAAAAAAGTTTTCCAGAACCGGTTTTCCCAAAAAAGCCCGCGGGCACTCCATGTGCTCAACCACGGTTGGTGGCGGTTGGCGGTTGGCGGTTGGTGGCGGTTGACGGTTGGCAGTTGGCAACTGGCGGTTGGTGGCGGTTGGCGGCGGTTGGTGGTTGGTGATCGGTGGTTGGTGGCGGTTGGCAGTTGGCGGTTGGTCGCCGCTGGCGGTTGGCGGCGGTTGGTGGCGGTTGGTGGTTGGCGGTTGGTGGCGGTTGGCGGTTGGTGGTCCCTTGGGGCGGTCTTTAAGGGGGGTCCTTAACAAAAAAAAATCTCGTCCCTTAAGGACCCCCCTGCAGGAAACAGGGAGGTAACACTGGGGGTAATGCGATGTGCTGCTTGTGGGGCGGCTGGAATGCACAACTTTGCCTCAACAGAGGGGCCTATTGATATCGAACACGGCCCCTCGAGGAAAAAGTGGGAAAGGAATTGAAATAGGGCCTCTGGCCCCGGTCCATTTAGATGTCGCAAAAGAACAGACAGACGTAGTGCCCGGGTTCACCGCAGCACGGCGCATCAACACCATAGATCCAATCAATGCATGGCAGCACGACTTGAGCCGCAGGCGCTGGGTCAAAGTGTAGTGGATGCAGGGTGGGCTGGGCGGTGCAGGCCTTGCGCAGTGGATTCAAACAAACCTCTGCATGCGGCAGCTGCACCACGTTGTGCAGCTTAATGCGGGATGAAACCACTGCTCACAGGCAAGAACTGTAAATGCGGGTGGACTATAGGAATCGAGGTTTGAGAGTGGGGCCAATCTTGGTTTGGGGCTGTTTTTGGCCAAAATGCACAGATTTTAGGCCGTTCTGGGCGGGGCTCAGACATATCAAGGGACACGCTGCATCAACACAAGGAAAAGAAGCCGCTTCGGGTAAATCCATTCTTCGTGATGTGGCCGTTTCGTGGGCCGTCTGGGCCAACTAAGAGAGGGAGACCGTCGACCGAACCCATCTCCTTGGATTACAACTCCTTTGGTTCCCAAGGCCCCTCATGCCCCTCGTTTGCACAATTGTCACATCTTTGGCCCTGCAAAGGTCACCAACACAGGGCAGCGGTCGAGCCGACACATGTCAGGGCTTGGCAACTGATTTCCAACATTGCACAAGCATTCCCCACTTCAGTGCCGTGTGCGGGCGTGCGTGCGTGTGGGTGTGGGTGTGCGTGTGGGTGTGGGTGTGGGTGTGGGTGTGGGTGTGGGTGTGGGTGTGGGTGTGGGTGTGGGTGGGTGGGTGTGGGTGTGGGTGCAGGGCCCTCACAATTCTGTGCAGCGGCTGCCAGAGCTCTCCATTTCCCGCACGATGCCCCTCTCCTGAGCAACCGGCTACACCGGGGCCTGGGCTCAGACCAGAGAGGCAGTGGTGGAGGGATGGCCCATGCCCCGGGGGTGCGGGGCTTGCTCAGGAGAGGGGCATCGTGCGGGAAATGGAGGGTTCTGGCAGCCGCTGCACAGAATTGTGAGGGCCCTGCACCCACACACACCCACACACCCACACACACGCGCGCGCCCACACGCAAACAAACACACGCACGCACGCACACATCATGGCCTTGGGCGGCACGGGCACTCTGTAGCAGCACACGCCACACAACCGATACCTTCAAAATGTACTCCTTTTTCTTGTACAAAGCGGAGTCCGGTGGTGGAAATCGTTTGATGACGGGCTGGATGATGTCTGCGGGCGGCTTGCGGATCACAATGTTGAAGGGGTGCACGATCAGGGGCAGCAACAGTAAAATGATTGATGCCAGCCACATGGCGCCCATGGCTCACAAAGTCTGTTCAACACAAACGCTGGAGTGCATGTGTTGTCGAGGCGGTGTGGAGGTGTGTGCTGGCGTACGTTGGTCCGACTTTTGGGGAGTCTTTTTGCCGATTGTTGTGTCAAGAAATCTTTGGGGTTGTCATTGCATCGCTTGCCCCTTCAGGCGGCGGGGCACATTGCATCCATTCTATTGATGATATTGATGATATGGGGCAGATGTGGATCTCACCAGCAGAGACCGAATGATGGACACTCTTAGCGGCAGGAAGCTTAAGTGAGTTTAGGTGAACTTCGGTGTTTATTGGATGAACTCAGGTGAAAGTAGATGAACTTAGGTGAGTTTAGGTGAACTTAGGTATTTATTGGATGAACTTAGGTGAACGTAGGCGAACGTAGGTGAGTTTAGGTGAACTTAGGTGTTTATTGGATGGACTTAGGTGAACATGCGTGGATTTAGGTGAACCTAGGTGTGTTTCGGTGAACCTAGGTGTGGATTGGGTGATCTTAGGTGAACGTGGATGAAATTAGATGAACTTAGTTGAATTTGAGTCCACTTAGGTGTTTATTGGATGAACTTGGGTGAACATGTGCGAATTCAGGTGCTTTTCCTAGCAAGGCAGGGAGTGAAAATACCCCGGTTGGCTACGGAAATAAGCCCTATTTCTACCCAAGTGTTCCAGATCAAGCGAAAACCCCCTTTTTTTAAGATGTTTGGGGCTGAAGGGTGCTAGGCCTTCAGGCCGCCACGCCTGCCGCCAAGCCAGCCTCGCCGCCCCACCCATGCCCTTTGCCAAAGCCTAAGGCGTGGCCGTGGCCGTGGCCCTCTTGGCTTGCCCTACACGTGAAATGGGTGATGCGGTGGGAGTTCTTTATGGATCCACATACAGAGCACAAAAAATGGTTTCCGGGTCAAACTGCCGGTGTTTGGGCACAAAGTGTGACCCTAAGGATGCGCGAAGAAAGTGGTCAAAAAGATGGCGATATGCTGGAGAAAGAACATGGGCCCGCTGCTCAGCACTTCTCCTGGCAAGGTAGGTATTCCAAATACCCTGGCTGGCTAAGAAAATAAGCCTTATCTCTACATCGGTGTTCCAAATCAAGCTAAAAACTTTTTTTTTTATGATATGGGGCTGAGCGCTGCCAGGCGTTCAAGCCGCCACGCCCGCCGCCAAGCCGCCTAGCCCGCCCATGCCCTTTGCCCAATCCTAAGGCGTGGCCATGGCCCTCTTGGCCTGCCCTACAGGTGAAATGGGTGATGGTGTGGGAGTTCATGATGGATCCAAAGACCGAGCAAAAAGAATGGTTTCCGGCTCAAACTGCTGGTGTTTGGGCACAAAAAGTGACCCCAAGAATGTGCAAATAAGGTGGTCAAAAAGATGGCGATATGTTGGAGAACATGGTTCCGCTGCATTGCGCTTTTCCTCGCAAGATAGGTAGTGAAAATACCTTGGTTTGCTATGGAAATAAGTGCTATCCCTATACAGGTGTTCCGGATCAAGCTACAAGCTGCAAGCTACAGTCTTGTGGGTTTTCAAGACAGCCAAAGCGAGACCAACTTCCAAATCGGTTACTGGCTCTTTGCCTACCCACAACTGTATTCTTATGCTCTGCAGATCAATTCCAACAATCAGCACAGCAACCATAGGCACCAGTTCCTGCAAACCAAACCCCAGGTGACGTAATTTCGGAGATGCAGATCTACCTGGGGCTGCAGGCAAACACCACGTGATAAGACATGTACCCGGAACCTGGACACGGGCGTCCACATCCCTCAATATGGTGGCCCCAAAAGTGACGTTGCAGATCCCATATCTCTCCGTCCGATAAGTGCGTTCTTTGGCTCCCCGTATCAATTGTACCCGGGCACAAACACAAAGATGTGCTTAATACGATTCCGTATTTGCGGTGTTATGTTGCACACACCCCCTCAGGCCCACCTTGACGTACTTTTAATTGGGGGGCAGGGTGACATTACAAAACTCAGAGAGCCGCCTCCTTGTATCCCTCGCGTGCTCCATTCCAGCCCGGCTGCACAGCCTCGAAGCAACACGCGCACCACAAGAAACACCATGTGTCCTCCGGCACCTGTGCTCGCCGCTGAGGGCGCGTGTGGGCCACACTGCAGAGGAAAGGGTGGCCGTGGCTTGGGTACGCCTCGTGCGAATGCCGCCCACTCCGCTGACGAGGACGGGTGAACAACGGGGCACGCTGGCGCGCAGTTCAGATGGGCGTGACGCCCCAGCGTTCCCAGGCCGGCGGTTTGGAGGGCGAGGCACGGCCATGCGACAAAGCCACACAGGCACGGACTCGCTCTGCGGACGCTCTGCACACAGAACTGCGAAGCAACAATGCCCTTTGGGCCGGGGGATGTGGTGCGAGGCAGCAGATTGCACGCAAATGGCCATTTCAACGCTGTGTACGACGGCTGAACGGGTGCGGCACAAAGGGCCGTGCCCATGACCATCCAAAACCGGTGCCACAGGCCGGGCCACGGGCCTCAGCTGCATAGCTGCAGCTGTGTATATACCGACCCGACCGGTAACGTGAACATGTGCACCAGCGTAAGGGCGACTCTCTTCACGCAGCACGAGTGCCGGGGTGTATGACACGCACCCATCGCACGTATGCGCACGTACTCATGGGCACGTGCTGAAGAGATCACCCCCCCCCCACCCACACACACGCACAAACACCGAAGGAAAGTACAACACCGCCGAGGACACACGGAGGATATCGTCTCGTCGGCCAGCGCAGCGGCATGGCGCATGACCACTACCTTCGAGTTGGCCGCATCGCAGCGAGAGCCAGTTCGGCCGCTGGCCTCGGAAAGCGTCGGCAACGGCAATGCGTCGATGTTCCTACTACAATATGTACAGGAAAGCAAGGGGATGGGAGGGCGTTTCAGGACGGGGGAGGCCGGTGCTTCAGAGGGAGAGGCGCCCGGGGGAATGAACTTTGGAATCGCACCTAAATTGCTTCCATCAGCCCTCCCTCTGCTACGGCAATGATGGCATGACAAGCGCACCGGGACAATGATGATGATGCTAAGGGTGGCGACCAACGCCGTGGGAGGGAAAAGGAAGCCCTCCCTCTGCTGCCCCCCAACCGGTTTTCCAACCGCCAACGGTTTCTGCAACTGCTCTTGGCAATTCCCGTGGGCCTCCTCTGCCTTTCAGCGCCGGGGTGGGCGTTGGGGAGTGCCGCTGCCCTGCCACGCCCCGCCCCAACTCCATTGTACACGGGCCGGAGAGAAGCCAAGCGCGCGGCATTCGGAGGCTCACGCGTAGCAGACTGGCCACGGAGTGCCAAACACGCGGTCGATGTGGTCGACGCTCGTGATCCCCAGCGCTCTCCCACAGGCACTGGCGCTGCACTCGCTGCCACCGGCGGACTGAAACGGGTAATAGGCGACGTAATCAACGCAGACCTCGTCCTCGGCGCCGGCCCCGAGCCGAGTGACGCGGTCGGTGTCGTAGTGGCACGTCGTCTCCAGGCGGTCGCCCTGGGCACGGCATGGCGGTGGAAAAGGCGGCAGCGGCGCACTGCACGGGATCGCTTCGGGCAAGACCGGAGGTGCTTTTTACAGCGACGTGGAGACTTGAGAGGGAAGTCTGCCCCTTGACCCGGTGAGTCAGCCGTCAGCACGCAGAGCAACACGTCACCCCCTCCCTCCCTCCCCCGTCCACACACATACATCTCTCACCCACAGAACCGCATGCCACCCCCCCCCCCCATCACCATTGCCACTGCCCCCCAAACTGACTCCTACAAATGCTTGCGAGCAACAAAAGCAGGTCATACAAAAGACAGAGCCCTGGTACCGCACGGTCCCCAGGCAGCTTTTGTGGCACACTCACCGCCCCCAGCCCATGGGCTGTCCGCTCAATTTCTCACAGGGCTCTGTCATCCTTCTGGAATCCTCTGGTCCGTTCTGCTCGTGTTCTCTTCCGTTCTTGGGGACACCATTGCATTGCAGCGTCCACGGCGTTCAGCAATTCTCCCGAGGCTCCCCCCGACTGCGGCCCGAAACATTTTACAAACGCCCAGCCTGCACCCTGCACCAGCCAAGCGGGGGTGAAAAATAATTGAAAAAGGCAGGGCGCACGCATGTCCGAAACAATTTTCGCCCTCTGTATTTTGCTCAAACGCATGAAACTTCTGGAAATTTTCGATTTCGAGCCGAAAAGGTCGTTTTCGGTTCCGAACTTTTCCGAAAAGGCCATAATTCGGTCTAAGCGCGTCGAAACTGGCCGAAACATGGACCATCGGATGCGCACTTACAGGTTAGGGTTAGGATTAGGGTTAGTCCAAGATTCGGGACACACTTGCTAAAAATGCCCCAAGCCCCGAGAACCCGCGATCTATTGCATTGTTTTGGCCTCCGCGGCCTGAAAATTTTTACAAGCGCCCGGCGTGCACTCTTCCCCAGCCGGGCTGGGGTGCAAAAAACTGTTGAAAAAGAGCAGGGGGCGCGCGCGTCCCTGAAAACTTTTCTTATCCCCTTTAGTTTGCTTTCAAAAGCAGTAAAAAATATGGAATTTTTCGATTTGGAGCCGGAAAAAATGTTTTCGATTCCGAAAACTTTGGCCCGGCCGTGGCCTACTCCCAAACTGCCCCGTCTGCGGATGAGGCCCCATGCCCACCATTACAATGCAGCCGATGCCGTCCCTGTGCCCCCCCGCCCGCTTCGCTTGTTTCGAAGGCAATGCCGCTACAGTGCAGGCCATAGCCAACCCACCGCTCACCCTTCTCCAGCGCCGCCAGCGACCCCGTCGGCCCCGACACGACAGCGTCTTCCATCCTGACGCTCCACCGTCCAACGTCCGAGGGCACACTCCACGACGCAAAGGACCGCCCCCCCCCTGTGCCAAGGCAGTCTGAGCACTGGCCACAAGCGCCCATCACGACACAAACGACGCCCACAGAGGACCCCCACCCCAATCCCCTCCAACAAAACAACACCCTCTATGTCCCGGGCACAGCAGGACTGCGCTTGACGGGGCGGGAGGGTTCAAGGGCGGCTGGGCCGCTCTTGAACGGCTGGAGCGCAGGCGCATTGGCCGTGCTGGCGGTTGCAAAACGGTTTGGAGGGCGATGGGGGCGGACAGAAGCGGTAGGCGTGGGGACCAGGCGAACATTAAACAGGAATAGGGCCCGAAATGCTCGACTTTTCGCAGCCCAGAAAATTCCTCCGAAAATTTCTCCGGTCGCACAACCGCCCCAGCCGAGCATTGCGGGCCCTTATTTCCTTTTTAGGGTAGAAAAGGACGGAGTTCCAACTTTTTTCTAGGCCTAGAAAAGTCGAACTTCGTCGTTTCTACAATAAAAAGAGGGGAGGGGGGGGCTGGGAGGTGGGATGGCGCCCAAAACATTGTGCACCAAAAATGGCCTGATCAGATTTTCCCGATGGTAAATTTCGTTTTTCCCACAATGGTCACTTTGGTCTGGAGGGGGGGAGTCCGGGGGGGGAGGGGGGGCTCCTGTGGTTGTCGGCCGTTCTAAGGTAAGGCTGGGCGGGACTGACAGTCATGCGTAAGAGGGGGGTTGGGGGGGGGGGTACAACACCCCCTTCCAGCGCAGGCCTCGTCAAGGGGCAGACCGGGTCGACGGTGTACTCCACACGATGCGGCCCCTGGTGACGCGAATCAAAGAACTCGGTGCTCGTGTTCCGGAGGACGAGCCCGCCCCGGTACTGCCGGGTCTCCATCTTCCGGCCGCTCCTGAGGCACGGCACATGCGCACCGGGACGGACGGGTCGCGAGGGCCCTCCGGACGTGCCGCTCCTGAGGCTGCCCCCGTGTGCGGGTGTGGGGGCGCACGGACGGCAAGCGTGACCTTACCCCCCTCCCCCCACTCCTGCGGGAGAGAGAGGGAGGATGGGGTCGGCGGGTGCGTGGCCGTGGACCCTGGGACTATGGCGCACTGCAGGGGCTCTGGCTGCACCCGAACTGGACTGGCCCCAGTGCCCACGCCGGCGGAATTCGGCACACGACCGGTCGGCACAGGACAGGGATGTGCTTATCCACCCCGAGGGGGGGGGGGGATCTGGCGGACCAACTACCCACCACCCACCAAACCACCAAACCGCCAAACCACCAAACCACCAAACCACCAAACCGCCAAACCACCAAACCACCAAACCGCCAAACTGCCAAACCACCAAACCGCCAAACCGCCAAACCACCAAACCACCAAACCGCCAAACCAGCAAACCGCCAAACCACCAAACCACCAAACCGCCAAACCAGCAAACCGCCAAACCACCAAACCACCAAACCGCTAAACCACCAAACCACCAAACCACCAAACCGCCAAACCACCAAACCACCAAACCACCAAACCACCAAACCGCCAAACCACCAAACCACCAAACCACCAAATCACCAAACCAGCAAACCACCAAACCACCAAACCGCCAAACCACCAAACTGCCAAACCACCAAACCACCAAACCGCCAAATCACCAAACCACCAAACCACCAAACCGCCAAACCACCAAACCGCCAGACCACCAAACCACCAAACCACCAAACCGCCAAACCGCCAAACCACCAAACCGCCAAACCAGCAAACCACCAAACCATGAAACCGCCAAACCACCAAACCACCAACTCACCAACCCACCAAACCACCAAACCACAAAACCACCAAACCACCAAACCACCAATCCACCCAAAACCAAATAAATATTTTGGGGAAAATGAAATTTTGAATATAGAGCCAAACACGAGAGGCCGATGTTAGGTACACAACATCTTTTTGCCCTCATAAACACCCACCCAACCATCCCCCCTGTCCCGTAGGCTGAACCCGTACGCACAACCCTTATTCAGTAACGGGCAGTTCCTCTGCTGCATTGACCTGGTCCTGCTACCCCCAACCCCCCCCACCCAAGACCGCCATGTCAGGGTGCAGACACACTTGCTCTGAGGAGGAGAGGGGCTGGAGGGGGTGGCAAACACCCCCGACTGTTTCGGATAGCGCACCTTGGGACCACAGGAGATGATATGTACATTTGTGGGGCCACACGCGCACTGTGCGGCAGGGGCTGATTGTCATTGAGCACCCGTTACGTTGCCGTGTTGTTGCCAATGACCATGAAAGAAGTCGTTGTAGCACACTCCCCCTTGGGGCACTGGGTGGTACTGGAGGGGGGCTCCAACCTATATCCAGCCCCGTCCCGCCAACCGGCGTAACCTCCGGCGTGCAGACCATTTCTGGGCCCTCGTCAGGGTCAGAGGCACCGAAGTTGATGCACAAGCATTTCTGAAATAGGTGCCTTTCTGGAGTACAGATGAGCAGCAGAAGAAACCCAACGGTCAACAAACAGACCTACCCACCCAACCACAAGTAGGGGGGGGGGGGGGTTCTTCGGCTGGGGACATGTCGGCAAGTCTGAAATGTTGGGCACTGCGCACTCGTGCATACTTCGCACGAAGCGCCCGGCGCACTACCCCAGAGTTTTGCTTAAGGGGGGGGGGGGTCTGGAACCCAAAGTCCAAAAGTTGGTGAACCAAAAATGGCCCAAATCAACATTTCCTTTTGCAAATTTCATCTTTTTTGCACTATGAAACCCGTGTCCGAGCCCCCCCCCCCCACTGTGTGACATTCCGTCTGTTACCCCTCCACACACACACCCAGGAGGTGCTGAGTTGTTAAGCAAAACCCTGCACTTCCCCCAAGGTAACAATTTACGGTTTGCTTACGCTGAAAAAAAATGGCCCCCACAACCGAGAGTCTTCACAGGACCAATTCAAAAGCGACAAAAGTGGGGCCCAGTACTTGGTCTGCTGCAGCTGCGGCCGGTGCCGCGGGGGGCGTCCTGCATTGTTTTCCTTACAGGGCCCTGGACGGTCACCATTGTTACCCGCATGACGTGCGCCGGGGCATCGTGGCTTACTGGGCCATGGGGTTTGGTGCGTTTTGCGTCGGTGGCGTGTGAGTGGGGCCCGGTGGTCTCCCGCGCTGTGGGACTCAGACGCGCGTGCACGACTCTGCGCTGACGAGCCAAGAAGGAGATCGCACAACAAATGCAAAGAAAGAGATCTTCAGTGACATGTCACGGGCGCCTTTCACGGAAAAAGCGCCCCCCAAAACGGTGGTGCACGACAGAACCGGCAGGGCCATGCCCAGGGCTTCTTTTGAGCAGGGGGGGGGAGGGGGGGAGGGGGTTTTGGACCCAAAACTTGGTGTACCAAAAATGGCCTGACCAGATTTTCCCTATTGTAAATTTCGTTTTTTCCCACTATGGTCACTTTTGTCTGGGGAGGGGGGGAGGGGGTTTTGGGGGAGGGGTCCCCCCACCCTTGGTTTTTAATTATTCTAAAGAAGCCCTGGCCCACGCCCCAAACGACCTGCGCATGTGCTGGAAGTGGCCGAAGACCGTGATCCCGCTGCTCCACAGCTGCGTGCACTCGCTCGGGCATTCCACAGTGTAGCGGGACAGCCCGTTGGGGAGGGGGCCCGGGTCTGCCCCTGGGGTTGGGTCCCCGAGCATCAGCAGCCCTGAGACGCGCAGCACAAGGGCAGGGGACTGAAAGGGGCAAAGCACGGACAGATCCATCGAAACCCCGGGGCTCACAAGAGTGCTGCGCCTCGGCGCTCGTTGGGGAATGACGGCGCGTCTTGAGGCGACGGACGGGGCACCACTGACACCCTTTGGCCGCTTTGTTTTCAAGGGCAGCCTTGGATGGACACCTTCCCCATCGACCTTCGCGTGTGCTGCACTCCCTTGAGCACCAAAAGTTGCCGTGCACTTTGTCGAGGCGTTTTCACGGCTGGCCTCCTCGGCAGCGTTCTCTTCAAGGGAGAGCACGGCCCGGGGCGGGGCGGCATGGAGAAGCAAAACAACGGCGCGCAAGCGACGGTTCTTTGGTGTCGCCGTAGCAAAGCCACAACTTCACGATTCAGTGCACATTGGCTGGTAGCAGCGAGGAGGCAACAATCGGGGCGTGCTGATGCGTTCCCTCATACACCCTGTTCCTTGCAAAGTCCCGTCCACAGCCCTGGACCTGCTCTGTGTTGACGAGGACCAGTGATGTAGATGACAAGCCCTGAATTGTCGACCAGATGCTCTTCGGAGCGTGAGTTGTTATACCGCGTCTGCAGCTTCAGCGACCGCAGGCCGTTTGCTTCCTTGCCCAGGGGATAGCCTGCAACGCTTGGGAGGACCATGGGACCTCGGCCGGGGGACCAGGCGTACAGCGGCAGCAAGCCCTGTGTCCATGTGGAAGACCCAGCAGCGGGAAATGCAGCACAGATGCAGTTGCCGTGGCCAGAGTTCCACTTAACAACCCAGCACCAGTGAATTGAGGCAACAACTGGCAAAGGGCCTCAGAAAACCTCGTCGCCGCAAGTGCGCAACACACTACACAAAGCGTGTGTTCATGCACACAGCCCTCCCGTTTTGCACTTTCCTGTGTGCAAGACATCCAGCCATTGCCATTTGGTAACAGTGCCTTCGGCACACCACACCACACCACACCACACCACACCACACCACACCACACCACACCACACCACACCACACCACACCACACCACACCACACCACACCACACCACACCACACCACACCACACCACACCACACCACACCACACCACACCACACCACACCACACCACACCACACCACACCACACCACACCGCACCGCGCCACGCCATGCCACGCCACACCCCCCAAGCAGTGAGGCAAAGTATAGAAGGAGTTCTACTACCCACTTCCCCCAGGAAGGATTTCCAGTGCCCACTGCCCCCCGGCAGTGAGGCAGAGTGCCGCACGAGTACCAGTGCCCATTCCCCAGGCAGTGAGGCAGTGTATAGCAGGAGTACCACTGCCCACTGCCCCCTAGGCAGTGCGGCGGTGTGCAGCAAGAGTCCCGCTGCGGTGTGGCGGCATACTGAGTGGCGGACCCCACTGCCCAGCGCCCACTACAAAGTGGCAGTATACTGCAGGGTTCCCACTGCCCACTGCC
Organism: Eutreptiella sp. 'Long Island Sound 2002'; assembly: GCA_964036045.1. Lineage (NCBI taxonomy): Eukaryota > Euglenozoa > Euglenophyceae > Eutreptiales > Eutreptiaceae > Eutreptiella > Eutreptiella sp. 'Long Island Sound 2002'. The sequence continues at coordinate 6,545,523 of OZ038390.1, forward strand.
CAGCGCAGTATAGTAGTGTACAGAAGGATCTCAGCTGCCCAAGTGCCGGCCTCATCACTGCCTGAATAAGACCCGGAGGCACAAAGGCCTGGGCCCAGCGAGAACTTGGGAAGGTGGACCACCCCACCCGACACCACACCACACCACCCCACCCCACCCCACCCCACACCACACCACATCCCACACCACACCACCCCACATCCCACACCACATCCCGCACCACATCCCACACTGCGCGCAACGCCAGACCTCGCCACTGCACGACATCTCGAAGTTGAACTCAGGCGTTAGAACAGTCAGCGCTCTCATTGCTGATTGGCTGGTCCGGTGGTGTGGCGGTGCCCCCCACCCCTGGGCTAATCTCCCAAGTGGTCATCCCACTGCTGCGCTTTCCCTTGGATCCACACCCCAGAAGATTGCTGTGTCAGGGCGGGGCCCAATACATTTATTTGTGTCAGGGTCAAATTCACTGGGAGGGGCAAAGGTCTGCACGGAACCCAAGCACGAAATCCACACATGCACAAGATGGCGCCCATGCAGAGCACACAGTGACCTCACTGCAGTCGCTGCTGCTGGTGGATCCGAACAGCAAAATGTGCTCAATCTTCACCCAAAACCCAGTCTGACTTCCTTCAACGGGGCGGATGTCCGGGGCGATGGCCACAATATGAGCCGCTGACCGCGACGAAACATCGACGCAGACCTTCAAAGAAGAGCCCGAGGCAGTCCGCCAAAGTAGTGCCGGGAGCGCACCAGGAACCGGAATCGCATCCGTGAGACTCACGAGCCCAACAGCAAGCGTGGGGGATGATTGGCTTGTGTGCGGGGGGAGTGGGGGAGTGGGGGATCGTTTGAGCCACTTTTCCAGACCGCCCCCCCCCCCTTCAGGGCGTGACGGGGACCCCTGATGGGCTGACGTGGGGGGGGGGGGGGCGTCCTGCAGTACCCAACTTTTTCGGCTCAACATGATCCCCACGATGCGCTGTTCATTTCGACGTATGCATCATTTTTGGGGGGGGCTCCGTTTAGGGGCGGGGGGTCTCGGGGGGGGGGGGGTGGGATTCTGCGACCCCCCCCCCAGGGGTGCTGAGTTGTTAAAACTAGCCCTGGGGGGATTTTTTTTGAAAACCCTTTCTTGCAGGCCGCTTTGCGGCACAGGTGGTGCGCCATCACTAGTGTGTAGACTAGTGTCTTTGGACTGGCCTGTCATGAGAGCCCCTTTTCCAGGACCCCCCCCTCCTTCCGGGGGCTCGAACGACGCTGGCTGAGGGATACAGACGTTGCTGAGCCTTTACGCCGCAAGGCACAGGCTGCAAGCAGCAGAACAAAAAGGGTCTTCAGTGACATTGCCATAGGCGCCTTTCGCGAAAAAAAAAATAGACACTCAGAAGGCCCCCACCGCCCCTTGCGCAAGCCAATTCTCCACTACCCCAACACGACACGAGCCATGGCCATTGCAAAGGCCTGCATGCCTCAGTCCCTCCCGACGACCGCCACGCAGCTCTGCACAGTGGTACCTCAGTGTGCGGGGCCGGCTCGGCACCGATCGGGACGTTGGAATTGAGGAGCTGGAAGCTCTGGACGCTCTGGTCAGTCGTTAGAGCCGCGAGGGGGTCTGTGGGCGTGTCGTGGAAGAAGTTGACCCACGCCGCCCTGCAATACACCGAGGGCTGCCGCGGCCAAACAGTTTGTCTGCCATGAACGTGAATTTTTGCCTCTAGTTGTACCGGGTGCATTCACCGGCTTCCCCCGATGCCCTTGTGGACACAGGACCCCGGGTCCAGTCGGCCGACACCTCCCCCTCCTGCACTACGCCCTCAGGGCCCAGTGGCCACATAGGGTCAGGTTTGCGTCACTTGAGTCAGCGCCACCGTGTCTGCCACCGCGGCCTTCCGATGTTCTCCATGACTTCCCTCGGTCCGTGTGCCGTTCGTGCAATGTTCTGCCTGGGCTCCGAGCCAAGACACCTTCCCCTCTCCCCTGCCCTTTGCCTGGTCCGCTGTCGCTTGCTCGGCCAAAGGGGCGCAGACATGCGCGATGGTGACCCACCCTGTCTGCCACCACAAACGCCTTTATCAGGTTGGGGGGGTCTGTGCAGCAGGGATGGAAAGAATCCCCCCCCCCCGGATCACAAAATGACGAGGTAATTCGGCCGGGGGCTTGTCTGCAATCGCAGCGAGAGAGGAAACCAGTGTGGGAGGCGTGTCACCCAGGCGGAGTGAGTATGCTGAGTGAGTATCAGGATGGGGGGGTTTGGGACGGTTCCTTGGTTCCCATGCCACGAAGGGGGGGGATGGATGGATGGACGGATGGACGGATGGATGGCTTGAGCATTGCAGGGGGCGGCTCCCTAGGACCCAGGCATGAAGCTTTGGCTGCTCAACGTCCCTACCAGCAAGCGCTTATCTTGTTCGGGGTGCCTGTTGGCTTAGCTGGCCCAAGGGGTTCCGGCTATTGTGAGATGTGCGAGTGAGCCCGTCAGCTTAAGGTGGGAAAGTTTTAGGCAGCTCAGGCCCCCTGGACTGCCATAGAAACTTCTGGGCAACTTGAAGCACCCAGACCCCGCTATGGGAAACAGATGCGTGAGCACGACTCTGCGCAGGCTGGCAAAGAGTGTGGTTACACGACAAATGCAAAGAAAGAAGAGATTCTTCAGTGACATGTCATAGGCGCCTTTCACGAAAAAAAACAGACACTCAGAAAGTGTTCCAGACCCCCCCCCCCCCCGGGTGCCAAAAGGCACAATAAGACTTCGTGTGGCATGGGGAGAGAGAGGATGTGAGGGAGAGGGATGAGAGGGGGGGGGAGGGATCTACTCATGTACACTCACCGTGTTTGGGGACCTCAATTGCTCTGCAGCGCCCCAAGTTACTCCCCTAGGCTACTCCCGTAAGGGCGACTCAACTAGGAGCACCTCACTATGGGTGCTGCTGGGCAAACAGGGCACGAGGGTGGGGGAGTCAAGGGGGGGGGGTGCACTCCCTGGCGCGGCGACCGCCCCCCCCCCCTGGGCGCAGTCTGTTGGGCAACGTAAGGTGACCAAGGCCCCCCTGGGCACCATCTCTCGGGCAACTTTAAGCAAACGGAGCCCCCTCCCGGCTGCTGGACCCCCCATCTCCGGTCTGTTCGCGATGGCCAGACGCCATTCGGGCCCCACACCACAACAAGGTCACCAGCCCCAAGGCTTACTTGGGCGTGGAGGCACAAGGGGGGGGGGGGACTCACCAAATCATGCGGCCGTACCTGGCCTCACCCCAGTGGTACCCCATGAGCTCCGGCGACGACGACGGCGATGACCCGACGGCCCCCAAGATCCGCGTCGGGTTCCCGTCGTCCCGGATGCTGCGGTCCTGACGGTCCGGGACCGTGAGTAGAGTCCGCGTCACTTCCAGGACCACGGACTCGCTGTCCTGCTGCCAGCCCGTCAGGTCCCAGTGTTGGCACACGTCCGGCACCGGGGGCCCGTTGGCCGTCGCGTACATGTCCTTGACGACGGCGCCGGAGGACGTGTTGTACGCCACCAGCAGGTCGGCCCCCGCCATGCCTCTGGAGGTGGGCTCTGCGAGGCCAAACCCGACCCATGGCTCCGGGGAGCGGGTGCTGGCCTGACGCATGGGGCAGAGGGGCACCGCGGTATGAAACGGCCAGGGGCCTCCAAAGGGCAGGCGCGGACCCACCGCCGTGCCCCCGGCCGCGCCTGCCTCCGCACGGGCCTTCGTTGCATTCGCAGTTCCGTGTTGCGGTTGTGCGCATCAGCATGACCCCTGACCTCCCTCGCTGCGGGAGGAGCATTGCCCTTGTTCTGTGGGGGTGCTCTCACATCCCTCGGTTGTGCCCGGGGGCAGGGAATCGTTTGAGGGGGGGGAGGGGTACCCCTGCCCCCCAACACTCCGGCCCTGACTCTCCCCCAAAGGCATTCCCATACCCCAACACCGGCCCCAACCGCATTTCCAACCGCCAGTAACCGCCCCCCCCCCCAACCGCTTTCACATCCCTCGTAACCACCCGGCACCCGCTCTGGAATTTCCCCGATCGCCCCCCTCCCCTTCAAGCAACGCCCTGCCCGGGGGGATGGCGGTTGGGTCGTGGCGCGCGTGCTGTGCCTCGTGCTGTCTATCCTGCGGCCGGCAGGTCGTACTCGCAGGATGCTGGCCCCACTCGGCCATACGTCCTGCGCTGCAGCTGGTCACCAGTCATGGGGGGGGGGGGGGTCATGGGGGGTTTGTGGTCAGCCAAGTGGTTATGGCTTTCTGCTGGGGCCTTCGGTTTGAAAAACAGCCAAGGGCCCAGCAAATGTCTGTGGGGGTCCAGCAACGGCCTGTGGGTTTATGGGGGTCCAGGAGGTCCATCGAAGACTACCCCCCCTCCCTTGTATAAGCTACGCCAAAGTCCCAAATTAATACGGTCCCTACGCCTACTGTAGCTTGGACAAGGGCGTAGCTTATACAAGGGGGGGGGGGGGGGAGAGGGTCCAGCAATGGTCTATGGGGTTCTGCAGGGCCCTGTAGAAACCGGGGCACAAAGGTCAAATTGCAAGGCTGATATGCACATGAGGCACAAAGCAGACACATTCCGAAACGCAGAGCCGAGAAAGGCCACGCACAAGCCGCGCCGTGTCCACGATCCGGGGGGCGAATTGGCCGTGCCAAATTGGGGCCTGGCCGTACTTTGGACACGGGGCGCGGGGATGACCAGTGAACAGAGGCCAGGGCAGAGAGTGCACAGCAGCAAACATGAGATGCGGTTTTGCTGCAGTCAGTCCCTTGCACTTCGTCTCTCTGCATCGGCACCCCCTCGCGTGTATCATGACTCATCCACCTTTGGTGGCCTTTGTTACTCCCTCGGTTTCCCGCACCGTGAAACGTCAGATGGTGGGCTCACCGTATGAAATCCCAGGAAGGCAAATTGCCATTGGGATTTGCCTTACCGAAAGCCTGCGGAGCGCCGGAGGGCCGAGAGGTTTATGGTCAGTTTGTGTGGGATGAAATCATTGGCTATGGCTTTCTGCTGGGGCCTTTGGTTTGAAAAACAGCAAAGGGCCCTGCAGAGGTCCAGGGGGGTGCAGCAACGGCCTGAGGGGGTCCAGCAACGGTCTATGGGGTTCCACAGGGGCCCATAGAATCCGGGGCATAAACGCGAAATAGCAAGGCTGATATGCAGACAGGGCGGCACGAAGCAAACAGCCCACCCGCCCTCCGGCGCTCTGCGGGCTTTCGGTAAGGTAAATCCCAATGCTGATTTGCCTTAATGAGGGTTCATAAGGTACATTTGGTCCAGATGCACCTTATGGACCGCAACTGTAAGGCTGTGAGGTCTACCGGATTTGTAATCTCAGTAAGGCAAATCGCCATTGGGATTTACCTTCCCAAAAGGTACATCGAAGCCCGCAACGTCGGAATCGCTGTGTCGTCCCTCAATAAGTCCCGTGCCGAACAGCATCCCTCACTCCCCCAAGGGACAACAGGAACTCACTGGCACCGAAGGAGAAGACCATAGGCCCTCGTGCCCCCAATCGGGTTCAAGGACACACACTTTGATTGCAAGTTCCAGAAGCGGCCCTCGGACAGTCACGTTCGGGATCACGATGTTCCAGTAAATGTCATAGCCCCGCATCACATTGAAGTGACGAGCGTACGACGAATTGTCGAAAGGTTTGCGCTGTAGGTCTGCCACAGTGCCGACGCAGAGTGTGACAAAGAGCAGGACGCGCCATGCATTGAATGTGGCCATAGTACACCGGGTGTCTGGAAAGAGCAGGTGCCTGCTAAGCAATGGGAGGGTAGCTGGCGGCGGTTGGAGGGTGGCCTGGAGGCAAGGGCAGTCGGGCAGTGTTCGGGGCTGGGCGCTTTGGGAGATGCATGCGCAACGGCAGACCGCAAAACACAATGGTCGTGCCCATTGTTCCTCGGTCCGCCATTGGACCTGCCCCCTTGTCAAAGGTACGGCCAGTTCGCATATTGATGCGTCCCGTGAGCACCCGGATCACCTTGAGGGCCCAATGCTGGGGCTTAAACTGTGCTGGGGACGCCCCGAACGGCAATGCGCTCCATTTCATTCGTGTACACTCCGGTTGGACTGCGTTACATTGGGGGTGCACCTCTGTTGCATTCCTGTGGCACTTTGTTGCCCTCTGACAGTTGCCCGCACTCCCTTCAAACTCCGTTGTATTCCTGCCACACGCCAATACATTTCCAGTGCACAGTACTGCACCGCCGTTGCACTCGGTTGCACCCCCGTACCATTCCGTTGTGCTCCCGCTGCCCGTTGACTATGCTCTCCGTTGCACTCCTGTCAGTGCATTGAAGCTGTAATGAGCGCGGTTTGGCTGGTTCCCTTGAATCCCGCTGTCCTCCCGACATGGGCAAAGAACAAGTCGAACCACCATCTGACGGGCGGGAGCACGCGGCCCCGGACACTGCACACTGTTGACCTGCAGTGCCACCTGACCTCTTTGCCAGGCTTGTGCTCTCTTGCTGCGCTATGGGTGTCAAAATACCGCGACTGCCAGGAATCCCATCTTTCCACAGACTGCCCCACCAAACAAGCCCAAAAGGCGGTGTGCCCTGGTACCCTCCCTACGAGACCTGACAAGGGTGGCTGGAATGTCCCTGCGCGGGTTGAAAAGGATACCAGCTGGGTCTTCAGAGGGACAAGACGTTGATTGACTGCAATCTTCAAGTGACCTCTGCAGTTGTACTAAAAGTGCACCCTGCAACTGGTCATGTTTCGTTTGCTTGTTGGAGGCTCAAGGGAGTACTGAGTCTGGCAGATTGCTTACTAGAGCAAGGGGGGTACAAATTTTAGTGGGGTACAAATTTTGGGGAGGTACTAAATTGGGTGTGGAGGTTTACTACCTCCCAACTCAGGCTCAGAAGAACATGAAGCTACATTGGAGAGCTGTGCAATTAGAACAGCTGTGAGAACTGCCGAACATTGCTGCATATGCATACCAGCATGTGCATGTGTGGAGCGCTCTTTGACCTGCGTGTGGCCAACTCAGACCAGTACATCAGGATTGACACCCCTCCATTTTTCTGTTGCCAAGAGCCCAGGTTTCCCCAGAAACCCCAGTGTGGCTCCACTGTCCCTTTTGGGGGGGGGGGGGGGGGCATAGGTTGTTGGTAATTTGGCGTCGCCGATCGGCCTCTCGCCACTTAAGTTGTTGCTGTTGACAAATCTACTTCTTTGTGGGCCTGATTCTTCGGAGGTACGTCCCCAGGTACCTCTAAGGAAGGGGGCCTTTGGCAGGGGAGAAAATGTGTGATTGTTGCCAAATACACATCTTCTCCCCTGCCACAGGTCCCACTCCTTAAAGGCACCTGTACCAGGGTCTTGCAGGCTGGCTTCGTAGGCAGTGGAACCTGCGAGGCCCGCAACACCCCCTCTGAATCGGCTGGCCCATTGATGGGGCGGCCGTTGCCGTCCCCTCATTGCTCCCTCCGCTGCCCTTCGCTCCCTTTGTGCACCCATCACGCTTGGCCGACTACTCCGCAAAGCACGAGCCCCCTTCCCCATTCCGAATCCTCCTGCTGCCCACAAGTTCGGCCAACCCCCCCCCCCCACAGGTTGGGGTCACTAGGGAGGCCGTGGGGCGAGTGGGGGAGCCGGGCTCTGGGCTGTGCCGCTGGCGCGGCATTCCCTCACTGCCACTCCCGGAGGGGGGCGGGCACTGAATCAGAATATGTATGTGACTTGGTTCAAAAGAAGCGCTGTTGCTTTCGGCAAGGCACCTCGAAAAGCCCCCACACCCCACCCCAGACACACACACACCACAACCATTAGCACTGGAATAGGCACCCAAGGCCAGCGAAGGTTGCCCCACAGAGTCACAGAGTTCGGTTCAGAAAAGTACTCTCCGGTACAAAAGCAAAAAAATTCCAAAAGATGCATAATTTTGAGGGCCAAAAGGGGGATCATGCCCAGACAAATTGGCCTAAAATGCGGAACCAGGAAATTGTGATACTTCGACTTGCTGGCCTGAAATAGCCAGAAAATGCACCAGCAGGTTGCCTCACAGGAACCCCACTGTCCCATAGAGCCCAGATCTGCAAACCTTTTTCGGCCCAAAATTAAAACAATTCAAAACATTCACGATTCTGGGATCATAAACGGGGTGATAAATTTTTGACAGCCCCAGACCCGGACCCACCCACCATCACAGGGGGGGGGTGGGGTTTGGCACAAAGCCTCGGTATCTGATTGTTTGCCTTTGGCAGCGCCTATTGGCCTCTCGCCACTGCTCATTCTGACCCTCTGTGGGCCCGAACATGTTTTGGTTGTGTCAACGTAGCCCCCGGATAACCTGTTTGACTACTCCGGGGGTCGGCTGTCCCGGAGACGGGCTGTTGCCTGTGCCGTTGACCAGGTGCATCCAGATGCACCCGTGGGGGGGGGGGGTTCCTCATTTTTATATGCAAGCCGCCCCCCACCCCAGTACAAGTGGGCGGGGTGGGGGTGGGAGGGGACCGATGGCACCAGCGATCAGAGAGGAGGCGGGAATGTCAGGCACTGCTGGACAATTGGATATGCCGTATCGGGGCCAAGGATTGATTCACCAATTCTCAATTGATTTTGTGGCCTGTGGCCTCCGTGCTAATCTACGTTTGGCACTCCGAGGCAAGTTTTCCCGTAACCCTCACCCGAGCCGAGGCAAAGGGTTGGACATTTTCCCAACAATTGCCCCTGAAAATGTTCATTGTTAAACCCACAGGCCAAGCAGCTGTGCAAGAGTGCCTTCTTGCGCACAAAGTTGGGACCCGCTGCTCAGTCTCACCGCCCCACGGGTCCGTCCCAAACTTACGCCCTGCAATCCCACTCGCACGTTTCAGTGCGCCCTGAAAAGCCTTACAACCCCACCAGCATGCCCCAGCACACCATAGTACACCCGAAGTGCAGCTGGGTAGAGAATGACAGAAGCCACAGACGTCCAGGATAGGCCCGTGGTCCCTCAGAGGTCGAGGGAGCACAAACTTCTGAGAAAACACAACAGGAGAGGCAACTGCAAACCGCTGCAAATGGGCGGAATTGTGCGTTCAGACATGATCGCACTTGGTATGGGGGAAATTGTTGTGCGCACGGTACGGCACTTTGCTGAGCCCTCTCCAAACCACCACGGCAGGAATGCCCGCAGGGTTCGGAATGATTGCTAGATCCTTTTAGATGCTTGTTGCATCTAGGTGACCTCCTGAGGTTTCGTCGTTGGTTCTTGGTGGATTCTGCAGGGTTGTTGATGGTTCCTGTTGGCTTCCGGGTCAGGCTTTGTTTATCGGCTTTGTTTATCAGGGGGGATGCGTCTTTTGGCTCTGAGACGCACCCACCCACCCAAAGAAAATCTTGACCCAAAATTTGGCTGAGGGAAAATCAAGTTTGAATAAGCGACCCTTTGAGGGACCCCCGCAGACCGCCCACCCCCCTTACGTAGTAATTACTAATTCCTTATTACTAATATTAATTCCTTAAAAGAAAAGCCTGTTCTGGATGGCTGCTATTAAGTCTTGGAGGTTTCAGTGATACATGCACCAACACAGCCGAATATTCATTGCAATAGCAGGAACCACCTAGGCCAGAGCGCCACAGTTCATCAAAGCCAGTGCGTGGCAACATTGACAGGCAAGGGGCGGGTGGGCGGGGCCACGGGGCTTGCTAGCCCGAGCTAAAAACAATAAATAAATCTGAGTAACAAACAACCAGGCTGGGATCCTGTACTGAAACCACCGTTTATAGGACAAACGATAGTTTCTAGACGGTTGCCAGGGATCCATGGATCGCTTTCTCCCAGTGCCCAACGTGTTGCCTCCGCCAACCCCCCCCCCCCCCCTGCCGCTTTCGTGTCCCTCTCCCACCGCCAAAGATGCGCCGCGGGTGATGGTGCGAGTGCCAAGCTGCCCCATCTCCGCCCCCAGGGGAAGGAGCACAGTTTGCCCTACTGTGCGAAACGCCAGGCAATCCACAAGCCCGCCTCTGGGTCAAGTAGGAGGACGGGGCAATGTGCAACTGGTTGCCCCACGGAGCCTGTGCGCACCCGAAAAGACATCAGTTGTCATCACCACTGGTCCGGAAAGCGTTGCACTTGGTAATAACCCCTTCCTCCCTTCCACATCTTGTCGGCCATTGCGTGGGCGTCATCCATCCCACCCACCAACGTCTGCACTACCAGCGCTCAGAAGTGGCATTGACGGCGTGAGGGGGACCCCACAGGAGTCCCACCGATTACAACCGTGACCACCCCAAGTGGAATGCCGCTGAGTACAGGACGGCCAGGCCCTGGCGCTGGTGTGTTGCCTTCCTGCAATCCTGCCCTCAGGGGAACGGGGCAGCAAAGGGAGGGAGGGTTCTGGGCTGGTGAACAACCGTTGCGACTTCAAGCCTTTCATTGCAGGCACAGCGTGCGACGCCTGTGGCGCCACGGAAGCGCGTGTTCAGTCCCGCTCCAGCTCTGGCCCCTGCTTCACTGCATCGGTGGCCGCGGTCACGCGCACCGCTCCGCTCCAGTGGGCGCCATCAGCACAACAACCGCAGGAAGCACCTGGCGCCTGGGGATCCGCAGTGCGCACTGGCGTGCGCCCCCCGGTGCGCCACCAGAGGGCAGGGGGGCCGGCTGGTGTGGCACGGCATGTCACCAAATACCGGGTGTGGCTGGGCAATGGTAGAGGGGGGCGGAGCTCGGACGGTGCCACCCGGGGGTTCCCCCCAAAAGCGGGGTGCTGGACCCGAGCTACAAGTGCAGCAGACCCCCCAAGAGCTGGAGGGGCACCAGCAGGGTCATTCGGAGAGGGCAGTCGATCTGCCTCTCAGAATCTGGGACACAGACCATAGCCTCGGTCCCCCGCAGCTGTGCATATTGCCCACGCATATGCTGTACACTGACAGCGAGCACACAACCCACACGCTCTGCTGGCATGACAGCCTCCATGATTCGACAGCACGGAACTGTGTTGTGCTGAGCCCTTCGGTGGGGTCTTGAACATGAGTGAGGGCGGCTTGAGCACCTGCCAGTTCGTGCAGAAGACCACAAGGCACCAGCAATTTCAGAAAACCAGACAACATTGCTGAACATGCACCAACCAGCACACGCCTTTTATTGCCCACTTTTGCGCACTTTGGGAGTTCAAACACAAATGGATGGATGCCCGGACTCCCATGACTTGAAGCAGCGTGCAAAAAGAACCCCTAACATACGAGACCCAAAGTATGTAAAGTACACCTGCCCGCAGCAGGAAATATTTGCGCTGATGAAGCTTATTTTGCTCCGAGTTTTCAAAGCCAGCAAAGCGGCGCCAACAAACACAGGCTGGCGGACAGTGAACAACCTGGAGCAGAAAAAAGCAAATTAGCGTGGTCAAGGAGGGCTGGTGGTGGCATACACGGATGCCTCGGCAAGAGAGTGACAGGCTTGGTGCAGCCAGGGTATGAGGGTTGATTTGGGGCAGCCTCCTTCGCGTGTCTGCGGGTGCAGACAGGGCATCAGCATGGGGGAGTTGCGAGTGACCCTGCAAGCCCTCATGGCTGGGTCCCTGGCGGAGCGATTGGTAATGGCGCTGGGCTCCGCGGATGTTTGTAAGGGGATGGTGGAGTGCAGGCACCAACGGTCCCCCAGAAAAATTTGCTGTGCTGCAGCATGCTGTGGCATGCTGTGGCATGCTTCAAGCCGTTGGTGGGGGTAACCTAATTTTCCAAAAAGCTTCAAACGTGGCAAACCACTACATCAAACACAAACCCTGGGTGTCTGTACAACATAGGTACAGCCCAATGCCTTCTCCAATTGCCCACTGCAAACAGCACTCCTGGTTGTCTCCTTGTTCCTCTTGGGTTGTGTTGTCCCCTCGGCAGTGGGTTCAACAGTAGACATCAGAAGACAAAGTGAAGATAACAAGGGCCTGTCAAAGCACAACAACACAAGAAATAAAACAAAAAGGGGGGGGGGAATAGGTCAGCCTGGACCTTTGCTGTCTCTGCCTGTAGGACATCCTGTTGACAGCTCTGGGAATTGAATCAGGGACCTGTATACCACAGCCACTGCATCTATCCACTAGAGTACCATCATTCCCTACTGCACAGGTGCTCAAAGATGGTATCAATATTTTGCTCTGAGCCGAATTTTCAGTGTGCTGCAGCGTGCTGTGGCGTGCTTCAACCGTTGGTGCCTGGTGGAGTGGTCCCCAAAGTGGTGCTGGTATGACGGGCTCGCCCCAGTTGAGGAGGCGCGACATTGAGATGTGTGGAAATGGGTGCCATGGGAGTGGGGGTGGGCGGCTTCATGAGGATCGCGGGGGGCACAATCCAATGACTGCACAGGGCACACAAACCACTGACTGCGCATCCAAGGTATGGGGTGGGGTGGGGTGGGGTCAAAGGGGGGACGTGGTCAGAGTTGGTTAGGGAACGAGGAACTCTGGGGACGGCGGACAGCGGCAGAGGCAGTGGTACCCTTAACACCGCCTGGGGCATGGGCACGGAGTAGGGCAGCACCAGGTGCCATCCTCAGATGCAGCCGTGCTGGCGCACAACACACGCCGTCCGCGAGACGGCCCCAAAACCGCATGTCGTGCAGACTCCCTCAATGAAATGCGCAGTGCTTTGCGCTGCGGTCCGGGTGGCCTGGGAAACAGTAAACCCCCTCCCCCCCATAATTAGTACCCTAGGGTACTAATTTCGGCAGACTGCTCAATAAGGCCGCGGGGGTACTAAATATGGGGGGTACTAATTTTGGGGGGGGGGACTAATTTTTGGGGGGGGACTAATTTTGGGGATGGGAACTAATTTTGGGTGCCTGCGATGTTGTAAACCCTGTGTGCCTGCGAGGTTGTCTGTTGAGTCTTTCTGTTGGCTGCATGGAACATTCAGATTCTGTTCCGTTTGCTTGGGAGGCTCAAGGGGGGTACTAATTTTGGCAGACTGCTCAATAGGGCCAGCGGGGTACTAAATATGGGGGGGGTACTAAATATGGGGGGGGGGGGGTTAGTGTTGGTGACGGTGTCGGGCGGCATGGCTTCCTGCGCACCTCCATTTCTCACCTACAACTTCCTCCTGGCACCGAACTTGATCACCCACTCCCATTTTGGAGCACGAGCAGCGGGATCGGGAGAGGAGGCTTGTCCAAGCCATGGAGCCTTTTGCGTCCCGAAAACCGAAGAAACCGAGCAACCGTGCCACCGAGGGACTGGACGTAAAGGCCAGTGCAGGGTATACTTCCTTGACCGGGGCCGCGGGCCCTGGTTTCGGATGAACACTTTGGGGGTTGAGCCACGTGGGCGGTCCGCACCGGCCACACCATCCGGTGCTGCGCGCCCTTCGTTTGGGTCCATAGAGACGATGACAGGGTGGGAGGACGTCTGACGTCGGCCTTGAATCGCATGCACGACGTTTTGTCCAGCAATCAGTTTGGCCATAAGGCACAATGGCTTGCATTTTGCAAGGCGAAGCACGTTCGCCAGGGACCTCAACTTGGGGGGTTAAAGAAAAGTGTCTGGGCTGTCGCAGAGACTGGTGTGCGGGACTTGAGCCGCAACAGTCAGAATTAGCGTCAGAGTTCGAGTCAGAGTTAGAGTCAGAGTTAGCGTCAGAGTGAGAGTGAGATTCAGAATTAGAGCCAGAGTTAGAGTCAGAGTTAGAGTCAGAGCCAGAGTGAGAGTCAGAGTCGGAGTGAGAGTTAGAGTGAGAGTTAAGAGTGAGAGTTGGAGTGAAAGTCAGAGTCGAACTCAGAGTCAAACATCATCTGTGTTGCCGGCGTCCTGTGCGCCACAGCAGACTGGTGCACACGGCCATTCCAGACATCTCGGTCGGGGCACAGCCGACTTCGCCAGAAGGCCGAAGATGCCAGAGAACTACATATATATTTGGTTGGCCGAAGGCCCAGAGAAAAACTTGGCCCAATCACTTAAGGGGGGTTGGGGGGGTCCAGGGGGGGGGGGACCCCCCCAGCGGTGCTGAGTTGTTCAAAGGAGCCCTGGGGGTCTGGCAAACCAGAATTGCGTGACTGCACGACTGTAAGCGCTCTTTGAGGAGGTAAAAGCAATCAACCAAACCGGCGCCGTCCAGCTCCCGCGGCATCACGACAACTGCAACATCCGCGTCACGGCTGCGCTATCTGCTGGATCCCCCCTACCCTGAAAGTGCCACGGGTTGGACAGCTCGGCAACCAGCCTGGCCATTTGAAGCGGCAGCTGACTCACCGATTCCGCATCGCTCACTATTATGAGAGACGTTTCTTTAGCATGCCCCTGAAGAAAGCAACTGTAACGGTCCGTCGGCCAAAATGTCCAACGGCTGTCAAATACCCACCCATGAGATCTTCAACGACGGCCCAGTCCGCCGGTCAAGCCGTCCGTAGCTCAGGAGGATCCGTCTTGCCCTCCACCACCGCCGTCGAGAGCAGCATGTACATCCACGAGGGGCACCCCGCGTCGCCAAAGCGCACGCGGTAAATGTAGTCGTACTCTCCGCCGATGCAATGGGCGACCAACGCGCTGACCGCGAACCCTCCGTCGGGGTTGTTCATGATGAAGGAGTTGTGCAGCAGGGGGAAGTGGGCGGTGGCGCTGGTGAACTTCACGGCCGCGCAGGAGGACTCCGGGAATTGCCCGGATTCCGGCGACGGCAGGAACGTGGCCGACACGCCGGACCATGTGCCGATGAACTGCACGGGCACCAGCCGGTACTGTGTTCGGGCCTGATCGACGTAGAGCCTCAGTCCGCCCTCGCCGGCGCTGTAGCCCCTGTGGACGCACGCCGTGCATGACCGCACCCGTTAGGAAGCGACACCGCCATGGATTGTCGTGGGCGCAGGCACACTGCCAGACACTGCGCGTGGTACAAGCACAACGGCACCCCAATTGCACATGCCCTGCAGCCTGCGCCTTTGTTGGTGCGGGCTGTGCCGTTCGCCACCCATGCGGCCCCAATGCTCAAAATAAGGCCACTCCAGCTTCCCAGCTTGGATTCTAGTACGGCGAGATGCCCAAGTAGTTGCACTGCACGCGCACTGCGCTAAGCGTGCCTCTATAGCGTACAAAGGCCAGACCAATTGGGTCGAGTGTAGCCAAGTGACCTTTGACAGTCCTCCCCCCCCCAAAAAAAAGAAGGACATTCCAACGTACAAATGCCTCTTTGTAGCAACGGATGTAGTGGGTGGTGGCCTGTTGAAGTGTGCTGAAACAAAAAGTTAGTTTGCACACAACACTCGCCACTCACATGGTGGACGCAGCAAGTGTTGCCGACATGATACCTGCGTCAAGGCTTTTCGGGCCATGCAGACAGCAGCGCAAAGCATTGTCACACTCCGGTGAACGACATTTAGAGGCAGTCCATGTGTGACAGTACACCCTGTCAACCCCAGTGGTCCGCGTCATTCATTGGCGGTTTTATTGCAGCAGATCTGCGCATGTTTCTGAACTATGTTAGAATCAATCTTTTGGGGGGGGGTCTGACTTGAAGAGTTCATGAGTACTCAAGATAGTTCTTGGAAATTGGGCGACTCACTTATATGATACACTGGATCCCCAGGAGTCAGGGCACTATTCTGAAATATGATAGCATCGATCGATCCGTAGTATGGCACACGCAACGTGTTCAACAAATAGCATACAGTCCGAGCAACAATTACCAATATTACCCAAAAAAAACCAAAAATTAAGGTTGTTTTGGTAATTGTGGTTCTACCCAATTTCCTGGGTCCCAAGGTCTTGACAATTTTTTCCACTGCAGGCCCCTCTTTCTTGCACGGTCTATTTTTGTCATGCATGTGCATGTTGTTCCAGCTGTTGTGGTGGGTGTGTGCCAGGCGACTGACCTGGTTTGTTAGCCCCCCTAGCAAAAACGGAGTGATGAGTACATCAAAACAGTTACCGACTGGGCAAGGCAACATGGCATTGCGAGGGCTATACAACGACATCAAAGGGGTGATCAGAGGGAGCACAAGTTGGGGTACCACACAGTTTATCAGTGGCTGAAGTATTTCCAAAAAAAATGGTGATTATTTTCGGGCCCAGAAACAAGGTTGCAAAAAGATTCTGTCTGAGGCTGAGTGTGCTGAAGTTCAAGATGCCGTCACCAAACTGAGAGCCGAGCCCAGTTGTGTGAGTCACGGACTGCAAATAGTGTTGTCTTTGTTGCCCCTGGTGTTGTGAGTTGGACACGTCCCACCGTTTTGCCCAAAAACGGGGGCACCTTTGTCATGGGGGCAGAGTGGGGGCGCTGTCACCTACATTCTGTGGACTGGCGACCTTATGCAGCGACCTCACACCGCGAAAAACACAGCACAGCACACTACACCGCAGCACAGCAACTCGTGTTTACAGAGAGGAGGCTTTGTTGGTTGCGGACGAGGCGCCACAACACTCAGGGGATGAGCCTCTTACACGACACAGAATCCGTGAGTGTAATATTCCTAAGAAGACGACTCATGCTTACCAACTTGTGGATCACTTTATTATCACCACGGTTAAAACACGTGTTTGCTGAGGTTGGGATGCATGGGTTGAGGATATATTTGCGTGCAATTCCAACGACATGGCTATTGCCGAAATGTCTGTTTCTGACTTGCCTACACCCCGAAAGCGTAAATGTGCTTTGTTGACAGGGGGCCAGTAAGGACCTGCCGGTGGACTCCATTGTCCGCTCATGGGATGCCACTGGCATTCCGCGAGCCCTATGGGGAGATGTGCCCTCTGTTGAACCCATGTTTGACGTTCTCAAGAAGCTTCATCCTGAAGAGGCACGGCACCCTTGTGGGTGTGGTTTCTGTGACTGCACCAACGTGTCTCTCTTGCTCCAAATTACACTGCAGCCATTTGTCCCGCCCTTTAAGTAAATCATGAATGGGGCAACTCACATTGGTTTTCCGTTGCATTCCGTTGCATCGTGGCAGGGAAAGGTGACATCCCCTTTGCTACAGTACCAAAAAATCAGCCCAAAAAATCAACGAAAAAAGGGGCTCCGTTGGCAAATTTTGACCTTTGGTAATTTTTGCTTTACGTGTAGATGCATCAATTCCTGTCAGCACATCATCAGCAAATGGTCACTAGTACCTGTACCCGTTTGGTGTGGGGGGTGGGGGTCGTCCTTTTGTTCTGACTGCCTTCGTGAGTGTGGCGTGGCTAATCTCTGACACTCCCAACTTATTGTGTGTCATCATAGCAAATCTTAGGACAGCACCGAAGTCAGGCATCAGGCAACAGCTGCTTATGCTCAAGCAGACGAATGGATCCTTGAAATGGGGCAAACACACATTTGTTGCTGCCATCCTTGCTGGATTGTTGAGGTAGAATGCCTGAGGGGACCCACGCTCCTGCTTCTATGGAGGGTGGGAAAGCACCCTGGGGGTACTCTACTCCCCTGTGTTGTCGCAAACCTCAAAAAAAAAATACTGTGGACACAACAATACATGACTGACGCCGTGCATGCGGATGCAAACGATGTCAAACGTCTCACATACCAGCCCCCAGCAAACTTTTGCATGTACACTCGCAACGTTTCGCGCCGCTTGGCATGCGTCTCCATATCCCGCACCCAGACAGTCGAAATCGCGGCCAACAGGCGCAACGAAATGTACAGGGCGCTGTCTTCAATGCCGCTGACCATCAAGAGCTTGTCGTCCCCTTCGTCCCCTGTGTCCTCCATTTCTGCTTCTTCGCCAGCATTTCCTTCTCCCTTCGAATCATCTTCCTGAAACAGTTTTACTGCACCACACCACACGACACGACACGACACGACACGACACGACACGACATGACGCGACACCACACGACAGCACACGACACGACACGACACGACACGACACGACACGACACGACACGACACCACACGACACGACACGACACGACACCACACGACACGACACGACACGACACCACACGACACGACACGACACCACACGACACGACACGACACGACATGACACGACATGACACGACACGACACGACAGCACACGACACGACACGACACGACACGACACGACACCACACGACACGACACGACACGACACGACACCACACGACACCACACGACACGACACGACACGACACGACACGACATGACACGACACGACACGACATGACACGACACGACACGACAGCACACGACACGACACGACACGACACGACACGACACGACACGACACGACACGACACGACACGAAACGACACGACACGACACGACACGACACGACACGAAACGACAGCACACGACACGACACGACACGACACGACACGCCACGCCACGCCTTGCCTCGCCTCACCTCACCTCACCTCACCTCACCTCAACTCACCTCCCTCACTCACTCACTCACCCACCCACTCACTCACTCACTCACTCATTCCCTCACTCATTCACTCACACCACACCACACCAGGCCATGCCACACCACACCACGCCACGCAACGCCACGCCACACCACACCAGACCCTACCACCGCACCACACCACCGCCCCATACCACACCAACCCACACACTACCTCACCTCACCACGCCACGCCACGCCACGCCACATCAAATCACGCCACGCCACGCCACATGACACCACACTCTGTTGCCAGCCTTGTCAACAAGAGCAAAACCAGAACACACCAGAACACAAACCAGTGTACAAATGAATAATCTACGTGATTTTCATGCACTCGTCCGCAAAAAAAAAGGCAAGCCAAGCAGTCCACAATCCCATTGAAATGAAGGAACACCGCGGGTGTCCTCCTGTCTTGTTGGTGTTCGTCACACATCCAATTCAATGAGAAAAAGCAACCAATTGCCAAAAAAACCTTCTTTGAAGCATGTCTGTCACTGCAAAATTCAAATCGTCCATAAAAACACATTGCATTTCCCCAATTCCTCCCATCTTCCCCATTTTTTCTGGTAAACCCTCACTCTTGCAACCCCTCTCCCTCCCCAACCGCTGAAAAAACCTGCAGTACATTGCAAAAAAGTACATCACAGCCCAGTACAGAGTAATGCAGTGCCAGTATCTGTTCCCCCCAGGCACGAGGGGGGAGGGGGTTATGGGGGACTTGGTACCAAAGGTGGTCTGTAGTCTGTAGACACTGTCTGTCTGCTGCAAGTAGGAATTCAAAATATTCACCAAAATTAAATTAATTCTTTGCATCTTGTACTTGTACTTGTACTTGTACTTGTACTTGTACTTCTACTTGTACTTGAACTTGAACTTGTACTTGTACTTGTACTGTACTCCACTGTACTGTACTGTACTTGACTGTACTGTACTTGTACTTGTACTGTACTTGTACTTGTACTTGTACTTGTACTTGCACTGTACTTGTACTTGTACTGTACTGGCACTTGAACTGTACTTGTACTGTACTGTACTTGTACTTGTACCCGCACCCGTACTTGTACTTGTACTTGTACTTGTACTTGTACTTGTACTTGTACTTGTACTTGTGCTTGTACTGTACTCCACTGTAGTGGATTAGTGGATTAGTGGATTGAGGGCCGACTGCGTGCGGCTAGACGTCCGCCCCTGGATCATGTGTGGTCGCTGGTTGCATATCCCACCCTTCCCTTCCTGCCCCTACCTGTCCTCCCTTGCTCCCGAAATCCATCTGATCAACTAATCCACGTCATGAGCCCGTTGCATTCTCAGGCACGCACAACTCTGTGTGTTCCTTCACTGTTTTCCATCACTCATTGTGCGCTGTGTCGGGCTCATGTATTGTTCTCATCTCAGCACTCAGCCTGGTAGGGCTTGACAGCTCCGCTGGTGCCGCGCGGCTAGGGCCACGGTGTGGTGGTATCGACACCTGAACGGAGCAGCTGAACCGACTTCTACTTGCACTTGGCATCACACCCGGACAGAACAGGGCCAGCCACACTGCACTGGTACTGCTCCGCAGCGCCCTGCGCAGCATGTTCGCACCTCAGGACAGTCCTCGCGTCGGCGCTCGCTTCTAGGGCACCTTGCGGCTGGTTCCACTTCAGCGTTCACGCTGCGCTGCGCTCAGCGTCGTTCCGTTGCGATTCCGGCGCACTCCCGCAGCCGCGTTCGCACTTGTGAACCTGTAGCCCTGACCTGAAACATGCTGGCACCGCTGCACCGCACGGTGCAGCACTGATGGCGCCCTGATGCAGGAGGCATGTGCTGGGCGGTAGCAGGACACCCGGCTGCTGAGCAGCTCCCTGGCCACGGCGCCTGGCGCACCCACGATCGCCCCGCTCACCTGTGACTGCTTGAATGCGGTATGGGCGCTGCGCTGAGCGCACGGAAACACGTACACCTGTTAACTGGTTGACCTGAAACATCTGAACCCGTAGCCCTGACCTGAAACATGCTGGCACCGCTGCACCGCACGGTGCAGCACTGATGGCGCCCTGATGCAGGAGGCATGCGCTGGGCGGTAGCAAGGCACCCGGCTGCTCAGCAGCACACAGGCCAGGGCGCCTGGCGCACCCACGATCGCCCCGCTCGCCTGTAACTGCTTGAATGCGGTATGGGCGCTGCGCTGAGCGCACGGAAACACGTACTCCTGTTAACTGGCTGAGGCCTATCCGGCTTAGGCTGAGGCACGCGTGTGACAGGGTGCATTATCCCTGTGTGTGCTGGGCCTGTGTTGGCGGCGTCTGGCGTCCGGTGTCACCGTCGCTGCTGCTGGCGTCCCTGTGCTGGAAATGGCCGCGGCGGGGCTTGCTCCACTGTACTGTACTGTACTTGACTGTATTGTACTTGTACTTGTACTGTACTTGTACTTGTACTGTACTTGTACTTGCAGTGTACTTGTACTTGTACTGTAGTTGTACTTGTACTGGACTTGTACTTGTACTGGACTTGGGCTTGTACTGTACTTGCACTTGAACTGTACTTGTACTGTACTGTACTTGTACTTGTACCCGCACCCGTACTTGTACTTGTACTTGTATTTGCACTTGTACTTGTAGTTGCACTTGTACTTGTATTTGTACTTGTACTTGTAGTTGTACTTGTACTTGTACTTGTACTTGTACTTGTACTCATACTTGTACTTGTACTTGTACTTGTACTTGTACCTGTACTTGTACTTGTACTTGTACCTGTACCTGTACTGTACTCCACGGTAGTGTACTGTACTTGACTGTACTGTACTGGTACTTGTACTGTACTTGTACTTGTACTGTACATGTACTTGTACTGTACGTGCACCTGTACTGTACTTGTACTTGTACTGTACTTGTACTTGTACTTGTAATTGTACTTGTACTTGTACTTGTACTTGTTCTTGTACTTGTACTTGTACTGTACTCCACTGTAGTGTACTGTACTTGACTGTACTGTACTGGTACTTGTACTGTACTTGTACTTGTACTGTACATATACGTGTACGGTACTTGCACTTGTACGGTACATGTAGTTGTACTTGTACTGGATGAACTTGTACTTGTACTTGTACTTGCACTTAGACTTGTACTTGTACCTGTACTGTACTCCACTGTACTGTACTGTACTTGACTGTACTGTACTGGTACTTGTACTGTACTTGCACCTGTACTGTACTTGTACTTGTACTTGTAGTTGTACTTGTACTTGCACTTGTACTTGTAATTGTACTTGTACTTGTACTTGTACTTGTAATTGTACTTGTACTTGTACTTATGCTTGAACTTGTACCTGTACTGTACTCCACTGTACTGTACTGTACTTGACTGTACTGTACTGGTACTTGTACTGTACTTGCGCTTGTACTGTACTTGTACTTGTACTTGTACTTGTACTTGCACTTGTACTTGTACTTGTACTTGTACTTGTACTTGCACTTATACTTGTACTTTTACCTGTACCTGTACTGTACTCCACGGTAGTGTACTGTACTTGACTGTACTGTACTGGTACTTGTACTGTACTTGTACTTGTACTGTACATGTACTTGTACTGTACCTGCACCTGTACTGTACTTGTACTTGTACTGTACTTGTACTTGTACTTGTAATTGTACTTGTACTTGTACTTGTACTTGTTCTTGTACTTGTACTTGTACTGTACTCCACTGTAGTGTACTGTACTTGACTGTACTGTACTGGTACTTGTACTGTACTTGTACTTGTACTGTACATATACGTGTACTGTACTTGCACTTGTACGGTAAATGTAGTTGTACTTGTACTGGATGTACTTTTACTTGTACTTGTACTTGTACCTGTACTGTACTCCACTGTGCTGTACTGTACTTGACTGTACTGTACCGGTACTTGTACTGTACTTGTACTTGTACTGTACTTGTACTTGTACTTGTAGTTGTACTTGTACTTGCACTTGTACTTGTACTTGTACTTGTACTTGTACTTGTACTTGTACTTGTACTTGTACTTGTACTTATACTTGTACTTGTACCTGTACCTGTACTGTACTCCACGGTACTGTACTGTACTTGACTGTACTGTACTGGTACTTGTACTGTACTTGTACTTGTACTGTACATGTACTTGTACTGTACGTGCACCTGTACTGTACTTGTACTTGTACTGTACTTGTACTTGTACTTGTAATTGTACTTGTACTTGTACTTGTACTTGTTCTTGTACTTGTACTTGTACTGTACTCCACTGTAGTGTACTGTACTTGACTGTACTGTAGTGGTACTTGTACTGTACTTGTACTTGTACTGTACATATACGTGTACTGTACTTGCACTTGTACGGTACATGTAGTTGTACTTGTACTGGATGTACTTTTACTTGTACTTGTACTTGTACCTGTACTGTACTCCACTGTGCTGTACTGTACTTGACTGTACTGTACCGGTACTTGTACTGTACTTGCACTTGTACTGTACTTGTACTTGTACTTGTAGTTGTACTTGTACTTGCACTTGTACTTGTACTTGTACTTGTACTTGTACTTGTACTTGTACTTGTACTTGTACTTATACTTGTACTTGTACCTGTACCTGTACTGTACTCCACGGTAGTGTACTGTACTTGACTGTACTGTACTGGTACTTGTACTGTACTTGTACTTGTACTGTACATGTACTTGTACTGTACGTGCACCTGTACTGTACTTGTACTTGTACTGTACTTGTACTTGTACTTGTAATTGTACTTGTACTTGTACTTGTACTTGTTCTTGTACTTGTACTTGTACTGTACTCCACTGTAGTGTACTGTACTTGACTGTACTGTACTGGTACTTGTACTGTACTTGTACTTGTACTTGTACTTGTACTTGTACTTGTACTTGTACTTGTACTTGTACTTGTACTTGTACTTGTACTTGTACTTGTACTTGTACTTGTACTTGTACTTGTACTTATACTTGTACTTGTACCTGTACCTGTACTGTACTCCACGGTAGTGTACTGTACTTGACTGTACTGTACTGGTACTTGTACTGTACTTGTACTTGTACTGTACATGTACTTGTACTGTACGTGCACCTGTACTGTACTTGTACTTGTACTGTACTTGTACTTGTACTTGTAATTGTACTTGTACTTGTACTTGTACTTGTTCTTGTACTTGTACTTGTACTGTACTCCACTGTAGTGTACTGTACTTGACTGTACTGTACTGGTACTTGTACTGTACTTGTACTTGTACTGTACATATACGTGTACTGTACTTGCACTTGTACGGTACATGTACTTGTACTGGAACTGGATGTACTTGTACTTGTACTTGTACTTGTACTTGTACTTGTACTTGTACTTGTACTTGTACCTGTACTGTTCTCCACTGTACTGTAGTGTACTTGACTGTACTGTACTGGTACTTGTACTTGTACTTGCACTTGTACTTGTACTTGTACTTGTACTTGTACTTGTACTTGTACTTGTACTTGTACTTCTACTGGTACTGGTACTTATACTTGTACTTGTACCTGTACTGTACTCCACTGCAGTGTACTGTACTTGAATGTACTGTACTGGTACTTGTACTGTAGATGTACTTGTACTGTACTTGCACTTGTACTGTACTTGTACTTGTATTTGTACTTGTACTTGTACTTGTACTTGTACTTGTACTTCTACCTGTACTGTACTCCACTGTAGT
Organism: Eutreptiella sp. 'Long Island Sound 2002'; assembly: GCA_964036045.1. Taxonomy (NCBI): domain Eukaryota; phylum Euglenozoa; class Euglenophyceae; order Eutreptiales; family Eutreptiaceae; genus Eutreptiella; species Eutreptiella sp. 'Long Island Sound 2002'. The sequence continues at coordinate 6,569,488 of OZ038390.1, forward strand.
GTGCTGTACTTGACTGTAGTGTACTGGTATTTGTACTGTACTTGTACTTGTACTGTACATGTACTTGTACTGTACTTGTACTTGCACTTGTACTGTACTTGTACTTGCACTTGCATTTGTACTTGTACTTGTACTTCTACTTGTAATTGTACTTGTACTTGTACTTGTTCTTGTACTTGTACTTGTACTGTACCCCACTGTACTGTACTGTACTTGACTGTACTGTACTGGTACTTGTACTGTACTAGTACTAGTATTGTAATTGCACTTGTACTGTACTTCTACTTGTACCTGTACTGTACTTGTACTTGTACTTGTACTTGTACTTGTACTTGCACTTGCATTTGTACTTGCACTTGTACTCGTACTTGCACTTGTACTTGTAATTGTACTTGTACTTGCACTTGTACTTGTACTTGTACTTGTACTTGTACTGATACTTGTACTTGTTCTTGTACTTGTACTTGTACTGTACTCCACTGTACTGTACTGTACTTGACTGTACTGTACTGGTACTTGTGCTGTACTAGTACTTGTATTGTAATTGCACTTGTACTGTACTTGTACTTGTACTTGTACTGTACTTGTACTTGTACTTGTACTTGTACTTGTACTTGTACTTGTACTTGCACTTGTACTTGTACTTGTAGTTGTACTTGTACTTGTACTTGTACTTGTACTTGAACTTGTACTTGTACTTGTACTTGTACTTGTACTTGTACTTGTACTTGTACTTGTACTTGTACTTGTACTTGTACTTGTACTTGTACTTGTACTTGTACTTGTACTTGTACTTGTACTTGTACTTGTACTTGTACTTATACTCGTACTTGTACCTGTACCTGTACCTGTACTGTACTCCACGGTAGTGTACTGTACTTGACTGTACTGTACTGGTACTTGTACTGTACTTGTACTTGTACTGTACATGTACTTGTACTGTACGTGCACCTGTACTGTACTTGTACTTGTACTGTACTTGTACTTGTACTTGTAATTGTACTTGTACTTGTACTTGTACTTGTACTTGTACCTGTACTGTACTCCACTGTAGTGTACTGTACTTGACTGTACTGTACTGGTACTTGTACTGTACTTGTACTTGTACTGTACATGTACGTGTACTGTACTTGCACTTGTACGGTACTTGTACTTGTACTTGTACTTGTACTTGTACTTGTACTTGTACTTGTACTTGTACTTGTACTTGCACTTGTACTTGTACTTGTACTTGTACTTGTACTTGTACTTGTACTTGTACTTGTACTTGTACTTGTACTTCTACTAGTACTGGTACTTGTACTTGTACTTGTACCTGTACTGTACTCCACTGTAGTGTACTGTACTTGACTGTACTGTACTGGTACTTGTACTGTAGATGTACTTGTACTGTACTTGCACTTGTACTGTACTTGTACTTGTATTTGTACTTGTACTTGTACTTGTACTTGTACTTGTACTTGTACTTGTACTTCTACCTGTACTGTACTCCACTGTAGTGTGCTGTACTTGACTGTAGTGTACTGGTATTTGTACTGTACTTGTACTTGTACTTGTACTGTACTTGTACTTGCACTTGCATTTGTACTTGTACTTGCGCTTGTACTTGTAATTGTACTTGTACTTGTACTTGTTCTTGTACTTGTACTTGTACTGTACCCCACTGTACTGTACTGTACTTGACTGTACTGTACTGGTACTTGTACTGTACTAGTACTTGTATTGTAATTGCACTTGTACTGTACTTGTACTTGTACTTGTACTGTACTTGTACTTGTACTTGTACTTGTACTTGCACTTGCACTTGCATTTGTACTTGCACTTGTACTCGTACTTGCACTTGTACTTGTAATTGTACTTGTACTTGCACTTGTACTTGTACTTGTACTTGTACTTGTACTTGTACTTGTTCTTGTTCTTGTACTTGTACTTGTACTGTACTCCACTGTACTGTACTGTACTTGACTGTACTGTACTGGTACTTGTACTGTACTAGTACTTGTATTGTAATTGCACTTGTACTGTACTTGTACTTGTACTTGTACTGTACTTGTACTTGTACTTGTACTTGTACTTGTACTTGTACTTGTACTTGTACTTGTACTTGTACTTTTACTTATACTGTACTGTACTGTGCTGTACTGCACTGTACTGTACTGCACTGTACAGTACTGTACTGTACTGTACTGTACTGTACTGATCTGCACTGTAGTGCACTGCATTGCACTGTGTCGCGATGCACTACGGTATGCGGCAGCTGCACTGCATGCAATTGGCCATTCTGTGAAGGGCAACAACTCATTGCCACCTTTCGTTCCGCGTCAGGCTGCTTCAATCGCTGCAGCTTAAAGCTATGCTCCACGTGCACCCACGGGGGCAACTTATCCAAATGGTCGCCACCACACCACCGCAGACATCTCTCGCAGAAGTCGGCGTCGCATTCCTCGCAGATCCGGTGGATCACGGGATGCCCGCAGAGGTCGCAGATGCGCCCCTGGGCACGCTCGCCCTCCGGGACGGTCAACACATGCCCCTCGAAACACTTCGTGGGCGTGGGGTGCGGTGGGGGTTGGACGTCGTCTTTGAAAGCCCGTTCGATGCTGACCTGAAAGACCATGAAAACGGACGCACCGCAGGTACACACCGGACAAACAGAAGCCCCCCCCCCATCCTCCGGCGAGCGCAGGCCCTGCGCGTGAGGCACAGGCATACCAATAACACGTGCCATGCAAAGGGCGCATGGGCCAAAAGCAGCACTCGTTGCCTCACCTGCGCGAATCTGAGGTGCACAAAGCGCACAGCCACACGAGCCGCCCCCTACTCAGACACAGAGGATTGCAGCCGCTGTCGCCTGCGCACAGGGCGAGCGCGCAGGGCAGATATGCCATGCAAGACCCCACAGACCGAGGGCAGTGACGAAACCGCCCACACCCGGAGCAGCCCAATGCCGTCATCGATCCCCAATCAGGCACCAACGGTCCCCCAGAAAAATTTGCTGTGCTGCAGCATGCTGTGGCATGCTGTGGCATGCTTCAAGCCGTTGGTGGGGGTAACCTAATTTTCCAAAAAGCTTCAAACGTGGCAAACCACTACATCAAACACAAACCCTGGGTGTCTGTACAACATAGGTACTGCCCAATGCCTTCTCCAATTGCCCACTGCAAACAGTCTGTGGTACTCCTGGTTGTCTCCTTGTTCCTCTTGGGTTGTGTTGTCCCCTCGGCAGTGGGTTCAACAGTAGACATCAGAAGACAAAGTGAAGATAACAAGGGCCTGTCAAAGCACAACAACACAAGAAAGAAAAAAAGGGGGGGGGGGAATAGGTCAGCCTGGACCTTTGCTGTCTCTGCCTGTAGGACATCCTGTTGACAGCTCTGGGAATTGAATCAGGGACCTGTATACCACAGCCATTGCATCTATCCACTAGAGTACCATCATTCCCTACTGCACAGGTGCTCAAAGATGGTATCAATATTTTGCTCTGAGCCGAATTTTCAGTGTGCTGCAGCGTGCTGTGGCGTGCTGCGGCATGCTTCAAAACTCCCACCAACAGGCCCCAAAATCAGGTGCTGCGGCATGCTGCAGCATGCTTCAACCGTTGGTGCCTGCCCCCAATGCAACCTCCTGCACCACCCGCCTGACCTCCTCAGGGAAGAGCTCCCATGCCATCTTGCCGGTTTCGGCGACTTCCTCCGCAGCCCATGCCACACCAGATGTGGCCTGAAGATGTCCATTACAGACTGTCTTCTCGTGTGTATCCAGTTTCTTTCTGAAACACACTTCTGTTTCTTGGGATACACCCCGGTGCAGAAAACTTTGTTTTGGGATACCCACAGGATACGCACCCCATGGGGGAAATGTTTGCCCGGCGCATGCCCGGCGCGCTACCTTTGTATCAAGTATCTTATCTCTAGCCCCAGGTTTATCCTCTGGGAAGTCCCCCAAGTAGACCGCACTAGACCGCAAATTCTCTGCAAGGCACCTTGTATAAGCCGAAATATGAGAATTCAACGACACAAAATGTCACTTCCACCACTTCCAACCACCACCCTTGCCATCGTCATAAAGTGGGTGCAAAGGATGGGCCAAATTCTTGGACACGGCGAGAAGGTACTCCAAATTGTTTGGTGAGGTGGGGGCAAAAACAGGCACGAGTGGGGAATGGTAAAAAAAAAGATGCCCGGCGCGCGCCCGGCGCACTAACGCTCCCCCTCTAGTGTGTATCCAGTTTCTTTCTGAAACACACTTTTGTTTCTCGGGATACACCCCCGGTGCAGAAAACTTTGTTTTGGGATACCTACAGGATACGCACCCCATGCACCCACGTGTGAAGACAACTGGCAAACGAGGGGAAACAAGATGGACACACATCTTGGTCATTCCTCGTAGGGGAGAGTGCTTGCAATGGTGTTTGCCTCATGATGCCTATGGACATGTAGGCAACCATTGGGGCGGGCATGGTACTTGAAAACAGTAAAGACAGGGGGGCAGACATTGGACGCACCTGAAAGCCCTGCTCGGCGTCCGGCAATTGAAAATCGCTCATGATACTGGACAACGCGGGCAAATAGAGTCCGGGGTTTTCAAACCCGAGCGCGTAGCGCGCGTCGTCAACGTCCTCGTTGGCCTGCTCTGCACCCAGTCCCGCCCCCCACTGGATGACCTGGTTGTCACGGACACTAAACGTGCAGCACGACCAGGCACTGATGTTGATCATGTTGCAGATGGAAATGACGGTGAGCACAACCCCTGCGATCTGGCCCTCGCTGTCGCTGTCGTCGTCTTGGTCACTGTCACTGTCATCGGGTCTTTCGTCCTCAGACATTGAGAGCTCCTCTTGTGGCATGCTGAACGCCACTGAAACAGGAAAGGTTCGGGGTGGGTCCGGCATCGGCAGTTTGCCACACGTGCCGGGGCTTTGTCGCCGCGCAAACCAGAGGTTTTCGAAACCACAAAACTAATTGTGGGGACCTCCCACCACACCCACCAGGCATGCCGCGAATACCACCACCGAGCCCACAAGGACCCCCACCGGATACCTACAACCAACGCACCCACCCACCGGTACAGGCACCCGCGGGACCCCCACACACCGCCAGCCCACAGCACGTCCATCAGCACCGCCATGACCTGCCGGGTGCAAACCTCCCGCCACAGCCATGATGGCCACCCAGCACGAGCACCGTACCCATGTGGCACCACAGCCACCCCCACCCAACCACCCAGCCACCCGGCCCACCACAAATGCTACTACCCCCACAGCCGCATGTTTCCATTTGGTAGAGCTTGTGTTGCTGATGAGGCCCCGCGTGTGGGCGAAACTGGTACCCGTGCACATGCAATAGACATATCCCAAGACTTGCCCAGTGCCCACGTGGAGTTTGAGGTTAGAGGTCGGTTGCGGCTTTGCCTAACTCAAGTGAGAGCGAAACAATCAAAGATTGGGCCACTTCACATTTTTTTCGCAGCACCACCAACCCATCTGGCCGGCGCCAAGCCCACTTCATGCGGCCCCCCCAGCACCCACCCACCCGCACAACCGCCCTACGCCGGCGGACTGCCGCCAGCCCCTCAACACCACCATCACCACCACCATCACCACCTGCTGCCAACACACCTGTATCTCGGCACGGAGGCCCCACACCAAGAGACACAACAGTACCACCACTGACACACTGCCCGCCCACAGCCCACGGGACCCCCACACAATCCCCACTACTACCCCACACAGCACATGCAACCCCCCGCACCCCTGCCGCACGTCCCCTATCTCCCCACGGCACCGCACCACTACGCCCCCCCCCCCCCCAGGCGTGCCACCAATTGGACCCCCGCCCGTTAAGCCCTGCACCGCGACTCACACAGGCCAACTCTCGGCATAACACTGTTCTGTGCACTCTTCCATCTTGTCGTCGGGGTGTGCCTGGTCTTGGTTGCTAGACCCCTACTCCGGTTATCGCTGGCCTATTGTCCTTTACCCCACTCTCTTGATCGCGGTCTCGTCAGTACTGTGCCTTTTCAACGGTGCCCAATTGTTGGCATGTGCACAGGATACGCCCCCCTTTCCCTGGACACACTCTCCGGGGCGCCAGCAGGATTTGGGCCATGCCCCCGCTTTGGGAAGAGGTGATGGGTGCACTTGATCAGCTACGACGGAATGTATAATGCCCAGCCTACCGTCGTTGGGGTCCAGAATTACACTGACATCCTGCCCCCTTGCCATCAGTGAATCTGTGAAACTTCTCGAGTCCCTATTGGCCCCAAAGCTGCAAAGGGGCATAACATTGCATACAGCAAAAGGCCAGGGAGGAAGGTCCCGGTCAGGAAAATCCAGGGCCCACAAAACTTGGGGGTCAGAACTTGTTCGTGTTGTGACCCATGAGGCAATGAGCAGTGCGGCACATCGCTGGCAAACTGGCCAAGATTTCGAAGTCCAAACCTGCCTCATTGCCGAGCCATGCAGGTGTGATGGGACCGCTCGAAATAGGGCGCAGGGGATCAAAACATGAGCTCCGGCCATGCCTGCCCCACGGCTTTCATTGCTGTCTGTCCGCAATGCGCGCTTCCTGCGCCGTCAGGTCCACTGATGTGTGTTCTGGCCTCTTCCTCCCTGGTCGGCTGGGGTTGCGAGCTTCAGGACTCTACAGGGTCATGCGTGCATTCGCCATTTTGGGGGGCAGGGGGGGGGGGCATATTTGTATTCGAGGGCGAAAAACCGTTGACTGCTGACCGTAGGAGGGAAAAAAACACGAAAAGGTGGCAGGCGGATGAATGTGTGGTTCGGTTTGATGGTCTTGCGAAGATGGTTCCCCCTTGGATACAACGTAGATGCGGAAGCAATGATCCAATCAAGATGGCATGCTAGGGGCAGATTGACTGCACCCATGAGGTTGTTAGTGGGGTGGTCACGGTGAAGTGCTTTTAGCCTTGAAGATTTGGACAATGAGTTCTATTGGCGCTGGTTGTCACAAATCCCAACATCTCATTGATAAGTTTTGCATTATTCAGAGCCGTGCCACCACGACAGGACTAATGCCTCACCACCATTAAACGCCACTCCCGGGCGCTTTGTGTTTTCAACACAAACTCGGAATGCGGGCATACATAATGGCCACGGCAGCATCATTTATGCCTCTTGTAAACACCCGTTGTTGTCCAATAGAACCACCACGGAAGGCGTTCAGTGAGGCGAGGAGTATCGCCTGGTGAGTGACGCTTCCTATGCCAGTCATCTTTCAACACCCCCACACAAAAGCTGACCCACACCTACACAACACCGATGGCGGAGTGAGTGACGTGACTTGGCTGCCTGGTGCTTGCAGCATGCCTGAGTTTAGAGGCCGATTTGTTTGGTGTACTCTGGGCACGTTGCACCTGATTGCACAAACGCATACGTTGTCACAATCATCTATCCAAACCCTTTCCCAATCGGGGCCCACTGCTGTTGGTTTTCTTGGTGGATTCCTGCATTACTCGTGTATCTCCACCTTTTGCGTGTGGGTGAGCATGAGGAGTGGGGTAAGGGGTAAGGTGGAAATCAGGGGCTTTTTGAGGAGATCGTGGGGAACGTCTCAGCTTGACCCATTTTTTGGGGGGGGCGGGGATTCAGACTAAGATGAGTTGGCGTAGCCTGCTCACGTCACAGTACTTGAAATAACCTCTCGGAATCAAGGTTCAGAGCTGTCCAGTGCTACGATGATACCACGATGACGTGGTAGCGGATCTGACACGTAGTGAGGATCAGCTGAGTCTGAAACCAGGTTATGCAGTGGGAGACTGCACCTCAGCTTGACCCATAATTTCAAACCTACTTCCCCCCCCCCAATTTTCAAGCAAGCCAAATCCACCCACATTTGTTGCCGGTGAAAACGAAAACATTGTTGCGCGTCGCCCCACGCGTGTGTTGCTGCAATCAGTTCCGGCCAGTTGTGGGTGGTGTTCCCGTGTCCCCATTTAAACACCCGCCTTGGCTTCAGGGCGTTCATCCACACAGCGGCCGTTATGTAGAGGATTGTGCCAGAACCAATCCCAAACCCACTCGCCACTAACGACACCACATGCTAGAGATCGCCCATTCTAGTTACTCATGGTGGAACAGAATAATGTTACCTCCAAAATCCGTCACCATACCCCTAAGATCAACTCTCCACAGCCGCAATTGGCCAATTCACACTATTTGAATATTGCCAACACTTTGTTCCACTCTCAAAAAAACAGCCCCATCAACTGCCATAGGCCCAAAAAATCTCGTCCCTTCCAGATCCAGTTTTCAATTGACACAGACAATAATGGTAGTGTGGCTGGCGTATGCACGCCTTCCAAATAACTGTTATGAGAGCCAGCCATGGAACCCACAGCAGTCGTCTCCAAACCTTCGATAATCGCTCCGGCGGGCACACCCCCACATTCTCCTGCATTCCCAAACGACGACCCCTCGCTCATCCAACCGCCTCATTGGAAGCAAACACAGAGGTACCGTCACCCCCCCTTGTCCAGCCCCCCGGGGGGGGAGGGGGTACCCCACTCCCGACCAACCAATTCTAGTATATCCCAACTAAACCTTTTCTTCGGCGCCTGTGATTTCCTATTGATTTCTTATTGTTCATGGGCCAAGTGACGGTCCCCCCCCCTGGGGGGGGGGGGGGGGGCTGGACATGGGGGGGGGGGGGGGTGAGGGTAGGCATGCACAAGCGTGTGGTAGTTGAACACAAAGGTCAGCATCCTGGTCCATGGATTCCACTGGATTGCTTGGAACCACGTAGCGATGCCAAGGCAGTGCAAAGACACTGGAAGGATGTGGTGCAGGTCATGCGCCTTGGACAACCATTTTCCCCAACCCTCTCCTCCCAGTCCCCGGGCCCGTGTCATTCAGTGCCCGGGCCGTTCTGTGCACGCTGCGGTGGTACCTTGGGCCCCCCGCTGCAGCCAAACATGCCCCCCGGCCCCCCTGCAGCTGCCGGGGCTGTACCACAGCCGCTGGCTACTTGCTGCTGGCAGGGCTGCACCTGATCCACGTGCGGCTCCTGCTACTGCTGCTGCTGCCGGGCCCCAACGCTCAATGCCGTAGTGGACAGTAATCCCACATCGGACAACAGGAACAGTGTGCCCACCCTTGAAAACGTGTTCAACCAACGCGGCATCTGCCCTGCGTCCGCCGCCACCCGCGCGCCGGTTGTGCGATACGCACAGACGTCCCAGAGGTCTCTCTCATCAGTTGTGCACTCCGCTGTTCCGGGACCGCTGCCCTGACTGCCGCCTGCCCCCCCCGAAGGAATGCTGGCTAAGTCACGTGTGCACAGGCGGCAGACAAAACAAAGCGCAGAAGAAGATGTGGCTCGCCTGCCCCTCCCCCCCCGCCCCCTGCGCATGGAGAACAACCACAGCAATCGACCTTCAAGTGCAGACGGGCGATGACCGTCTTGACTTGGAAGACTCGAAGTGGGGCCGCTGGAGCTCGGGATTCGATCCCCGAAATCTGTTTGTCGTTGCCATTGCGCCGGCGCATGTCATCTTTGTTCCCGAGACCCAGTCACATATCCGTGCGACTGGTGTTGGCGGTTGAGGGCGAAGGGGGGGGGGCGGAGTTGGGGGACGGGTGGAACGGGGGGTTAGCAATGCCCCCCTACCCCACCACCACCACCAGCACCGGGGGGTCAGGGCAAAGAGTGGCAAATTTTTTTTTACAAAAGTGGTCATAAGGGCGAAAGTGTGTGAAACGTTTGAAGATAAGACTCGACCAAAGAAAGGGAATGCAGAGATGATCCGCAGGGGGACCAACAGACCCGGGACCACCTCAGCTATCCCTCAATCAAACAGGCAGACGGAGGGAGGAGGTCTGAGGACGTCCCTTGGGGTTTCAGTGTGGGATATTACCGGGGGATCCGCGGTACCATGGGTCAGCATTGGGCTCGAGCATGGGGACTGGCGGGTTTCCAGACCATAGAAACGGCAAAGACCATCGGGTTAGGAAAACATTGTACACAGAGCCCCCGTCCCACGGCCCGGCGGCAGCAACCAGCCCCGACAGTCGCCATTGCTGTGGTGAGGCGGCGTGCCCTGCGCGGGAGTACGCTGCGGCTGTGGCAGCGATCGGGTAAAGAATTCAACGCCGTGTGTGCCCACTCGTCGGGCTTGGAACAGCATCTTGCGGTGCAATACAGTGCCACGCATTCACCACCACACGGGACTACACTGTGACGGCGTTTGCACTACGATACGATACGACAGAGCGATGGCAGAGCGCAGCGCACTGCACGACAATGGGAGGAAATACGGTACCATGCGAGAGAACACAACAGACGCCAACAAACCACAGATACTACACGGCACAAGAGAGAGAGCACGTTACACTGCAAACGAAAGGTCAAAATCCGGGTTACAGGGCGGGTCATTGACAAACTCTTGTTAAGAGGCATGCGGGTGAACCCTTTTTTGTGTGGCTCAGACCAACATGAGCTGGCGTAGCCCGCTCACTTCACAGTACTCCAGATAACCTCTCGGAATCAATGTGCAGAGCTGCCCAGTGCTACGATGATCCCACAGGGGCTGTGGTAGCGGATCTGACACGTAGTGTGGATTAGCTGCGTCTGAAACCAGGTGATGCAGTGGGAGACTGCCCCGCCCGTAAGCTTCCCATGCGGGTAGACCTCTCTCCGGGGGGGGGGGGGGGTGCGTTCTGAAGGCGTTGGCCTGTGTGCACTGCATTCACAGATGCAGTCAGGCAGGGCCTTGTGGTTGGGCAGGCAAAGGGGGTTGCAAAAGAAAAAAACAGAGGTTAGACATCAACAGGGACACGAAGCATACCACGACTTACATTGGGGAGGAGGACGGGGAGGGCATGCAGCGAACCTTCAGACAGACGGACAGGGGGGCACTCCGCGGCCAAGGCAAGATATTGGGCCGCACACGCGACACAAGAGCATCGGCTCGGCCATCTGGACCCGGTGAAACCAGACGCTCGCTGTCTGCCTCGGCGCCAGGGCCGGCAGGAGTGACGGTGTGGTCATGGTTAGGGGTGTTGGGTGAGCAGCAGCCGCCGCAGCACAAGGGCACCCCTCCCTCCTCCACGTGCCACGGCGCCGGGTCCGGGGAAACGCTGGGGGGCCATGCTCAGACGAGGCCGCGCTGACATGCGTCCGGCAGGCTCCACGCTGAGCAGGGGGGGTCTCATCCCCGTTGCCCATCCACCTCAGCCGGTGATGCAATGGGCTGCGACCGGAAGACCCGTCTGGCCTACGGACTACAGGTCCTCCTTCACACGACAATGGGCTCACGCCATTGTCATCCCACATCTCTCGACCACAAACCCGGGGGTCAGGCAACGGAGAGTCGCCTGAGAGACGGCGAAGCCTGCGCAATGGAGGGCGTGGGGGTTCAGAGGCCCCGCGCGCGGGATCCAGCACCGCGCAGCACCGCAAGGCACGGGCCGGAGAAGAACCATCCGCGGCATCGGCCCCAGGCAATACCCGGATGGCGTTGTGGGGCTGTGGAGGGGTGGGCGCTGTGGCGCTGAAGTGATCCACGATCCGTTTGGGTTGGCAGACACAACAAAGGGAGGAGCGCATGGCGCGGGGCGGGGGGGGGGGGGGGAGGCTGCCGTTGCGTAGAAGTCAGTGCAGGAGCGCCCGCCGTCCGGGACAACCCCAGTCCTTAATGGGTCCGGCAGGGGTCCGCCACGTGAATGCCGCAGGATTCAGGTGAAGGACCGTGGGGGGCCCCGCAGGAGGCAGCCCGACCGCCAAGGCGGCGTCGGCAGCAGCGAACAGTGAGAGGGAGCAGCAGCAGCGAAGTGGCAGCAGGCGAAGCGACGCAGCGTGGGCAAGGCCAAACGCCCCGGAGTATCGTGGCGTCAGAGGCCGTCTCCGGCGCATGGGATGCGGCGTTGGTGCCGATGACAAGGGCCCGGGGACGGCAGTGCCACTCGTCCGCGAAAAGCTGCCGCGAACCGCAAAGACGAATCGGAGGCAGCAAACGGACGGTTCTGCACAAGAGGCACAGCCCCCGACCGGCCCGTGCCCCGTGCCGATGCGAAGGCGGGGTCACCGAATGGGACCGAATGCCGCCAACGCCCGGGAGGGAAACCGGCTCCCGTTGGGGGAATCGGCCGAGCACCATGTGTCGCCCAGTAATACCCGCCCACCCCCGCACCCGCGAACTCAGTAATACCCGCCCACCCCCCGCACCGCGAACTCAGTGAGACCAGAACGTGTCCATTGCGTTGCTCAGTAGGACCGTCGCCGCCGGTGGCGGGTCGGGGGTGGGACCGCTCTCTGAAAAACGGGTTCGCACTTGGGGTTCGCCGGCTCTGCATCTGCGACAAAAACCGCGCAGCCACACGACCGATGCAGCGCGGCTCAAAGGCCTGTTGGGGTGGCATGTGGTGATGGGCATGCAGTCGGGGGGGGGGGGGGGGGGGCGTGAGCCGCCTGGCGGTACAGCGGACTGACAGGAGCGTGTTCAGCACGCGGCCTCAGGGCGGGGCGAGGGGTCAGGAAACACACAAGGGACGGAGGGCGGGGCGACGGCAGCTGACGGCTGTCGTATTCCCACTGCGGGCTGGACCACAGCGGGTGGCAGGTCAGATAACAAAAGGTAAGGGCCGTTGCAGCCCATACACGTGCCGGGGCAGGCGTTGGCAGGTACTGCACGCACGCGCATGCGCACGCGCACGCGCGCATCCGGTAACAGATGCACACACGCCGGGAACACGGGGCACGGCATGTGTAAAGGGAAACCGTATCTCGGATGGACACCGGACGGTACATGTGATCGCAATGCAAAGCTGCTACGATGCAGGGCACCCGATGCAGTGGGGGAACGGGGATGGGAACACGCACGGGACAGACACGAGGAGAGGGACAGCATCGCTGCGCAATACACAACACCCGCACCCGCACACGCACACGCACGCACGCACGCGCGGCGCGCGATGAGAACCGCGAGCGAAGCGGTGAGAGACGAAAATTTCCGGAAGCCACAAGTGGAACTGGCCCCGAGTGCATTTCAATCCGAAATACGGCTGCTGCGAAACGTGCCGCAGTGTACTGGCCATCGCTGATGACACGCGCGCACGCACGCACGCACGCACGCACGCATGCACGCCATCTGCCAATACACCGCGCGGGCACACCATTCAAAGTGTTGCCAGGCGGCACAGGGGTCGGCAGGTGCAAGCTCTGCATATGTGGCAGCCTAACCACCGGCGGTTACAGGCCAAGGGGCGAAGCATGCGAAGGCGACTTCGGTTGGAAGCCAACGAACCAGCGGTTTAGATACATACAAAAAACAGGTCCTGCGGCACTTTCCACTCAATGACGACCGCCTTGTGCCCTCGGGTATTGGCCGGGCGCCTGGTGTCCGGGCACTCCGCATGGTCAAAGACCGCTGCTGCTGCTGCTGCTGCTGCTGCTGCGACGTGAGGCGCCCGATAGGTAGGGCTCGATGCTGTCGCCTCCGGTGCCACGCGACGACGCCGTGGGACCAGAGGTGATATGCGAGGACGAAGGCGGCAGGAACGGGGCGGCGCGCAGCAGGGCGTTCGAGCCGGCCATGCTCCGTGCGCGCGACCCGGAGCTGCGCGGCCCGGAGCTGCGCGGCGGCGCGGGCCCCTGCCGCCACCGGTCCGGGTACCGCTCGCCCGGCCTCGGGGCGTGCGGCGTGGCGGTGGCCGAGGTGCGCAGCGAGGGCGTCTGCTCCGCCGGCTCCAGCGCCAGCTGCGGGGGGCCCTGGCCCATCATCCAGGCGATGGCCCGCGCCTGCTGCGTGGGGTTGGAGATAAGCCCGGCGCCCGCGATTTCCCACCGCGCGACGCGCGCGCGCGCGGGCGCGGGCGCCGGGCGGGCGGGGCCGTCGGCGTCGTCGGAGTCCGACGAGGAGGAGGAGGCGCGGGAGGCGGACCGCTCCGGCGCGGGCTTGCGCGGGGAGTCGGGGGGCGTGCCCCAGGACGATTCGGAGGAGGAGGCGGAGGGGGGCCTCGGGGGCGTCGGGGTCTTCGGCGCCGCCGCCTCAGTCTTTGGGCCTGCCAGGGCCACGAGCGGCTGCATGGAGTCCTTCCGCGGGGCCCAGGCCTGAGGGAGTGGCAGACGCGGGCAAAACCCCCACCCACGCCCCCAAACGAGCGGGTGCTGAGGGGGAGGGGGGGGGGCTGCGTGTGCGGCGAAGTGGGCGGGTTGGGTTCAGGCTATTGCCCGCCAGATCACACATACCTCTCCACAGATTGTGTCGATGTCTTCTTTCACCGATTTCCAGTTCAGTTTGTCGCCTTCTGGACAGCTTTTCATATGGACAGCTTCTCCGACGTGCTATACCCTCACCTCAATGCCTTCCTGACGTTTGTTGCTTAATTCGGGCCTATTAGGGGGCCGTCTAGGGGGTCTATTGGGGTGGCCTATTGGGGGGGGCTATTGGGCGGTCTATTAGGGGGCCTATTGGGGAGCCTATTGTCAGCTTTGTACCATTGGGCTTTCATTTGGGTGTCCAACCAAATGAGAGGTAGACCAGATGGAGCAGCCACAGTCGGGATCTCGTGGTCAGCCACTGCCCCGCAACACATGGCGTTGTTCTGACCTGATGGCGATGGGGCTACCCCGTGGGTGCGGTCCACCTCCGGCAGAGGGCATGCTGATGCCGCTGGGGCAGGACGTGGCAGGTCATGGACCCAACCACAGCTGCAGAAGAAGCTCTAAGCAGATGAACGTGGATGGCCCCCGGTAGACCCCCCCCCTCAGCCCCCCGCCCTTTGGGGGGCTCCAACCACCACCGCGCCTTTGGGGCCTGGGATTGCAACGGGGGATCCCCCATGCGTGCCATTGTGTGCATTTTCCCACGCTGTGGTCTGTAGTGGTGGCACAACCTTTGGAGAGGCAATAATGGGGCCGATAAGTGGTGGGTAAGGTGGGCTTTCAACTGAGAGGGGGGGGGGGTCAGCACAAAGCCTCGATATATGATTGTTTGCCTTCGGCAGTGCCTATTGGCCTGTCGCCACTGCTCGTTCTGACCCTCTGTGGGCCCGAACGTGTTTTGGTTGTGTCAACGGAGCCCCGGGATGACTTGTCCTGTTTGACTACTCCGGGGGTCGGCTGTCCCGGAGACGGGCTGTTGCCCGTGCCATTGACCAGGTGCATCCTGATGCACACTCCGAGTCCATGCTGGGTTTCCCGAATCCAGCACTGACTTGAGCGCTGGGGTGTGCATCTGCAGGATAATTTTCCTGACAGGGGCTTCTAACGGCCACAATAATTCTTTCCCGGGTTTCCTTTCCTTCTCCTCCTTCTGCGCTCTGCACCGTTTTCGGCGAGCGCGGTCTGCCCTCTCCTGAGACCTCCCTTTGTTCGTCCCTTTCCCCCTGCCCAGTTTCTTCACCACCCTCTCCATTCTTCCTGCCCCGGGGGGCATTGAGTGGCGGGGCTTGATACAGCCTTCTGGCGAGCCCCCCCAAAGGCTCAATTGACGGGCCCCCTAAAATCCTACGGAGACCGACCCCTGGGCCCCGGAGGTGACCCAGACCCAAAATTCGGCAAAAAATGAAAATGGAATTTTTGGAATCAGCTTCAGAAAAGTGATCTTTTGCCGTGCATTTAGTGAGAAAACATTTTTGACCATTTTTTCGGCGCCAGAGTTCATGATAAGAATGAACAATGGCCCTGTCAATCGAGCCCTTTTCCCAAACCCCGCTCCCCCAGTTTGGGGGGGGGGGGGGGCTGTTGACCCCACCCCACCCCAGTTGAACACCTGACTACCCTTGCAGTTTTCGACCGGTCCGTGCCTTGGGCACCGGATGGCACCGTGGCTGATTAATGGGCGGGTTTCCGCTCAGACCGCGTATAACACCACAACCGCCTCAACGCCAACGCTTTACGGGGCCCAGAACCGTCGCCTGTTGTTACTTGGGGGGTCCATCGAAATCGCCCTTTTGGCTGCACTGTTTCGGCCTCTGTTGACCCCCCCACTTTGCGCGCACCTCTGGGCCATTGAACACTGGTAACACACCAGATTTCCCATGTCATGTTGAAAAGCACCCAGTCACTCTGCTTTGCAAAACAAAAAAGTGGGACCTGGTCGCGTGTGTTGGCGCTGACTTTCGGGCATCGAGTGCGCAGACCCTTGCGGATGAGATCCAATACTTTATGGCCCAATCTTTGCTGAATCAAATGCTCAGGAGATGGGCATTAGTCCCAGGTCTCCTCGACACACTACGCTCCCAAAATGAGAATCTCAAAAAAAAGTCCAGCCCCGGCAAGGCCCCCATAAGAGACCCCTGAGCGTTAATGTTGTTCCCCAACAAATGTTTCGGCAAATATTCAAAAGTTTGAAACTTCTTTGGAAAACTTAACGTTGGTGGGCCTCCCCCCGTCATGTGGCCTCCACAAACACCAACACACAGGGTTTGACGTTTTGAAATTGTCACCGCGGAGAATCCCCTGACGATTTTCTCACGGCTCCCAGACGCCGCAAACTGAGACCCGTTTCGGGGGGGGGGGGGGGCAGGGGGTTGAGTGGAGCACAGGGGAGGGGGGGGGGGGGGCTTGACAACACTTGACACGCCATTTGCGGCCACAATGCGTCGCGTCATCCCTCAGCCCCAACCGGCAGCGCCGCGCAGCCCCACCGGCACAGAAACAACCCCCCGACTGCCCGAGAGAATGAGGGAGGGATCACAGTGCGTGTACCTGTTTGGGAGAGGCCTGCGTAGCGCCGGGGCCCTCTGTGGCCGGCGCTCGCTCGACTTGGAAGCGGCGCAGGGGATTGACCGCCTCCATGGGCCACTCGATGGTCGTTGGGGGGAGATCCCCGGAATTGCGCAATTGCAATCCCTTGGTCTGCCACACAAGCGGCAGGGGTCAGGCGCGGCGGTGGCGGGTGTGAGGGGCTGTGGGGCAGTGGGGGCTTGGAAACGC
Source organism: Eutreptiella sp. 'Long Island Sound 2002' (assembly GCA_964036045.1). NCBI lineage: Eukaryota > Euglenozoa > Euglenophyceae > Eutreptiales > Eutreptiaceae > Eutreptiella > Eutreptiella sp. 'Long Island Sound 2002'. Next base: position 6,586,383 of record OZ038390.1, read on the forward strand.
CAGTTTTACCACAAATCTGAGTCTCTGAATCCCCCCAGCCCCCCCCCCCCCTGTGTGACATTCCATCGCGTTGTTGTTTCTTTGCGGGGCCCTGGACAGTCACCCGTTCTTCCCTTCGCATGTTGCGTCGGGTCGCTGCGTTCTGTCGGCCGCTGCGGCCGGTGCTCTTGCTGGTGTCGTTTCCACGTTCGCAGAGCCCAGTGGTTGGTGTGCTGGGGCTGTGCTGGTTGTGGCATGGTGTGCCGTTTACACGTCAGCGGTGCCCAGTAGTTGGCGTATTGTGGTTGTGCTGGTTGTTGCCGGGGTCGTTTGACTGTTTTTGCTGTCCACACACCTCTGTCCACAGGCCGTCCATAGCCTGCCTCGCTGTGTTTCTGTGTGCGCGATGCCCAGGTGCCCTGCTCCTCCGCGTGTTGTCCTGACCGTCCACCATATGTCCCTTTCCCCCTCACGGCTGGTCTGCCACTGATGGGCTCCCGCTCCTGTTGCGCAAACAGCCCATCTGGGCTGCGGGAGACACCCCCCACCTGATGCCGGTTGAGCAGGGGTTGCCCTGCAACAATGAATGGCGGGCACGGCTACACGAGCCACGGCCACGCTCTTCCATGGGGGCCAAGTCCCGGAAACCTCGGAAGCACTTAGATGCCGCCACACACCCGTATGCCCCCCCCCCCCCCCGCGGCCCCCGTTGCAGGACCTCAGCGCGATCACGGCACAGCGGTCGGCCTCTGGGGAGCAGGGCCGTCACGCAGCTCATGTCTCGGGACCTGCAGAGGCCAGAGGCCAGTTGCCTTCGGGCGGAGGGCTGCATGCAGGCACGTGACGAGGCTGTCCCCACGTTTTGCATGCTGCATGACAGGGCCCCCGATGGCTCCTTTCTTTCTGTGCCCTGTCTGTACAGTTCCCCATTAGCGTGGGTTGGGGATCAGAATGTGGGCTGGGGGTTGGGGTTGGGGACAGAGGGTAGAGAAGAGATGTGTGCGTACGGGAGGGGGCGCGGGGACGGCGGGCTGGATCTACAGCTCAACACCCCTCAGGATTGTTGCACAGCGACTGAGAGACCCGGAAAGCAGAAGCCATTGAGGGACTCAGCGTGCAAAAGCAGAAAAAAGAGAGATTCGTGCGGACCGTGATGTATCACTTGTATGGGACCAGAACTTGTTGTGGAGCACAGAGGAACAGCGGCGGTTGTTGAAACAACCGGAAGGAGTCGATGACTGGCAAGCGGCGGTTGTTGGACTAACCGTCAGCTTCTGTTAGCGCGCCGTGAGGGTTCACATGAGGGGGCAGGACCGGTGTCAAGGGGTAGGGTAGGGTGGGGTGGGGTGGAGCTGAGCCATCAAAGTAGAGGCTGATAGTCCGGCCACGACTTGCAGCAGCATGCAGGTGCTCGAGCGCTGTTGAGGAAGCGCCGACCGCACTGATGGTCAGCAGTGCAGCATGGCCGCCCGCCGCGCTGTGCAGCACTGCAGCACCTCATGACCCTTGAGCAAAGCCATGGCTTGGCCATGAACCCACGATCGTCGTCGCCCTCCAGAATCGGCGGCAGCAACAACAGCAGCTGCAGCGCTTAGAGGCAGTCAGCAACAGGGACCATAAGCTGTCGAGGGCAATGTCCATCCGCCGCGGTAAACAAAGCATCAGCAGCAAGAGGACCACCGCTCCCACCACCACCACCACCACCAACGACGACGACAAAAACAACAACAACAACAACACCAACAACAACAACAACAACAACAACAACAACAACAACAACAACAACAACGAAGACCAAGACGACGACGACGAAGACCAAGACGACGACGACGACAACAACAACGACAACGACAACGACAACGACAACAACAGCAACAACAACAACAACAACAACAACAACAACAACAACAAAAACAACAACGACGACGACAACTGCTCACCATCAGCAATGACAAATGTACAATCGCCCGACGTGAGTAATCATGCATGGACCCGGGGAGTGCATTTGCAGTGGGTCAGAGGCAGAGGTATAACCTTCGGCCCGAACGACATTCGCGGCACAAAGCCCGAAGCCGGGGATACAACCCCGAAATCCATATCCGAAATTGCGATGGAGGGTGTCTCCGGCGTCCCGGCGCGCGCGATAGGGGGAGGCCGCACGCGGTCAGGCGACCCCAGGGGATTGGGCCGGCGCGCCGCATGCGCGCTGCTCGGGGGTGCTCGGTGCGCCGGACTCACCAACGGGCCTGCGCACAAAGAGACGGGCGTGCAGTAGCAGAAGCACCCGTCCACTCCAGCGAAAATCAACCATCCGCTAAACCACCAGCACAATGTACCCCACCCAACCAAACCAACAGAGAACAGGACACGGGTCTCATAGTGTTCGATTTCTGCACCGCCGCTCGACCGGCCGTCGACGGACATTTGCTCCTGATTTCCGGTTGCAGCACTTCACACGGGGCACCTGAACCGCCTCCTGTTGTACGGACCGTACGGACTCTCCCCCCGGGGGTGTGTGCCTTCCCACACTCATACTGGACGCCTCCCGGGGGTTGGCTTTGCCCGGGGACCGGATCTTGTGCGGGGGGGCAGGGGGGCGGGGGCCTGGGGGGTCAAGGTGTTCGGGGGGGCTCCGTGTTTGGTCACCCCCTCTGCCTCGGCCACAGTCCTGGGGCTACGCCGTGCTCGCGCCCTCCGGCAGCCCCCTGCCTTGCCCATTGTCCCCCCCCCCCGGAGGGGGCCGAGGCTATTGCACGTGTGCACAGGAGGCGAACAGCGCAAAAGCGGAGGAAGACGATTGGCTCGTCGGTGGCCTCCGAGACCAGAGGTACCGATCGGTCACACCGTGAGACACACGCGGATGTCTCGTGGGGAGGACCCCCACGAGGAAGCAGCGATCCCGCCGCACAAGCCGTTGCCATCGCCGTGCGGCGACCACCGGATCTGCCGCGTATGCCCCCCACCCGCCCTCCCCCCCCCGCGCGGGCACGTGATCCGCTTCCCCGGGTACCGGAATGGAAGCCTTAGCACCCCCGAGCGTCGCCGCACCGCAACAAACCGGCTCCTCCCCGACCCAGACCGACGCCCCGATTCTCGAAACTTTTGAGAATTCTCTGAAATTCCCGATTTTCGAAATTTTTGAGAATTCTCTGAAATTCCCGGTTTTCGAAACTTTTGAGAATTCTCTGAAATTCCCGATTTTCGAAACTTTTGAGAATTCTCTGAAATTCCCGATTTTCGAAACTTTTGAGAATTCTCTGAAATTCCCGATTTTCGAAATTTTTTGGAGTAGTTTAGAAAACCGACGCCCCCGGATCACCCTCACGCCCCCGGTACGCCCGTCCAGAACTCAATCACGCGCCACATACCGCTCTGGCCGTCGATGTTGTGCAGGTCGACCCTCACCAACGCGGGCCGTGTGGGCCGGGCCGCCCCGTCGTCCCCGTCGTTGCCGGAGCCCGGCAACGGGAACACGTACCCCGGCACGACCCCCGGGCGCTCCTGGGCGGCCATCGCCGCGGCAGACTCCGCACCCGGGACAACGGGAGCAAGCGCCAGCCCGGCCGCCCTGTCGGCGTCGGCGCGCGCGCGCGCGGCCGCCGCATCGTCCTCCAGCGCCTTCTGCTTCGCGGCGCGCCGCTGGCGCTTGTGGCGCCAGCGCGCCAGGCACAGCCCGAGGCCGAAGCAAAGGCAGAAGCAGAGGAGCAGCAGCGGGATCGCGATGAACAACACCGCGGCCTGCTCCACCGGCAGGACGGCCCCGAACACCGTCCACGTCGGCTTGCGGGACTGGAACGACTGCACCAGCGCCCATCGGGGCCGCCGGAGGGTACCTGGACCGCGGGCGATGGAGGCGTCTGGGGCGTACCCACGGCAGTGCTTACGGATCCATGAGAGGGCGGAGGAGGGGGGGGGAGGGGGGGCATTTGGGGCCTTGGCCGGCCGCGGCTGACCCAGGCCCCCTCCCCCCCTCCCCCCCTCATCAGTTTCCTCCGGGGGAAATGAAATTGGTCACCAGCTGAAACGACGCCACCACAGACAAAGGCCTCATCGGCCCACATGGTGCGCAGGTCAAGGCCGTTGCTGGCCGTGATTCCCGAGAGGCCTCCGGCTGCAGGCCGACGTGCACACGTGCAAACAGGCCGCGCGCTCACCCCCCGCCTCCCCTGATGTTGCTTTCCGCCGTGATTCCTGCGTTTGTTGCCCTTTTCCTGTTCGCAGGTGTTGTTGGCAGGCCCTTGCTGAGCCCTCACTCTGGGGCCATAGCCCAACGGCGGCGGGTATTCCTAAACGATGACGAATTTCAGTGGGTTCTGCTGCCTCCACAAGCCCTGCATGCCCCCCCTTGATCAGCCCAGGTCCTCAGACGGTGGGTGTTGGGCGGGTTGCACGCTGGCTCCAAGCGATCCGGGGGGGGGGCTCCTGGGGTGCACACTGTCGGTGTTGGGGCTTGGCTGGCCTCCTGCAGTGACAAAACGTGTGTGGGTCAGCGGAACCCTGGGGGCCCCTGTCCCAACACCCGTGTCGAGGGGGTCAAGGGCTGAGTGGTGTGGGATTGTTGGTACTTGGGGCGACTGCATCCCCGCCCCGAGGCTAGGGGTGCCATTCCTGGGGGTTTCCTGCGGTTGACCACCACTGTTGGCTGTGGTGCAATGGATGGTTTCCCGGTGCATTTCTGGTGACCCATCTGGGTATAGGATGTCCCATCCCTGGCTACTGTATGCACTGATGATTTCCTCACATTGGGCCGCCAGTGCTTCCCCATATTCGCATTGTTTCCTTCGCTTGGGTGCCAGGAAAAACAGTTTCGGGGGGGGGGGGGGGCGGGTGTGGGACACTGCCACCCTCGGATGTTGTCATACTGTATTTTCGCTCATGAATTGCGGTGCGTGTATGAGCAGGATTTCCTCCTTCAGCAGGGTTGGGGTGGGATGTTCCTCCCACCCCAACAGCACTTTTACCCTCTCAGGGGGGGGTTGGGTTGGCACAAGGCCTCGGTATCTGATTGTTTGCCTTTGGCGGCGCCTATTGGCCTCTCGCCATTGCTCATTCTGACACTCCGTGGGTCCGGGCGTGTTTTGGTTGTGTCAACGGAGCCCCGGGATGACTTGTCCTGTTTGACTACTCCGGGGGTCGGCTGTCCCGGAGACAAGTTGTCGCCCGTGCCGTTGACCAGGTGCATCCAGAAGGGGGGGGGGGGATCACTTGCTGGTTCCCAGAAAAAGGCAGCAGTGCCATGTGGGTTTTTTTTTTGCAACCCCTTGTGCTAAGGTACTATCAGGACCAGGACCGTCAGACATTTGTGAGTGCAGCCAACAAATGGAAGGATGAGTGCATACCCTGTTCCGTGTACAAGTAACAGACGTAGTGCACGGCCTCGCTCTGGACCGTGTAGTTGTAGAAGAAGACGGTGTCGTTCAACCAGAAGTTGAGCGCTGGGTACTGCAGCGCGGCCGCCAGCGGCCGCGAGAAGCGCGGGTCTGAGGCCCGGGGGATAGTGGAGGGGCACGCGGGCTGCGTCTGGACGCTGAACCTGCAGGTGGAACCACCCCATGCGATCCGCCCGCCACGGGCACCCCAGGGATGCATTGGCACCGAGCCTATGCCTAGCCACTGTCTCCCTGACGGCAGGTGCCAGCTTGAGTGGCATTTGCAACCGACAGTAACCGCCCTCAACCGCTCTGGCAACCTCCTCCAACCGCCTACTTAACCGCTCCTGCCACCTCTGAGGCCCCTTCCATTCTAATGCATCCCTGCCCCTCCCGCTCCCCCTCCAATGGGCCCTGCAAAGACGAGGGCATGGTGAGCAGGGTGCCCCCCCCCTCCCCTTGGCGTGAGGGCCACGAGCACTGCTGTGCATTGGGGAACGGCTGTGCCACACCACCGTGCCTGTGCCGTCTGAAGTTCAGTACGATACTGAACTGAGGGACTACCGCACCGTGCCGATGCTCCCACACAACGATCGCGTGAGGGTTCCACGCACGGATGTGGAACCGAGGGTCGCCTCAAGAAGTGCGGAACCCACACAAGGACTGGTGGAACCGGGTCGAAGGCAACCCTCAAATCGAAGCCATACCAATCAAACCCAACCCGATCCAATCCAACACAAAACAACCAAATCCGACCCAACCCAATCCACCCGATCCGGTGCATTGCGAGGGCCCCCTGCATCGCGCATCCGTTCAGGCGCCGCGCTAAACGTGGGGATGGAACTGGGCATTTGGTAAAACGTAGTACACACTGTAGTAAAACCTAGTAAAATGTAGTAAAACCTAGTAAAATGTAGCAAAACCTAGTAAAATGTAGTAAAACCTAGTAAAATGTAGTAAAACCCAGTAAAATGTAGTAAAACCTAGTAAAATGTAGTAAAACCTAGTAAAATGTAGAAAAACCCAGTAAAATGTAGTAAAACCTAGTAAAATGTAGTAAAACCCAGTAAAATGTAGTAAAACCCAGTAAAATGTAGTAAAACCTGGTAAAATGTAGTAAAACCAAGTAAAATGTAGTAAAACCCAGTAAAATGTAGTAAAACCCAGTAAAATGTAGTAAAACCCAGTAAAATGTAGTAAAACCTAGTAAAATGTAGTAAAACCTAGTAAAATGTAGCAAAACCCAGTAAAATGTAGTAAAACCTTGTAAAATGTAGCAAAACCCAGTAAAATGTAGTAAAACCTAGTAAAATGTAGCAAAACCTAGCAAAATGTAGCAAAACCCAGTAAAATGTAGTAAAACCTAGTAAAATCTAGTAAAACCCAGTAAAATGTAGTAAAACCCAGTAAAATGTAGTAAAACCTAGTAAAATGTAGTAAAACCAAGTAAAATGTAGTAAAACCTTGTAAAATGTAGTAAAACCTAGTAAAATGTAGTAAAACCTAGTAAAATGTAGTAAAAATCAGTAAAATGTAGTAAAACCTAGTAAAATGTAGCAAAACCCAGTAAAATGTAGTAAAACCTTGTAAAATGTAGTAAAACCTAGTAAAATGTAGCAAAACCCAGTAAAATGTAGTAAAACCTTGTAAAATGTAGTAAAACCTAGTGGAAAAATTTTTTGAAAATTTTTTTTACTAGGTTACTAGGTAGACACAAATTTGGACTTGAATTTGAACAAGAAGAAGGGGGGGGGTCTGGGACCCCAAAGTTTGTGTACCAAAAACGGCCCGGGAAGATTTTCCCTCTTGTAAATTTCGTTTTTTCCCACGGTGGTCACTTTGGTCTGGAGAGGGGGGGGGGGGTCCCCCCCCTCCTCCTCCGGTGTAAAGCCATTGAAACACGCCCCTGCCCCTGCGGTCCGCGGGTCCGGCCACCGAAGTGCGCAGAGCACACACCAGTCATACTCCGAGAGGCCAAACCCCCTCACCTTCAGCGTCACCGGCGCGCCCACTCTCGGCCATTCGTCCGCATTCTCCAGGTCGTACGCCGCGTCCTGCACATGCGGCCCGGAGGATGGGGTGGGGGCAGACCAGCCGACGGCGGCAAACTCAGACAGGGCCCGACTGGCAGGTGCCCTGGGGGGTAAAGGTAAAGGTAAAGTGCTCGGGCGATCTCCGAACTCCAGCGTATCAGTGATCCCTACCTGTCCCAAGGCGCAGCACCCTACAGCACACTACATCAGTCATCAAAATAGTTGCAACTCCGGAACCGTGAATTCGCGGGACACATAGAGAGCCACTGTATCGTACAGTGCATAGAAGTCCCAGTGCGGAGCGTGCCCTCGCTCACACGAGCACACAACACAGGCGTTCTTGTACCTCGGTCCTGCCTCAGCCGCCTGGCACCGCAAGACATCACAGTACAGCACTTGCAATGTGTACGGGCCACCCTGCCCCAACGCCCGAGGCGGCACGCGCATGGACAGGGTAGCGTGGCACCAGGCACCACACACAGTAACCAGAGATCAACACAGAGAGCAACGCAGTGAAAAGCTGGCTCGACATCTTATCCTGTCCCCGCCAATTGACCACTGGTACCGTTGTGTCGTGTGGTTCGTGTAGTGATGTCCTGCTTGGCTCGCCGAATGCCCGAGAAGGACACCGTAACGCCGGGACTGCTGTGATTGGTGGCCTGTGGTGTGGAGCACGTCCAGCTTGGCTCGCCGAATGCCCGAGAAGGACACCGTAATGCCGGGACTGCTGTGATTGGTGACCCGTGCGATGAAGCAAGTCCAGCTTGGCTCGCCGAATGCCCGAAGAGGGCACCGTAACGCCGGGACCGCTGTGAGAAAACGCACAGTCAACACATACCCCGCCCTACCCCAACAGGCTCACCCTCAGGTCCCTAAACCTGCCACACGTCATTCTCCCCCCCGCCTTGTGTTTACCCACCCACTGGCGGTGATCAGCCCTTACTGGCTCGCGGAACGCCCTATGAGACGTCCTATCGCCTTCAGGCCCACCTGCTCTCTGGTTTTTTCGGTACTGGTATGTTCCAACGTTTGTACACCCCTTCCACCTGGGTACGCGTGGCTGTTACGCCCATGTCCCTTGGTTTGCCACGCCATTCTCAAAGGCGACAGGGCGCTGCCGAGCGGTGTTGGTCCCGCAGACAGAGGTGCCCTGGGGGGGCACTGGGGGGGGGGGGGGGATTTGCGGTCAGGGGCAGGCCGAGTGACATTCCGTCTGGTTGTTGTTCCTTTACGGGGCCCTGGACAATCACCCGTACTTCCCTTCGCATGTTGCGTCGGGTCGCTGCGTTCTGTCGGCCGCTGCGGCCGGTGCTCTTGCTGGTGTCGTTTCCGCGTTCGCGGAGCCCAGCGGTTGGTGTGTTGGGGCTGTGCTGAATGTGGCGGGATGTGCCGTTTGCGCGTCAGCGGTGCCCAGTAGTTGGAGCGCCCAGCCTATGGCCCAGCCACCGCCCCCCTGACGGCATGTGCCAGCCTCAATGGCATTTGGCAACCTCCTCCAACCGCCTGCCCAACCGCTTCAGGGGCCGCCTCTGAGGTCCCTTCCCTTCCAACGCATCCCTGGTCAGGGGGCGTCAAATCCAATGACCAAAAAACTGCGGCGAATTGCAGGAAAGTTGCAGAAAAATTGCCGCGTAACCAAACCTCCCCAAACCACACCCGAGCGCACCACCTGCTGAGGCAGGCGTCGGCCGGTGTCAAGAACGTTCTCGGCGGGCGTTGGGCATTGCAGTGGCCATTTGCTGGAAACCACACACACGCGCGCGCGCACACACACATACCCCCCAGCGCACTGGGAACTGACAGGGACTGACAGGACTGGGGACTGGCCCCCGGGTGCTGGTTGTCCCCCCGATGGCCCTGAGTGAAAATGGGAAACATGGTCTCAAGTGCCTGTGACAGAACGTGGGCCATGCCGAACAGCACCCCCACGCGCCCCACGCACCCCAGCGCGCACACAACTCGACTCGGCAGGTGTCGGCAGGTGTCGTCAATGTCGTTGGCGGGTGGTGGCGGGTGGCAGCAAGGGTTTCGGCAGGTGTTACGCTCAGGTATGCCCGAGGCCTCAAGGGGCAACACCTCTGCACAGGGGACACATGGGGCACCAACGGGCACGCGAGGGGGACGAGCACAACGCAATTGCGGGAAAATGGCGGGAAGTTGCGGCGAATTGGGAAATTGCGGCGAATTGGGAAATTGCGGCGAATTGGGAAATTGCGGCGAATTGGGAAATTGCGGCGAATTGGGAAATTGCGGCAAATTGCAAAAAAATTTTGCGAAATTGCGAAAAAGTGCGAAAACTTGCGGACCTCAATCCCCCCCCCCCCATGCACCGAGCAAAGGCTACAAAACACCAGTGAACAGAGGGGGCCCCACATGCGTTTTGCCGCTCCGGCGCACATCCCCTGTGCCCCTCACCACAACATTGCCACCCCCCGTCCGGAACGTGTGCCAGCGCCCGTGTCACTGCCCCCCAGGGCCCCGGTGGTCTGGTGGCGCCTGCGCACGGGGCGTGTCCAGGAGCCCCCACATCGATTCCCGGGGAGGTCACTGCCCAGCGGCCCTCCCCACAACGCGTGGCCCTGCCTCCCACCGGACGCACCGGCCTGAGCCGGGCCCTTGAGCAAGAGAAACCCCCGCCCCAAGTCTCGCCGCAGGTCATCGCACGGTACGGCCGCTGCTTGACCGGGCGCCCACAGCGACAGGCCAGGGGGGCCGCGCGCGCGCCGCGCAGCGGTCCCCCTCCGCGGCAGAAAGCAGGGGCTGTTTTTCGGCTGGAAAACTTGCCCCGGCCATGGCCAGCCGGGTGACTAAAATGGCCATAACTGGATTTTAGGGGCCCCAAAACGCGGGGCAGTTTTGACCATCGGATGCGGAATTTCTTGCTCTTCGTCTTTGTCTCTCGCAACATTTGCTGAAAATGCACGTAGCCCCGGAAAATCGCGATTTATTGCCATTTTGGGTGTTTTTCGGCTTGAAAACTTGCCCCGGCCGTGGCCGGCCGGGTCGTCTCGGGGTATGGACAGGCAATGCGCGCGGAGCTGCGCCACGGCTCGGGGCCCGTGACCCGCGAGCCCCCCCCCCCCCCCCCCCCAGCGCACTGCACCGAGGCCGTGCCTTGCGGGTCTGCGACCGGGGGCCAGGCCCCGAAGGCGAGGGCGGACGGAGGGGGGGGGGAGAGGGCGCAGGGACCTGCGCCGCGTGCCACGGCGTGGCGCTCTCGAGGCCGTGGTAGACGACGGGCTGGGCCAGCGTGAGCCACACGTCCTGTGCCGTGTAGCACAACTGGTACACGCCGGCGGGCCCTGCGGGAGATGGGGACGGCGCAGTGGGAGTCCGGGTGGAGGGGGGGGGGGGGGATGACGGGCAGCACCGCGTCGGCGAGAGCCAAGGCCGTAGGGCGGGGTCAGGGGATTGTGTAGTGATACCGGAAAGGGGGGGGGGGGGGGCTACCCATAGAGCACTGCGCTTTCCGCGCCGCCCTGCCGCACGCCACGATGAAGGCGGATGCTCAGGGCGGAGCCGTGCACAGTGACGGTGCACACTGTGGAGCCACAACTGAAGGTGTGGAAGAGCTTGACGAGCTCCTCCGGGACCCCCATGTGGCGGAAGAGGAGAGCCAGAGCTGGCGTTCCCGGGAGTTTGGCCGACCCGACCCCCACAAGATCAGAAACTTTGTCCGCAGGAGCTGCGTTCGCCGCCAGGCCTTCGCCACCAGGAGCAGCAGTGGTCCATATTTTGCTTTTCGCAACGGATATCGTTGAGCAAAGGGACGCTACTTCGGTACGCTTTGGGTGCATCGCTGGAGGCACCCCAGCCTGACCCATAATTTCAAACCCACTTTTTCCCGCACGTGTTTCCCCAAACCGATTCCACCCGCGCGTCGGGCCGCGTGCGCGTGTTGCCGCACTCAGTTCCGGCCACCGCAAGCGCTTCAGCAGATGCGAAAAGGATTCAATGCGCTGGTGTAGACAATATTTGGCGCTGTGGCGCAGGAAAACGATATTTATTTCAGGAGCCGGAAAATGGAGGCCGAGTTCAGGTACACATACTTTTTGGTGGCCTCGATCCCGCCGGTGCAGTATCGATCGGGGACTGAGCAATCCCCGGGGGCGTGTTGCAAGCCAATGGGGGGGGGGGGGGGGCAGATGACTGCTTTTCTGGCCCACCTTCACGCGCTGATTTCAAAACGCCCGTTTTCATTTTGTTTTCTTGGTTTCTGGTCCTCACGTCGGTCCCGTGCAGACTGTCTGCCCCTGTAATGGCCTGACAGAAGAGCCCCCCCCCCCCCCCCGAAGGGGTCTAGAAAAAGGGGCTCACACGACCCCTCCCCCTCTTTGGAGCAATTTCCCACCCGCCCAAACGGGGTGACCCCTGCCCCACCCTGGCAGCCCTCTCCCCCTTGCGTGCCCCTCCCACGACACCGTTTCCCTGGGTCCACTCCCCTCGCGCCCTGAACCATGATCCCGCCCGCCGCCCCTTCTCAGCCCACCGTTGCCCCCCCCCCCCCCCCCGCGGGGGGGGGGGGGGGGGCTGGCAACGGTGGTGGCTACCGGGCACTGATCAGGCCGTCAGAGGGGGACGCCATGGGCAGAAGTTGCATTCTGGATTCCCACCAAAGAAGGTGGATGCCCGCGGCAGTGCGGATGCCTGCAGTAGTGCGGATGCCTGCTTGTCATAGCAGAAGGTTCAAAGGCGAGAGGCCAATAGGCGCCGCCACAGGCTAACAGAGCCAACCACCACCTTGGGGACGGCCGGCTGGTAAAAGGTGAGGGACGTGTGAAGGGGGGAGGGGGGGGGGGGGGCACAGGCTTGTTTCAGGAGGGGGAAAGGGGGGACAAGGGGGGCTGGGGGTCTGAGATCCAAGGGTGTACAGTAGTGGGCCCGAAAATCTTTTCCCTTGACAAAAGTTGACCTCTCCCCTTGAGCAATTGTTGAGGGACCCCCCCCCCCCGCCCCGCCTCCCTCCCTCGAATCCTGACTGTGACGTGCAGGCGACCTGTGTGACTCCCCACCTCATCCGCATTGGGAAGGCACACTCTTCTGTGAAAAACTGAGTGCGTGGCAGCGCCAAATAGTGTCGCACTGCGCTTTGTGCACCCCCGCGGGGCGGAGGGTGCACCCCCACTGGTCTACTTATGACAGGGAGGCCCAGCCCTCTGCCAAGCTTCCGGGGCGCCTGCACTGACACACGGAGGAGCTGTGTTGGGTGGGGGTACACTTGTATGCCCCCCAAAGGGGCAATAAAGGCGAAGAAACCCCAATTCGTGTGCTTTATTCGTTGAGGAAGTCAGGCAGCTGCTCGGGCAGCCGTTGAGGCGTGGTAGTGGACAAACATCGATCCCCAGCCGCCATGCCTCATGCAGCCCCGGGGGGAGGCGTCCAGAGGAGGTGGGGACAGGGATGTATTAGAAGGGGGGGGACGGGGGGTTTGGCTGGGACACCCCTCTTCCCAGGGTCCCCCTGTGGTCCCCGCCGAAGGCGGGCGGAAAATTTGTAAGCGCAAATCCTCTTGGCGCCGAACGCGCTGAAGCAAAATTTAGGCTGTCAGCCTCAAACATTGGAAGGGGAAAGGGGGGGGGTGGCAGGGGGGGGGGGGTTACCCCCCCCTACTCCCACGGTGTACGGCCGTTCTAATACATCACTTGACTGGGGATCAGCCTGGGGCGCGTCGGCGGTGGGATTCCGCTGTCCCGGTCCGCGCCCGGAGCACATGCGCCTCAGCGAGGGGCACACCTGCGGTGAACGTCAGGTTCTCCACGCGGAGCCCATTGTCCCGGACGGTGCCCTTCTCCCAGACGCGGTACGTGGGCGCGGCGGGGGCGGCGTCGTAGCAGTTCGCGACGTCCGGTTGGTATTGGCTGTCCCGGTTCCCGTTCTGCCACCGCGTCGGAGGGACGTACGGCGCGGCGGCGCGGCGCCCGCTCGCGGCGAGGCCTGAGGAGCGGAACACCCGCGGCGTTGCGTGGAAAGAGCTCCGAATGCACGATCTTTACTTCGCCACAAACGACATTTGTATAGCGCCTCGTGTTGCTAATTGGGCGCTCAAAACATGGATGGTTTGATGAAAGGGAAGCATGCACAAAAAAACTTCGGCGCCGTTGGCGCCATGGCTCCGGCACCACTATCTCTCAAAACCCCGGGGGGGAAGGGGGGGGGGGGGGCTGAGGGGTGTCGCATACAAGGACCGGGCCCGGCCGCCCCCCCATGTGACCCGGGCAGCTGTAGGGTGCAGTGCAGCAGCAGAATGTGTTTAGGGGTAGCAGCAGGGTGTGCAGCACGGGGTAGCAGCACGGTGCAGAGCAGTATGCACCTTGAACAGCAGCAGTTGTTGCACTCTCAGGCAGCAGCAGGGTGTTGTGCTTGCGGGCCACGTGGGCGATGCGTCAGCCCCCCACACGCCTCTACGCTCCCGGGGCCCCGCGCGGTGACCCCCGAAACGCCCCCGGGCTGGGGACCTCTGGATCCGCGGGGGACCTGTGGATCGCCCCCAGCCCCCGGTCACCCGGCCGTCGGGCGTGTTTCGTGCATTACTTCCCCCATACGATTTCCGGGCTGTCGGCCGTTGGCAACCTCCCGTCCCGGCAAGACAAATGCGACGTTCCCGGCAGAAGGTCCCGGCGACCAAACACGCATCTTTTTCGTGGAAGGGGCGGGCGGAAGGAGGAGGGGGTGGCCTATTTGGTCAAAAGCCATGCCCAATTGGTGGGAAATCGGCGTTTCCATAAACAATCCGGGCCATACGCCACCCTCCACCGAACTACGTCAAGCGGCGCTACCCCGAGACGGAGGGGGGCCGTGTACGCCTGTCAGGACGTTCCAATTGGGGGGGGGCGGGGGATGAAATGGGGTGTCGCACCGAAAACTGTGCACGGCAGGTTTTCAACCGCCGCCGGTATATTCGCGACTGCGATGTTCCACCAACTCGCACGCACCCGGCGGCTGCCAGGCTGCACCAAACTATCCATACGGCAGACACCACGTCCAGAAACAAGTCCCAACCCACGCTTGGCCTGCCTAACCCTAACCCTCACCCCGAACCAACGCTCCTTAACGGGGGTGCGAAAAGAAAGAGGTCTTAAGGAACGCCCTGACGTCTGTTGGCCAATGCGGCACACAAATGTCGAAAGACCAGAAATGCGCAATCCAGGGAAGATGACATGCACGTCTACTGCCCGACCGGACCGGGCTCAAACGACCAATCTGCCTTAAGACACACTGTGCCCACCGAAAACTGCAACGTTTCGGGAGAGCGCGGCACGCTCCGGCAATTCCAGTCGCCAGAACTGGGGCCGGGGGGGGGGGGGGGGGGTGTTGTTCGAAATGGTGTGCAATGGACGGCGCGCCGGAGAGCGCGGCGCCACTCCGTAGTACCCGCCCCCGTGGCGCCCTAAACTCACGAGCAGAGGATTGCGTTGGCCTTGTGATGGGGTCGGGCCCAGCAGCGCCTCTCGACAATGTGGCCTGACAGCGCAGCGGGTCTGCCACAAGAAGCGGCGTCTGAGCCATCCCGAACGACCCCACACCCGCTTTTGAGAAACTCGGTGCACGCGGCGTCCCGTGCCCGGGAGCGCACCCCCGCCCGCCGCGGCACAGCCACGCCCCGAACGCACGTCCGCACCACGACACAAACCGCCCCGCGGACCTGTGGTGGACTGCGCGGCGGGGGTCTTGCCGACCAGAGTGCCCAGCGCGGCGGCGGACCCGCCGCTGCCCTGCGGCACGGGGACCATCCGCACGCGGTCCGCGGTGGTCACGGGGTAACTGGGCGGCGGTGAGAAGCTCAACTTGAACTCCAGACCCGAGGTGGCCGCTTGAGACAGTGCGTATGCGGACCAGGGCTCGATCGTGAAGGTTGAGGACGCCGTGGCGGTGACCTACAAAGGCAGCGGGTGTGTAGGGCAGAGGGGGGGGGGGGGAGGGCAGGGATGCATCAGAAGGGAAGGGGCCTCAGAGGTGGCCCCAGAGGCGGTTGGACAGGCGGTTGGAGGAGGTTACCAAAGCGGTTGAGGGCGGTTACTGTCGGTTACAAATGCCGTTGAAGCTGAGACTTGGCGTCGGGGAGACACTGGCTGGGCATAGGCTGGGCGCCCTGGAGGGGGGGGGGGGGGTCCCCTCCTCCCCTTCCAATGCATCCCTGGGGCAGGGGGCTGTGGTGCGGAGCAGTGAAGTGGAGGGAGTGGAAAGGAGTGGAAACAGGTACTTGGGTGAGTGGCGTTGAGTCAGAGGGAGTGGCAATGGGTTTGGTGGGATTGACCGGATTGAAAGGGAGATGGAGTAGCAGAGAGCAGGAGTGGATGTGGTGGTTTGGGGGGGGGAGGGGGCAGCAGGCATTGGAGGGGGGGGCAGCAGGCATTGGAGGGGGGGGGGGGGCCAGCGGGCATTGGAGGGGGGGGGCAGCGGGCATTGGAGGGGGGGGGGGCAGCGGGCATTGGAGGGGGGGGCAGCGGGCATTGGAGGGGGGGCAGCAGGCATTGGAGGGGTTCTTGCGGCCCAAACATCGGGCGCGGCTGGCGGCACTTGCGCACTGGCGCAGCACCACCGACGCCCGCCGACCGTGATTCAGGGGAGGATTGCCTCCGGGATGGAGGGCATCATCCGGTACGCCGCCCCGTGTGCGCCGGACACCGCGCCAATAGCGACGGATCTGATGCAGCTTGCGTACCGCCCAACGTGATCCGCACACCGCACAACCCGGCCACGGACTGCCACAGGGCCGAGAGGGAGTGGAGGGAAGCTGGCGTGTGTGCAGGGGACGTGAGAGAGGGTGGCGTGCGCGCGGGGGAACCGGGATTCGGTAGGATCGGGTGGGAGTGTGCGGGGCCGTGAGGGTGAGCAGGAGGGTTGTGAGGACGTGAAGGCCCGCGTGACAGGGACTGGGGTTCACGGACTGTCAATTACGATTGCGGCGGCGGGGGTGGGGGGGTGGGGGGATCCCCCTTGCCTTGACCCCAGCCCCCCCCCCCCCCCCAAAAGTCTCCGGGACAGCCGGCCCCCGGAGTAGTCAAACAGGACAAGTCATCCAGGGGCTCCGTTGACACAACCAAAACACGCCCGGGCCCACAGAGGGTCAGAATGAGCAGTGGCGTAGAGGCCAATAGGCGCCGCCAAAGGCAAACAATCAGATACCGAGGCCTTGTGCCAACCCCCCAAAAAAGGGGCTCCAGCCCCCCGGACTTGTTCCCCAATCCCCCAGATTTACGGAGAAAATCAAGTGGTCTTCCTGGAGTCAGCGCGTTGAGAGGGTCCGGAAAGGGTAATCGTGTGTCCGGGCCCCAGTGCACAACAGTCGGACCATTGTTGACCCCTTCCCCTTCCTTCGGCGCCGGGCTTCACAGGGACGGATCACTGGCCCCTGCCCGGCGAGCCCCCGGCCCCGCTTTCTGGGGGGCGCTGTTGACCCCCCCCCTCCCTCTTCCGCAACTGAACGTCCGAGTTCCCCTGTTCGCTCGGTGCGCTGGGGGTTGGGTTTGGGAGTGGCGCACAACGCACCTGCGGGGGCTGCGGGGAGCCCCCCGCCCCCCGGCCCCTCCACTCCCCCGCCCGCGGGGGACGGCTCCCGGTGCGGGCGCAGCAACGCAGCCGACGCACGCACCGATGATCCCGGAGCGGCTCAAAAGGGAGGGGCTCCGCGCCGCCCGGGGGCCGGCGGGAATGCGGTCCTCCGCGGTCCTCTCGTTCGCCGGTGCCACTCACGGAACTCAGGTACATAGCGTAACGACTAGGCCCTCCCCTC